>VZRZ01004175.1:1097312-1177862 GCA_013398175.1 Climacteris rufus
TGGAAGCTTTGGCAGTGAGCCAGGGCTAAACCATGACAACCAGTGAAGGCCACTTTTTCCTCTTACAGAAAAAGTGAAACATTGCCAAAGAGGTGTGGATGTAGTTTACATATAATTTCTGTCAAAGTACAGTAGCTGTCAATACTGCCTCACATTTTCTCAGAGGGAACTTCTTTCTATTTTCAAATCATCTGTGCTCCTTTGAAGAGCAGAGTCCTTGAGGGAACTGGATTTGTGTTCAAATATTTTTTCTCCTGAAATAAGGTCTCTCCAGAGGTTTTGGTTGCTGCTTTCAGCTATTTTTATGTCTTTCTTTCACCATCCTGCCAGAAACAGTTCAATGCTGTTAAGCTGTAGATTCAGTTGCTACAGGGATAATGCTTTGATTTACATAGAGACAGAAATATGCAGCATTAAACTTTACATTCTGGCCAGCAACGGAGCACAATTGCTGTATTTTAATGAAATAAAGGGGAAGTATTTTGTCGTGGTTTGAGCTCTGGCCAAATGCCAAAGCCCCCATGAAAGCCAATCTCTCCCCTCTGTGAATGGACAGGGAAGAGGAGTTTTTTAACGATGTGTTTTACCAAGCTGAGATGAGGACACTAAGAGAGAAAAAAGGTCTAATTAAGCTGCTACCCCAGGCAGGCAAAACAGGTTCAAAACTTAAAAGCAAAACATTCTCTTAAACATTTTCTCCCCGAAAAAATCCCTCCCTCCTTCCCTCAGAAAGTAAGGAGAACCGGGGAGGGGAGGGGGGGAGGTTTCCTAGTCAGTTCATTCCTCAGATGTTTTCTTCTTGGCAAATATTTGGAGAGGAGGCAGGTCCCCTTCTCGCAAGCACTGTGGCATTTTTTGCACGAGTCCTTTTTCCCTCTTGGCAAGCAGCCTGCCCAGTCAGCGCTGCCCGCATCCTCCTCCCAAGGCCCGGCTGGTCCAATCTTAGGGTGGGGGTGAAACAAGGCTTTTTTACCACAAATTACTCCCTCAGTCCCCANTCCACGTCGGTCCCCTCGAGACCACAGTGCCTCTTCTGGGAGTCCACCCCTCCCGCTCCGGCATGGGGTGGATCTCGGCTCCTTCGTGGACCCTCAGGGTGCAGGGGAACACTGCATTAGTACAGGCCTTACCACAGGCTGCGTAGATGTCTCTTAGCTTCGATGTTTGAAGCACCTCCTCACCCTCCTTCTTCTTCTTCTGACTCTGCTGTTGTCCATATCTGTTGTTTCTCCTACATGCTGCACTCCTTCTTCCCTGCCTATCTACAACTACATGGCGCGTACATGCGTACTAATGTGACTCCTTCTTAAATCTGTTGTCACAGAGACGTTACCTTCTCCTCTACTTGGCCCAGCTGTGGCTAACAGCGTGTCCATCTTCAGAACCATGGGGGATAGGCCCTGGCTGGACAGCTGGGGAAACTTCTGGCAGCTTTTTACAGGAGCCATCTTTCTGGCCCCTACCACGCCAAAAAAAACAGAACCTGTCAAACCACCACATATTTGAAAAATAAAAATAAGAATCTCATTTTGAAGGGACATTGTCTGTGAGGTGTTATGGGTATTGCTTGTTGCTGAAGTAAGAAACAAAAATATGTCCTGTGTGCACTTTGGACAGAACATCAGACAAAATGGAGAGGATTCAGTTTGCTAAATGTAAGCACATAATGTCACTTTAGGGACCCCTGGGTAGACGTTCGCCCTCAGCTGCTGCTTCAGAAGAGCTTGGGACTTGCATAAGTTTTCTGTCATATCTCCAAGCCTTATGTGGATTTCTCAGTACTCTAGAGCTTTCAAAGAGCAACAGCCACTCAGGTTTAGGAAATTAAATCAGACTCCTATATAGTAGAGGGATGCCCCATAAAATGAGCAGCTGTAGTCTCATTATTAGACTAGATTCAATTAAAATAAACATTCAATGCAAGGATGGAATCAATCTGTAAGACAAGGACATACTTTTAAAGTTTGTAAGGGGAAAGACATTTAGCTGTTTAATTGCTGTGGTTTAGAACAATGCAAGTTTCTATTTCGGGGGGTGAATTTCCTATCTAAAAATTGTCATTGAATTTGCCTTACTTAATAGGACATTTTTGCAGTATTCCACATTTTTCTTTGTTTAAATACAGTTAATTCCCTTCCAGTCTTGTTTCTTCAGGCTCCATTTTTACCTTCTAGCCTGAAGATAGATTGTTCTTGTTAATGCTCTAGTTTTCCACTGCATGAATTTGAAACCACTCTTATTTAGAGATCTCCTCCCTTGCTCAGCATCTGTTAGTTCCAATACAATACAAATTTAAGAACTGTATCCAGAAATCTCCAGCAGATTGGACAGCCTGATGGGGCTAATACAGGCCATAAATTTGAGATATCCTGCAGTATCTGACATACTCATAGGATGTTGAGGAATGTGTCAGTTCCTCCTGGAATAGTGGTTGTTGGTCAGAAAAGATACATAGGGGATTTCAGATGGCACTGAACATCTGCCTAATCTCAGTTGGTCTAACTAATTAGATAAATTAATTAAGCCTCTGATCTCCATTGAGTATATGCCCATCTTACATATAGACTCCTAAATTCATGTGTCAGAATGTGCAGACCTGAACCCCTTCTTTTCTGCTGTAAGATTACTCATTTGATTTGACACCATGTTTGCATAACTATAGGAAATTCCACATTAGCATTGAGAACGACATTTCAAACATTATATTTTCTATATTTTATGTAAGAATGCTTTCTGTTTAATTTAGGATCTAAGTAAACTTTCCAATTCTTAACAAATCCTTTAGGACTTTTAATTATTTCCTTATAAAGTTCAAGAAATTCTTCTGGTTTGATGAGGATTTGTGTCCTAACATACAGATGTATTTTATAGTTTAAAAATAAGATTACTTTTATTTAATTTTTTTACATAGCATACAAAAGTATTTTATAGTTTAAAAATAAGATTACTATTATTTATTTTTTTACATATTGCCTGAATTTTTATTTAAAAATTGGGGTTTGGTTCATAATCAACAGTGACATACACTTGTTGTCCTTGCTTATGTAGAAACTGTGTTACTTGTTTGAGAGCTAATTTTGGCTTTGGTAAGGGACTTTAAACCTCAAAAACCATTCTATGAAAACTGCATGACACTATTAAGCATTTGAGAAGAAGCAAACAAGAAAAAGCCATTACATGAAACCATCCTTGAACTTCCTAAATACAAATGTTTCAGAACTTGAAGGAGTATATGAAATTTCCAAAACTGAAAGTGAGTTTCTCTTGCTTCCTGAACTGGCTGACTTTGCCATGTACATGCTCTGAAGTGCACCCAATTAAGAGTCCTTTGCAAAACTAAGGGATTCAAGATTATACAGTTCGTTTTCAGATACACTATCAAAGTTGTATGTGAAAGCCTTTTTATCCTTTCCCACATAAAAATATGCTTTAGAAAAAAAAATAGGAGACATTTTGGCAGTTGCTCTTGAGAAAATGGAGTAATGACGAATTAATTTAATCCGTGTTCTTCAAAAGGCCTGAAAATAGGAAAGTACCTTGCAGTGACATTTAGCTTCTAACACAAATAAAATCAGAGTGTCTTCAAGTGAGCTAAATGTGTAGGATCCTATTACAGTCAGTGGAGATCCAGGCCTTTCCAGTTGTCTAAACATTGGCATTCTAATGGCACAGGTCCTGGGATACCTTTTCTGGTCTGCACAGTGTGTCCAGAAGAGCACAAGTCTTCTGCAGTTCCTCTATCTTATCTGCTGGCTTCACACATCTCTCAGACACATCACAGATCAGATGGCAAATATCATTAGTCTGTGTTGAGGCAATTGAATGCAGGAGCTTTTCTTTAGGGTCATGCATGTGTTGGTTTGTGGGATGGAGAGTGCTCCAGTTCCTGTGACTGTTTCAGCTGGATCACCATTGATTGGCATAAGAACTCAGGCAGTTACTCAAGGATTTCATTGCCTAAACTTGAGCATTCAGTGGTCTCCACCAGAAACTTGCCTCCCTGGCCAAAAGCTACCTCTCTCTTATGCCTCTAGGGCAACTGGAGGCCACCTGGGCACCTAAGGTAACATAAAATTAATGTCTTGATCTCTGTATGAATCCCACCTCTTATACCTAAAGAAATACAATTTCTTTAGGTATAAGATCTGGATGATCTCTTAGTCATACAATTATGCTCTTAGTCATACAATTTACTTTTAGGTAGGCCTGCAAGGAATAGGGAGTTGCACTCAACAGTCCTTGGAGTTCCTTCCAACCTGAGGTATTTTGCGAATCTAAATGTGTCTTTAAATCCCTGAGAATCAAGGCACTAATGCAAAGCATTGGGCTCTCCTTGTCTTGAAAAACAACAAGCAACCACAGCAAGAAGATCTAGAGAAAACTACACCAGCATGGCAGGCCACATGATGGAAAAGATTTGAAACGCTGCCTCTTCCTTTCTCTCTCTAAGGATTAGGACAGTTTGGATCTAAACTTCTCAACACCAGTCCAACTTGCTTAGGAGTGTTAAGTAGGTTTCTTTCTTTGATAGACCATTGCCACTGTAGGCCAGCAAACATTCAGTGCAAGTGATTTTCAGTTCATTTAAAAACCTGGCTTCTGTTAGATCATAAAAGACTAGAATTAAAAGCAATTTTTACAGACATATGTAAACACAAGCCAGGGAACGGGGAAGAACCCTCACGTATTCTGCCCAAGAGCAGTAACTTCAGCTCCAGCAGCCTCCTTTGCAGCACAAGGAAGGGGCATTTCTGTTTGCACTCAGGGAGTTAAATTACTTCCCCTTCTCAGTAGCTTTCATGTATCAAAACATAACATTTATAGCTTAGACAGAAAGCATTCTGATGCTGACTTTGATGAATTGAGGTGCTTTTACTCTTGCAAGGTCCTGTGCTGTTTTCCCCTTCATTCCACATAGCTGTTTATCACTGAAGAGTTTGTTGGCTGTGCTTTATTTACATGTTGTCTGATCTGAAGGTTTGGTGAAACAGCAGTTTCACAGGTTCCTCATTATGTTTTACCCAGAAAGAGTGGGCTGATTAATGGAGGATATGTAGCTCAGTGAGTGCAAAGAAAAATTCAAGAGTTTGCACAAAAAAAACCAACCAAACAAAATGGGCCAGTCGAAAAACAATCAAAATACATGAATTTTCATTATTAGCCTGGAGAGAGAAAACTTCCAGGGAAAAATCCATGAGTGCCATTATACAGAGGAATAATTTTTTAATCATAAAGTGATATTAAATGCTAGAATACAAATAGGTCTAATATATTTTATTTTAACCCTTTAATAAGGAGGGCATTTTTAACATTGATGCCAAGTGTATTCTGTATTTAACAATGCCTATAAAGTTCATACTAATTTTAAATTTACAGGTTAGTGTGGATTTTTTTGGGTTTGTTCCCCTGGTGTGGATGAAAGGAGGGCATAAAGAATAGCAGACATTAACAAGTGCAATGATTTAGTTGGTTTAGAAAATTTACTTATGGTATAGACTTACAATCACAGATAGGTGAAACGGATTGCCATGTCTTTCATGGCCAGATCCACTATCCTCTTTTCCATCAAGTGCTTCAACAAACCTACAACTGATATGCCAGGTATAAGAATTTAACAAATTAATAATGACTAAGTGAAAGACAGTTGCTGACAGACGCCTGCTAGTAGCCAAATTTTGGAACTGTTAGCAATTCCCTTATGCTAACATCTCACTTAATTTTTATTACTGTTTTTTTACTGCTTACCTTTCCCTTTTATTATCCACTTTATCTCCTCCTAATTTATGAAGCCAAGGCCTTTTGGAGTTTTTTGTAGACCAAATCAAACACAAAAAAAGCTACATACCTCTTTTTAATTTTTTTAACCGATGGTAATATTGTAATGTTAAGATTCAAAATAAAATGTTTCCTATTAAATACATTTTTATTTTATAACCAAATGAACATACCAAAAAGTTAAATGAGGAACTTGGTTGCCACCCTTTTTTGTTAAGCATTTTGGATGAGATTATTAAATATAGGCATTCAAACTTAAAAATCTTGATTAGACCGCTACTGACATGCTGATTTATTTTGCTAATAATGTTGCATTCTTTCCTTTTACTTACCTTCCAAAGCTGTGACTGCCTCACTGGATGGAAAGGTGCATTTTGCACAGAAAGAGTTTCAGTGTGTGAACCTGAGCATGAACCTCCACATCTGTGTCAGCAGGGCAGTACCTGTGTGCCACTGCCTAATGGCTACACATGTCACTGTCCTCTGGGAGCAACTGGTACCTACTGTGAACAAGGTATGTCCAATGGACAGTACATTGTACACACGCTTATGTGATAATGCAGAAGGGTAAAACCACAGTATTTTGCAATATGTCGATTAAATGTGACAAAGACACACAAAGTACAAAATAGATTTAAGAAAGTGATGCTCCTTTCTGTTAGAAAAAGTAATTTAAAGCTATGGATTATTAGATATTGTTCCTTACTCTGATTATTTTTAACACCATTTTTACTTCAATTTTTTCATGTCATTCAAACAAATTCACAGGCAAGATTTGTCAGACACCAAGGGGACAGGAAACATTTCAGAGCAATGTTATAGTGCTCACTTCAATTGCCAAGCTCACCATAATCAAGTATGATGAGAAATAAACTTGAGATCTCAGCAGAACTGCAGAAGTGGGAAGCATTTGGGACCTTATCTACTTTCTACTGATGCTAATGGAGAGGTTCCTTTTGGCTTCACTGGCTATTGGGTTAAGATGCACTGATAATGATCATAAAAGATGCAAACATAACTGTAAAAATCTGCAGGTGATTATTCTCCCCAGCCTTCTTTCAACATATTACCTTCAAAATATGTCCTCAGTTTACAGGTTTTGCATTTCTTACTCTCATGTATAGGAATCCTTTCTCTGTTTTCTTCTCTGAGAGACTGCACAAATGAATATTCAACAATATGGATACACAGGTGCTACAAGCTCAGGGACTTTTCCTGTAAATGCCCAAAATGCCTCTGTGTGTAAGGGAATGTAGTACAGTCTGCACCTTCTATTCCACAGCTCTTATATTCATATTAATATTGCACAAGCCTTTCCTATTGAGAACTTCTCCGTACAACTCCTGGAGATCTCCAGTTACTGTTCAATAACTTCCTCTCCAAACTGCCTGTCATGCTCCAGACTCCCTCCTTGTGTGAGTTTCAAGCACAAAAATGACAAGCTGAACTTCATTTCACTTGATTTGCAGTCCTCACCCTATAGATGGATAGTTTTAGAATCCCATTACACTTGGAATTGGTAGGCTCTAATGAAAAAGAATACAGTTTCTGGAAAGTCATTGTTGAATTCCTTATTCCATGTAAGAATGTGCTGGCTTTATCGCCTCTGCTGCAACAGCTGTTTAAGGCTCATTATAGGAACTTTCCAATTTTAAATTCTCATTTCAAATGAGGTTTTCAAAAGTAATGCCATCTGGATTCAGGATACTGATCATCAGGACATGTGCTATACATAAAGCAGGTAATTAATCAAGTAATCACGCCTGTGTTTTGGTTTCAGAATACATTTGGATCTTCTTATGACAGCCACATTATCAGTACAAAACTTATATCTGAGGAAGAGAAAATTGTATTTCTTATTGATTGTCTTCCTTTTAGTAATTCCTCATGTGGTAAACACACTAGGAGGGTTCCTCTCTATTTTATTTAAAAGCTTTCTTTTCATGAATAGGGACTATGGATCCTGACCAAGCTCTTTGCCCTGTATTTCACCTTACTCTGGCAGAATAATGAATTATCATGAGATTTTTCAAAGAGCAGTTTGCACTTTTAGTGGATGGCAAATTGCTAAAAACCAGCTGCTTATCAAGATTGAATATCTCATCTCTGGATTAATGGTGGTTATTGGAGCCGAAAGAAAAAGAGACAGAGAGCAATGAACAGCCCACAGGACCAGGAGAAAACAAAGGGTAATTAAAGGATGAAGACTAATGAATGTGCAAGAAAGAAGGGAAAAGTGTGAGAAGAAGACAGAAGAGATTTATGAGGCAAAAAAAAATCAGAGTAGAGTAACAAAGAGTAAGAACAAATAGGGTTTTACCATATAATAGCAACTAGCAAAGACAGTGCAACAGTATGGATTGTACAGGAACAAGTCAGGTGATGTGAGTAAATGGGGAAATAGGGGTAGAACCACAGTAATGAAGAAGAGTACTCTGAACACAATTATTAAGTGTACTTAAACTGGCAACAATCAAGCAGTAACTTTCTAGCAAATACTAAAAATGTTTGAGGTTCATTATGACCTATGCACATGAGAGATGAAAGCATATGAGCAGATGAGGACAATGCTGCTCTTCACTGTGGTGTGTCCTGCTTAGAGCATCAGCTCAAACCACCAAGGATGCAATTACTGTCAGCACAGAGATATGGTACATTATGGTTAAACTTTAGATGTCAGAGCTCCACTAACAAGTGTTCAGTAGGTAGAAAACTAAGTTAGAACAAGACTAAACCCAGGCAGAGCAAGATCATTAAAGAACATCGTTTTCATGGCACATATGGCCTGATACTCACAGTGCTCACTTAATTATCTCATGATGACCATTGCCAAAATGTAAATACTGAGCAATATTCTCAGGAGGTTGCAGTAAGATGTGTGTTATTTCATGTGTTTTAGAAGAAATAGAAGAAATCAACCTACTTTATAAAGAGAGAGTAGCAGTTTCAATTACTCTGCATTTCCTATACACTGTACAAAACCAGCTAATATTCAGCAATTAGTACAGAGATATATTATAATCTGAAATGCTGGGAGTAAATATTTCATTGCATATTTCAACTTGACAAAGCATGTACCAGGAGTTGCTTTTCTTAGAGAAAGGTCAAGAGGTTCAGCAGGTAGACAGCAGTGTGATGACTGACCCATAGGAAGATGCCTGTGAAATTTAAGACTGGCTTTGGGAAGGCAAACATCCATAAGGAGCACTAGGAAAAGAGGAGAGGGTTGTAAATTAGATATGAATGGGCTCAAGGAACAAAGCCTTGTCATGCAAGGCAGAGTAATACAGTTATTCAAGAATAATTTAAAAATCCATTTCTTGGGTTCACTGTGCTGTCCAAACCCATTAGCACTCATAAGACAAGATTCTTCTTCAAGAATGTTAGTTTCCTAAAGGTAACACAGACGTAAACAAATAATCTAGGTTATCTAGGGGTTTTTTTTAAAGCAGTTATGTTTTCCATGACACCAAACTATGATGTTAAAAAAATCTTTTGTTCATTTGACTTAAAGTTTGCAACTGAAGTATCAGACAATTCTAACTTGTCTTCTGTTTAAGAAGTGAAGCCTTAGCCTGGAGCACCATATAATGTAGTTATTTCATTAACACACAATGTTCAAAAACAAGAAGTTCCAGTTCCTAGTACTTTGGGGAATCTTCTGCGTGGCTTTGTATGCCAAATTCCAGCTTATTCCATCTGTGCCAATGAATACTTTCGCAGTTTGATCTCTCAAAGGGTTTCTGAAGAGAGAGAAGTCTCTAAGGACCCGGCTGTTTCAGTTCTTCTGCAAGTATATAGTAGATATATTGGTTTCAGTGTGACTACTATTATGAGAAACACTGCCCAAGATCAAAGGTCAAGGACGATTCTTCCCGAGAAAGAGGCGACCATGTAAAACCCTTTTGCTGCAGATAGTCTGATTTACAAGACATTCTTATGATATGTGGGAACACAATATCTTTTTCATAACTAGTATTTATAAGCTATGTGAACATAAAAATTACAGACATTATCTATAATGACTGTCTGCTATTATATTCTAATCTCTACTAAATTCTATCTCAGCAGCTTATTCTTCTTGTAGGAACAGCGTCCCTCTGTAAGGCCAGTAATCCTGTCTCCAGCAGTGGCCAAAAATGGAGGTTTAGAGAAAAAAATTACACAATCAACTATATTGTTGATATATCACAATATCTCTCTGAAGTGCTCTTTTAGCATCCAGATTTATAGCTTATCTTTTTTTTTTCTCTTTTTCCTGCTATTTATCTTAATGGATTAAATCAAGTCTCTGATCTTGTCATAAACAGTATCACTAAAGGGAGTGGAAAACTTGAGCAAAAATAAATTTCAAGTCGGTGAAGTTCCTCTGACATTCCATTATACATTGAGATATATTTACACATAAGGTAGAATTTCTCTCGGTACTAAGCGTATTTGTTTCCTAGATAATTTTGTAGAGGAATGAAGAAGATGTACAATTTCAGATCACTTAACTGTGAGATTTCAGAGATTGATAATGTTCTTATTTAAGGGGACAGCAGTGTAATATTTAAAAGATTCTATAGATGGCACTGTTGGAGAACACTTGCCAGTGGTCAAAAAATAAACACGGTTTTCATCCCAATATTTCTATGAATTTTAAAATATTCTGCATTTTTCTTTTGCAGGATTAGTTTGTGCCACCTACGTTCATAAAATCTATTAAAATAATTTCTCATTACTTCAAGGCATGATAATAGAATGTTACTGCCTTTTTCAAAAAGCAAAAAGTTAATGAATAGATTTCTTCAACTGTATGTTAGTTTCTGAATTCCATAGCTACAAATACTGCCTGTCAACATACAGCTCTTGCAGAAGTGGAAGAAAACATAAAGAGCTTTTCATTGTTCTGTCCTTAGTTTAATGTGATACTTGTCAAGCCATAAAGCCATTTCCTTGATGAACAAATGGCAAAAAACTTCCTTGGGCCATGTTTATCAGTCAAAGTCAACATTCTAGATATTATTTTCACATCAAATTTCAGTGTTCTAATAAAAAATACAGCAAATTTTTGAAAATGCCTGATAAACTGACAGAAAAGAAAAAAAAGTAATGACAATCCTGTGACTATTTCATCCATCTTCATAGTCATGGTGAATGAATGAAAAATGGAAAACTGACATTTGAAATAATTTTTACCATAAATATCTTTTTCTTTCTACATAGTCTACAATGTTACTTGACATATTTTGACTGTTATTGTGAGATAAATTAATTCACATAATAATTTGCTCAACTTTTACATGACAAGACACCTTATGTACACAATCAAGCACACATTTACGCACACATATGTTGGATTTACCTGACCATGTAGTTAGACTTGCAAAGACTGTTTCATAGTTATTACTTGGAACCTTTTATTTCTATGTTTAACCGTAAGGACAACTTACCATTAACTTGTTGTTTTGAGTCACAGTGACTATTGTCACTATTGTCTTTTAGTCATTTAAGCAATGCAAATCCCATCAAGCTTTGTTTCCATTGACATTTGTTGTAAACCTTTGGCAACGTGAGAAAATCTTTAAATACAGCATTCATGTCCTATAAGGACAAAATGTGCTGTCTAAATTTTATCTAAAAATCAATCTAAGCTTTCAGGTTTATCATTAACAGTCCACTAAACTTAATATTCATGGCAGGCACAAGGAAACATGCATTTGTAATATTTATCTGTATAATTTAAAAGGCCAAACAGAATAAAATTAGTTACCTTCTTAAATATATCATATATAAACTCAAGTGCAAGTGATGTACGACAAAATGAAGGAGTTGATGATACCCTCCACACCAGGTCAGCCATTTCAGCATGGGATGTGATATTCCAGTAAAAATTCAATCATCTACTTACTATTTTCTCCAGTCACCCAATTGAATAAGAACAAGATACAGCCAGCACTAACACTAGCAGGATGACACTGGAATTATTTAGACTTCCTCTATGAGCATGAATGATTTGCTGGAAATGTGCTTCTTATACACCGTGGATCCTCCTCAAAGCACATTTGCATTGTTGTCAGATCAAATCCAGTCCAAGCCAGAAACTAGAGTAACAAAATGTTAGATACTTGACTCTTTACAAGTTGCTTTATCAGGCTGCATTGAGATACTCACAGTACTATCCAATGCCCTAATCTTTAGACAATCAAAGTCTTCCAGTGCCAAAATGGTCCCAATGAGGGAACCTCAAACTGGGTGTTTCTTCTTGCAGGTTTCATCTTGAAAGCAACTTCAGAGCATTTCAATAGGTCTCTCAGAGCATTTTACTAGCAAAGTCAGTCATGGATTAAACATTTGTAGCTTTGTGTGTATCCCCTTTTCCTAATTGCCTAGTGATTAAGCATTCACTTTCACTATCATGATGCAAATACCTGAACATATATCTGTCATATCATCAAAGAATATTATAACCACTGAGGG
Organism: Climacteris rufus; assembly: GCA_013398175.1. Lineage (NCBI taxonomy): Eukaryota > Metazoa > Chordata > Aves > Passeriformes > Climacteridae > Climacteris > Climacteris rufus. The sequence continues at coordinate 1,109,550 of VZRZ01004175.1, forward strand.
ACTGGGTAGGTAAGGTTTTCTTTTTTCCCCCGCCCCCATCATCTAATCTCTTCTAGGAAATCTTTGTTTACTGAAAAATTTCTTTGACAGAAGAAATAGAAATTATCTGTATCCTGGCTATAATACCTATATCCTTAGATGCAGAAAAATGAGATTCAGATTTCTAGTCCAAATTATTTCCTAGTACTGAGGTTTCATAGCTCCTCCCACTACAACTTTCTGGCTGGGATGACTTACTTGTAGGCACTCATTTCTTAATGTATGTTGTGCCGAAAGACTGAGCTCTACTGTTTTGACTTTGGCTAGTATTAGCTGTTTGGGGCTTTTGAAAACCAGAGATCTCTTTAGGGATTTAGCCATATGCTCCTAGATGTTACTTCTTAGCTAATTAGGTCTCTAATTAGCTAACAGTAGAGATTACAACTCCACTGCAACAAAACCAAACAGAACTTCACTTACAAAATTACAATCCTTTGTTCCAGTATTAATCAGAATAATGATTGCCTCAGTCTCTCCTCTTTGGGGACAGCAAGCATCACTAATAGCTGCAAGTCTGCAAATATGAAAAATTGAATGTTTTTCATGAGTATGTTGCTCTAACATTACATTTGAATTGTGTTAATAATCAATACTTTTGTTAACATGCATGTTAACACATGCTTATTACTGCACTAAAAGTTGAGCTATAATCTTTTTTCACTATACATGAATTAGTTTACAAGTTATGAAATCTTAGTTCTTCAAAGATTAAATAGGAAGTGATAATTCAACAGAAAATACCTTTCCATTTAGATAAGACAAAATTAATATTTTTCAGTTTTTCTAAATATTTGCAGAGCAATACAAGTCCATGCAATATCAATAATCTTTGAGCTACAACCTTAATCAAATGGCATCTTTAGGTGAAGATTTCCATACAGACATGTTTGTCATTGTTTTCCAAAATGAAAAAGCACAACAGTTGAAGCTGCTCACTCTCTCTCTCCAACCAAATTAAACCATTGAAAATTTCTGACTGTGGAGTTTAAAGCTTTGAGAGCATTTCTCAGCTCATAGGGATGGGGCTGGTCTCTGGTCTCAAAGACAGTTTTGCTGAGGAGCCCCAGAAGCTTCTCCTGCATTGCTTGAGGAGCTGCTTTTAAATACCCCTTGATCCTGTCCTGAACTACACTGCAGCAGCATCAACATCCACCTGATCTGGACTCTGACTCACACACTGATTTGCAGGCTTGACCTTAACACCTGCTGCATCACTATGGAACTGAAGTTTCACTTCCCCAGGCTCAGTCATCAGGCTCAGCGACTTGGGAGGCTTGATCAGCTTTTACCAAGTGAAAAATGAGCCAGACATGGCTTTTTCTTTGCCTTCTGTTATTAGGTCCTCACTCCTTTGAGTGGTGACTCACAGTCCTCTTGCTCTTCTTGTGGGAAGATGGAACAGATTGTCCAGAGAGCCTGCAGAGTCTCCCTCATCAGAAATATTCCAGAACTGTCTGGGCACAATCTTGTGCCATGTACTCTGGGATTACCCTGCTTGAGCAGGGAGGTTGGACCAGATGACCCACTGCAGTCCCTTCCAACATGACCCATTCTGTGCTTCTGTGATTCTCTGTAGCTTCATCAGATATTAGTGTTCAGCTTAGAAAAGCGAGCCACCAACCAGATACAGAAGTATTTGTTTAAATGCCTGTTGTACTTACACTGCATCCTACAGTGCTGAGCATTCTAGTGAGTAATGCAGTAGTTACACAGCACAAGTTCTACCAATTTAGCTTATAGGATCAACAAAGGCATCAATTCACCCATTTGTTTTAGCAAAGAGTTTCCCTTCAGTAAGCATATGTAACGCAGGTATTGTCTTGTGCAAGTTTAGCTGAACTTCTTATTTTCTTATCTTAGGTGAGAATGATCTTTGCTGCCAAGAAAACAGCAGTGAAGTACCTCAGCCTCTGACATGTTAGGTTTGCATATACCTGCCATAAAAACAAATTGAAAAGATTAAATTGTCTTATTCTTCACCTTAAAAGTTTCTCTCTCTATTGAAGCAATTTTGCAAAAATGAAAATTCATACTGCTCACCTCTGTGCACTGTGGTAGAGTGAATGCATTCTCTTTTGAGATATGGGTACACATAGGGGTTCCATGTACCTGTCAAGTCAGATTTTTTCCATGCCTAAATCTGTACTTGCAGGATGTGCAGATCATTTACAAGCAAATTAGAAGTTATTCTAGTACTTCATATAGTTACTGTTGCTATATTGTGGCGAAATACATCACTTTCTGACAATTGTTAGATACATTTATTGGGAATAATCCCACTTTTTAGCATAATGGAAATAAAGTATTTGCCTCTTGGAAGTTTCAGAATGGAATCTATTAAATAGAGTATTGTATTTGATATCTATAAATCAGGATAATACCTCTTTACTAAAGCATTCTGACATCTGTTTCTGAAGATGTGGGCCTTATTTTTTAATACTCTATCTGTAACATGAAACCATGGATTTAATTCTTTGTCTGAGTGATACTATAAAATCACTTTTTATCCTTGTTCTCTTTCTCTGCTTCAAAGCTTTTTATCATAGAAATCTTCCTTTCATATTCCTCCAAACGACAAGCAATGTAGCATTTAAATCCTGCCGGTTTTGCTCTCACACTAGTCATTGTCTATGCTTCCTCCAAAAGCAGTAAAGAATTAACTACACTGAAGTGCAAAGTGAAACTGAATCTGCCACAGAGACTTTCAGATGCCTCATTGTGCACTTTGTCTGAGGTGACCTTTTAAGCAGCTGCATATTTTCATGTAAGAGATTGACCACTGTGGCACAGTTCCTCTATATGTAAGTCTTGCTGTGCAAAAATTTGCTAAGAGAAGACTGACTTCCAAATGATGCATGAAGAAAAAATGTCTATGTACAAAATGAATTATTATTACTGATTGATATTTAAATATGAAGACATCAGTATAGGGTTTTTATCTTCAACTACTGGAGAGCATTGTCTTACTAAAAAAAAAATCCATATGGAACGTTAAGTATTACTTTGTCTTTTATACCTGATAGTGTTTGTTTTAGTCATATAAAGTACATCACTGAATCTGTTTAGCAAGTTTTATTACTATTTATCTTCCAGAGTAATTGCTATTCTTAAAACTACTTTTATTTCTGTCAAATTTTATGTATATATACCAGGAACTTTACTTTTTTGACATTATGTAATATATTACTACAGATGCTGCCTAGCCTTGACAGCATGCATAACAGCTATTATGATACTTAGGATGGGAGTTATTTGTGTATGTATACAGATTGAATAACAGCTCATCAAAAGCCTGATTCTGATCATTCAAGAATTTCATAAATCCTTTATAATTGATACTGCAATGATTGAAACTTTTAAAACTTAATGAGATTTTGTGCCATCAAAGCCATGCACCTTCTGCAGAAGTATTATCTGTAGTCTACCAGGGGACATTAATAAAGGGTCAGCTTTGTGGTTACTGCCCATTCAAGAGGCATCCTCAGGTCAGGTTATGCTGATAACAGGTGAGAGATCTGGATCCTCTACAGTGGTGCATCTGCCTGCTGGACACAGTCCACCAGGAACACGAACCCTATTCTGGGAGAGGTGGTGTGAGAAATAGACAATCACAAAACCTTGCAGCAGGCTGGCTCCAATCCAGCCTAATAACTGAGGTCCATCTGTGATAGGCAGTACCAGGTGCAGGTGGATGGTGAGTGCGTTCACCAGCAGACGCTGTGCACAAAACCTGAGTGTGGAAAGACAGCACAAGGTTACCTCAGAATGCTCTACAAGGACATCTTGAAGGTATATTTGACTGGGAGCAAGTTACTATAAAACCATGAAATTGGGAGCACCAAAAGGATGAAAGATGTTGACCTCTTAGAAGAGAAACAGCACAGCTTCAGCTGGGAAACTGAGAAGTGAGGGGGGGAACACTTACAGCTCAGGCATTTACTACTGCTGTTTAACTAAATAGTATAAAGGGCTCATCACACACAGGTCTAGATACCCTGCACATCTAAATAGCTTGAATTATTCCAGTGAACCCACAAAGACAGTAAACTAGCAACCACATGATAATGAATTTGCTAACATAATTAGACTATTTACAAGAGCATGTAGTGATAGGACAAGGGGGAACAGTTTCAAACTAAGAGTATGTTTAGATTAGATATTAGGACAAAAGTATTTGCTGTGAGAGTGGTGGGACACTGGCAGTGGTTGCCCAGAGAAGCTGTGGATGACTCATCTCTGGAATTGTTCAAGGCCAAGTTGGGTGGAGCCCTGAGCAACCTGGTCTAGTGGAAGGTTGCCCACTGCAGGAGGGTTAGAACTAGATAATCTTTAAGGTCCCTACCAAGCAAACCCATTCTGTGATTCTTTGATTCTACAGTAATTATATCTCAAATAGGCAATTTTGTTCTAGTGGAAAAAACTGGAAATGGTTTCAAGTGACATAATATAGAAAAGTATAATAATTTAATAAGTTGGCTGAAGGAAGTAAAACCAGCCTGATTTTGTAGGGTTATATGAACAATCAGCACTGAGAGAGAGGTAAAACAGAATTATTAAGTTGTGTATTGCTCAAAGTGTACATTGTATCTTCACTGTAATTCTGTGAGAGTGCTGTCTTTCACTATAAAATAGAATGATTTGAATTATCAAACATCTCAGTATGATTATCCTAAAACCAAATTTCATCAGCAATTAATGAACACTTTTCAATTAAAAGGTACATTCTTATGACACACAAAGCAGCTCATCACAAATCCACCACAAGGATTTTCATCTGTATGGTGAGGAAATAAATGTTTATTCTGATTTCTGCAAGTATTTTGCATTTCAATTTTTAAACAATGTGAAATTTACACTTATATTTATTTGAAATTGAATGCTAACAAGACCACATTTATTTTGCATAACAACTGCAGCCTTCATTGTTGAGGAAAATAAGGCACCCAGAAGACAACGGCATTGATTTGCTATTATCTAAGTTTTACTTTGTATCTAGGTTATTTTTGTTCTGTGAAAAGGGAAGAATTGGAAGTATTATGTACAGCATTGATGAACTATACAAAATAACTGGTTCCATAATAATGAAGTCCTCTCAAAATATCTCTCAGAAGACATTTCCTCTTGTATTTTTCAGATATTTCCATTAGTGATCCATCCTTCAGAAGTAATGAATCATCATGGATGTCATTTGCACCCTTTTATATACGGCATAAGACCCATATCAAACTGCAATTCCAGCCTCTCTCTCCAGATGGTATCCTGTTCTACACTGCACAGCACCTGGGGACTCAGTCAGGTAAGGGAATGCCAGCTTGCTGCTGTCAAACACCCAGGTACTTTTTTGAAAAAGAATCACACTGAAGTGATTCAGGCATTCAGTCTCTGTAATTCATTGCCCATGGTGGCTGGGTTTTATCATGGAATCACAGAATGTTAAGGGCCCTGGAAGGAACCTTAAAGATCATCTAGTTCCAAGCGCCCTGCCATGGGCAAGAACACTTTCCACAGGTTACTCAAGGCCTTATCCTGGCTTTGGACAGTGCCAGGGATGGGGCATCCACAGCCTCCCTGGTCAACCTGTTCCAGCATCTATCCACCCACACAGTAAAATATGTCTTCCTAATACCTAACCTAAACTTCCCCTCTTTCAATTTGTACCCATGACTTGTTGTCCTGTCACTACAGTTCCTGACAAAGTCCCTCTCTGCCTTTCTGGTAGTCCTCTCCAGATACTGAAAGGCTGCTGTGAGGTCTCCACATAACCTTCTCTTCTGCAGGCTGAACAGCCCAAATTTCTCTGTCTGTCTTCATAGGGGAGGTGCTCCAGTCCTCTTATCAACTTCATGGCTTTCCCCTGGACTTGCTCCAACAATTCCATGTCCTTCTTATGTTGGGGACACCAGAACTGTACCGTACAGTTATTTTGAACTAGGAATAATCAAGTTCATAATAAAAAACATGCAAAATCAAAGCTTTGGATAAATCCAAAACCAGCAAATATTTAATGAGATTATTTAATCGTTCAGGAGAGCCCTTTCCCCTGAAAAGTAACCATAGCCAGCTTTTCAGAACCTACACTATGATTCTCAGTTTGGGGAGTTGGCCCAGTGTTTTGAATGACCAAAACCAAAGCAATATAAAAATTGACCAAACAAGTTAAGTGAAAGTGAACAGACTATGAGAGAGTGAATGAGGCTTCTCAGAAGTCTTTTTTATTACATAATGTTGAAAAGTGTGCTGGTGTAGCATGTAAAAGGCAAGTTCTACATTTCCCAAATATGCGGAGTGAAAAATAAATCTAAACAAAATATTTCTACTATTTATAGAAATATTTGAAACTTTACTAAGTTAACATTCCTAAAATTTCATGTCAAAAAAACATACTTTGCCAGTGTAAGTATATTCTAAAATCTAGTCTTTAAGGTGTAAATTTTTAGTAATTATTTTATTAACATACTTAATCTTTATATTGCTTTTACATGGTGACATGCACATTTTTAAACAGAAGCATTATATATCATCCATAACATCACCTTAGAGCAAATTTTCCACCTGTAATAAGCCGTAGGTTATGCAAAAATGGGGGTTTATACAACAAAAAAAAAAATTAACTACTGATCATGTATTTTTACATTCCTTTGTTCAAAGTCTAAAGCTCTGAGATATTTCACTAATGAATCTACAATGAATCTTTTATAGTTCTTACAGACCAAATTCTGAGATTCTTGGCAAATAGTTCTCTCCTGCATAAACTAAAGCATTACAAGGGCCATGAAAAATAGAAGAGAGAAAAAAAGGATCTCTTTAAAAAGAATAGTCAGAGGTCATGGAAGCAGTTAGCACATAATGAAATCAGGTATCTCTTTGGAAGCATCACGGAGAGTGCTAAGTCTGTTTAACTTGGGCCAGGAGTGGTTTAGCACAAGCATGCCCTCATCCTATTGCCATTCTTGAATGTTTAGTTTGCACAGGAAGGAATATTTTTTTCAATCACTTTCTAGTATCATATCAATTCCATTTCAAAATAAAATTCACCTTATATAGATTAATTTATTTACAAATTTCCTATTTGCACTCTCCTGAAGTTTTGAAAGATTTAGGAAAAGCTAATCATAGGGCTATTTATATTTGTCTTCATATAATCCTGTCAAATCCAGGCAGAATTAGACTGATGAAAGACTCAGAAGTATTCTTAGCAGCCAGCAGATGAGATGGAGCTTTCTCTTAGGGATTAGTTTAGAAAGCACTTTAAATAAAGCTTTTTCTTCCACACATTTATGTAACATTTAATAAATTGATTGCTGAAAACACAGGATTTTGTTTCTAAAATTCCTTTTTAATAGGAAATAATTAAAACCTTTATTCCTCACTAGGCAAAACTGTTTTTTTAAAGAAATGAGCTCTGACTATGCAGTTAATTTAGCAATGATACTGAGGGACACAATTATCCATCAGCTTGGCTTGTCACCCACGTAAACACTGCACTGGGGCTTTTCCTTCAGGGGCATGTCCCACCAAATAATCCTCCCATTATAAAAATAAAATCTTGCCTTCAGTAGGTGAAGAAATAAACATGAGACTTCTGTTGAAACATCTCCTTCGGGCTTTGTTCTTTCCAAAGAACATTACAGAATTTTCTAGGAAGGGTGGGCAGGTGGTGAGTCTCCTTCCTTTAAATTTGATCTGCTAGTTCCAGCCTATATTCCTCTAACAATATCACCACTCCAGGATTAAACACACATTTAAACACTTCACAAATTGCCCTAAAATGAAAACATCCTGTGAATCTGTTAGCATAATTTCCTATAATTCTGTCAGTCATCAATTTTGTTGCTTTGTCAGTTCTTTCTGAACGTGTATCATGACTTTAAGTCTGGTAGTATTGACTTCTGCAGGCCCTAAGAAAATAATTTCCAAAGTTGGGCAAAATTTATGTGGCTAGCTATATTAATAATAAGCCTGGGGAAAAAACTCAACCCAACAAGTGAGTTGTGTATGTGTATTTTAGTTCAGAAACTTGCAGATAGAATGACAAGGGGACTTTTTTCCCCTCTTTGACTACTTGTTCTATGCACTGCTTCTGGGCAAGGTCTCTGCAAACATTACAAAACTCATGTGGAGTTCAGCACACCGTCTGTAGAAGGCCAGCCCACTTCACATTTTTTCAAGGACAGTGTATCCTATTTCTACCAATGAAAGTATGAGACCCCTAATGATTAAACAGTCTTTAATCAGGCTTGCTGGATGCCCACCAAGTGCTTGAACAATGTATAATTGAGTCCATTTACACAGCAACCACTCCATATACTTGAAGGCCTTGGCACTCTGGATAAAACGCAGTTTAAAAGGAGCATTGCTTTTTTGTTGAGTCATAGCATTACTGAAGCCTTACATTTGTTAGCAAAAGTGGAATATGCTGTAGAGTGCCTGCATTATTCCCAAGTTCAGGCCAGAGTCATGGAAGACTTTGCTCCCCAAAGAGATGAGAAAGAACAGTCATGCTAGGTGACTAAGAATGAAGTCAGGTTAATAAATGGAATGGGATGACTCACACTAAATTTAACACTCCACATTTGCAACAGCAGTTCTTTGTCTCTCTTTAACCAGATTAGGTTACCTACCTGGTTTGAAAAACCTCAAAACTTTAACTCCTGATATTTAAGGCATTTCAGTTTATAAACCTAATATGAAAATAAGAGAATGCCAGTACAAGTGAGTGATGTCTGCACGATTATTTTATACATTGTTTATGATGAAAACTGAATCATGGACCTGGACCAAAATCTTTTGAAGTATTCAGAGTTTTTAGAATACCCAAAAAGCAAAAGTATTGTTTTCCTAACCAGAAGAAACTGATTATCCACCCACTTTTAAAACAAGAATTTAACAGTGGTTAAGTCTTGCCTCTTGGTAGCCATGTTTCCTTAGCTAACAGGGACATCATTTCTACTTTGTTACCAGTTTTGGAATCATTTGGATGGACTAAATTAGCAGTGTAAGAAGCAGAACTTTCAGCCAGGTCTATGAGAGAACAGACATACCTGACTGTCTTGAAATCTGCTGCATATGAAATGTTGTTGCTACCCATTTGCCACTGGCAAGCAAACCAAAACAGATTGGCAAATGGAGGCTGCTCAAGGAAGGTGACTCCTTCCAGCTGCCAAAATGTTTCTTGGTGACAATGGTGACTAAAGCAAGCACAAAACATTTCATCTCCAAGGAGAGACATGCTTTGAAAAGGTCAGGCTGAATAGTCTAACCTACAGATAAATAACTGTCCACCCCTTGTAGATGCATGGGCAGGGTTGTTCTGGATCCCAGCTATGCCCTCACTGCCCTGGGATGATGCTCTAAGCTGAAGCTGGACTCTACCTGTTGACACACTGATTTTTTACATGGTTTGAAAAATTGGCTTAACACCTGTTCTCTGTCTTGCATGAGCTGTGAGATGGAACTCCATATATGGAGCAGAATAAATTATAATAATCCATGAAAGCATATCCACAGGTAGCTCCTTGTAGTGTGCATTAGGGGCACTGGCCATAGCCATCCCTAGACAAAAGATCAAGTTACAAAGCTGCAACAAGCTCCTTTACCTCTTCAGCTGGCTGATACCTGACTGCAGGCATGCACTCAGACAAGGGCAGAGACAGAATTAAGGTCAACAAACCTAAAGAAAGGCAAATTTCAACCATGCTGACATACTACTCACTCACAATTAACAGCAGAAGCTGCAGAAGGGTGGGAATAAGGCTCATCTCTGTTCTTCATTCTCTCATTCAACCCATTTCTAGCCTTCCCTCTTCTTCCTTGTTTCCACTCCTTGGCCTTGGGTCTTATTCTGGCTACTGGAAATGCTCAGGAGACCAGCTGTGAAGGACAGCTCCTGGTCAGATGGGTTTCCTCTCATGTGGACACCACAGTGCATCACCTGCCTTAGCCACAGAGTGCAGTGGTTCAGCTGAAGGCTGACAGGGCTATTTCAACCCCTTCTAGACAAGCAAAGTTCTGCTCACACAGACTGCACACATACACCCAGAGATGCTATCCCAGGGCTCTGAAACAACTAAAGGAACCAAGACTATAGATGGATGTTCTGTTACCAGGAAACCACAGATTAGGGCTCCTGGGACACTTAACCTGCAGAAGCACTGGGCTCATCAAAGCCTCTGTCCCCAGAATAGCACAGAGGCTTCTGCTCAGTAACACAGAATGAGACAAAGTAAAAGCAGCACATGTTTTAAAGGAATCTAGACCTTTGGTAGTTCAGGAACCAATCAGTGAGTTCTGAGCACACAGGGAGCTTTCAGACAGACTTGCATCTCTGTATCACTGGGGCCATGATAATAGCAGTAAAAAAAGTGAACACCACTGACCACAAGACTGCATCCACTGCTTTAAAAGTAGTTAAAAGCATATTCTGGAAGCTAACTAGTGGGAAATCCTTCTTAATTTGCAGTGGAGTGTAGGAAAAAACTCAGGTACTCTTTTAACAGGTAATAAAGGCCTTGTCTTACACACACACACACACATACACAGCACAAGGGTAGACTTACGTCACTTTGGGGAAGAGACCATGAAACAGGAATGTTAAAGATACCATCCAGGATACCCTCCCAGCCTGAGACCCTCTGACATTGTATTTAGCCCTCCTAGGAAACACATCCATATAAGGCATATTTGATAGTGAAGGCAGTAAATGCTGAGATCTTTGCCCAACATAGCTGTGTAAATTGAACACTCTCACATTTGTTACACATAGTGATGCTTCTGGCCTGAACAGGACATCTCAAAATACCGTGCAACATTCCTAGCATGCACTTCTAACTGTACAAAGTTTTGACAAATTATTACGTACATGAGTTTCATATGGTAACATAAAAACATGGGGAGTTCATACTGCTTGAGCATGATCTCTTAGGATGAGGATATACACACAACTGCATGTCTAGATAAAAGCTAAACACGAAAGGGCATTGTCACCATTTGGAAGAATTTAAAATTTGACTGTGTGACTGTAACCAATTTGTGAAAGAGACATACTTACTACAGTAGTAGCAAGCTGAAACATTTTGTGATGCACTCAGAATTCATCATAGTCACATAAGAAGATACCATTGCAGATAATCCAGATCTCACAGCAGCAGTTGCAGGTATTTATAGGAGACTTTTCATTAACTCCCTGTTTGAAGAACTGACTGCTCAAGACACAGGGCTTCTGGGAATTCTGACATCTGGGAGCATATGGGAGCAGGTGAGACTTGTGCATGTAAGGAAAACATGAAAATTAAAGTTATAAAGAAAAATTCACACCTGCACTGGAGTTCTGGATTCTACTATGGAACAGAGATAATCCACTCTGAGGTAGAACATCTTTGATCTTCAGTCACTGAAAACCCTGAACTAGGATTTGCAAGTAAAAGTGCTATTTTATCTCCAGAACAGGTCCTTCCTTAAGGCAATACCTGCTACAAAATTCCCTTCCCTTGAGAAGACAAAAAACCAATCTTTTAGCATTTGGGCTATAAAAAAACCACTTTTTATTGTAATGAAACAGAGAAGATGACAGGGGCAGGAAGGTGCATCAGAACAGAACTGAATGCTGTCAACAATTTTCTTCAACACCCAGGGTCTTGACATGTTGCAGTTTCAAGACACAGCTAAGCCACAACAGCCTATTTCTAAAGCAGATTCAACCTCATTGACACAGATTGCCTTACAGTTCCTTGCACATCATCCAACAGGTTAGGCAAAAAATTGCATGCACAACAAAAGAACAACTGTGAGTGCCCACCTCATGAGTCTCTCTGCTTTTTTTATGACACTACTGATTGGGATAAATAGCCCATATTACATGAGATGCTAATCTGAAAATCTGGAAGCAAAGTTGTGTCCTTTGCAAAAGGTTGTATTTTCAAGAAAGGGACCAGCTATACAGTCTAATACTGGAAAAACTAAGGATGTCATCTCCTTCATGCTTAACAAAAGTAAACTTTCTCAGAAAGGTGTCTGGACACAGTTGAAGTCATATGAGACAGGTCTGAGCACTGATCAAACTGAAATCGTGTAAAGCCACCTTGCTTCCTGGTCACCCGTACTGAGACTGCTGAGAGGAGAAAATCAGTAGCAAGAAAGCCATTTGTTTAAGCTGGTGATGCAATTCCTATGATCCTATTATAACACTGGTCTGCACAGGCTGAACTTGAGGGCTTCAACTTGGCCCTCAGAGACTGGGCAGATGGAGATCCCTTGCTGAAAATGTTACTGGTTTCTAAAGAGAACGGATCAAAGACAAGCCCATCATCTGCCCTCACTTTAAGAGGAAGTTTCTTGGACACTGAACATACAGAACCTTACATGACAGTCCTAAAATGTTTTTAGCCAGTTGTCCCTAGTAGTACCTATAACATGATAAACTTCATGGAGAAATACTGACTGAACTCCGGGATCAACTTCCAGATCCTAAAATTTATCTCAACATTCTGTTGTTCTTGCCAAAGACTAAAATGGCAAGTCATGTGAAAAGAGAGGTTCTAAGCAGAGGAGTAAGAAAGTACCTCAAGAGCCTCAGGGAGAGTTGAAATTGGAAAGTGTAATTTTTCTGTTCACAAGTAGAAGAAAAAGAAGTTACTCCAAGTTCAAGTGAGACTTCAAATTTGTGCCAGAACAGAGTACTCAGCAATAACAAAATTACATTGTAGATAGCAGACTCACTAACACAGATTCGCTCTTGCAATAAGACTAAGTAAGATTCCAATTCAGACAGATCATTGTCACATGTGCAAAGCTACCAAGTCCCTTCCCTACAGGCCAGGAAGTCTTGGAGAACTTCCAGCTTCTCCAGGTCTTGATTACAGGTCAGATGTAAAAACAACCCTGGTCAGATATTTTCCTTCTTCCTAAACAGCAAAATATGAGTCCTTGTGTCCTTATGCAAGTCTGCATGTCTGGGTAGGAGAGGGGGTCGAGGGCTGCTAAAGAGGTAGTTCAGAAACTTTTCCTCATGCTGCTTTCTTAACCTAGGATTGAGGTCCTGATAAAACAAATAGACAAGCAGGTTATACATTGCTGAAACAAAGTGAGATGAGTGCAAACTACGCACTGAAAAAGCAAGCAAGCTTAAAGCCACATCACTTAGCAGGAGAAATCACAAGTGAAGAAAATTATAGTAATTTTCTGAAAAAAACAGAAAAGAAAAGGTACTCAAAAAGAACACTAAATACAGGGAAGTAAACCAGATCATCACAACTGGAACTAGCAAGCTAAAAGGAAGTGCTCTGCCATTGCTGGAGTTGAAAGAAGGAAGAGGTTTTTTTTTGTTCTTCCCATGGGTGCCTGGGGCAGGGAAGGTGAGGCCAAAGCATGTGCTCTACAGCCACTAATACAACTGAAATGTCTCCACCTTGCCTGAATGGGAACCTGAACAACTCCTGAATAGGGAGGTATAATTTTAACAACTTTCACAAGTTTCCAGTAAACTAAGCCATTCATTTTTAATTTCACTATGGGCAATGCAATTCAAGGATTAGAAATCCTCAAGAATTAAACATGCATGAAAGCAAAATTCATCATTCTATAAACAGGTCCACCATTAGGAATGTTGAATCTCTAAGGAAACTGGACTGGTAACTATTAGGAGAGAAAGCTTGCATTCAAATTTGACAAACATATTTACCAACTTAATTGATTTAACAACCTGATGCCTATTATTTCCAAAAGTAATATATAAAAAAAAAATTAAATTGCACAGGCAAACATCAAAAGGTTATGACTAATTTGCAGAGTTTTCTGCTGTCTTCTGCATCCTTGTCACCTTCCCCTATATGACTCTATTGCTGCTTTTACAAACTTTCTTTCCAGCTCCCAATTCCTAACCTTTCCTGGCTTTTCTCCTTCATGTTCAAACACACAATTAGAAGTGGTATTCCTCTCCTTTTACATTGCCTGTAAGGCCAGAAACACTGATCATACAAGAAAAGATTACTCCCTTCTAATACTTCCTGTCATGAAGGCCTCCAGCAAAACCATGCAATAAAAAGCTTATCTGTTCCTACAGCTGTCAAATTATTAAGCCAAAACATCCCTGTTGTGAAAAGGAGTTTCAGGGAAAGCAGAGTATGTCTGGTGCAGACAAACCTTCTGTTCATTAAACTGACAAATCCATCAAGCCTTTATTCAGCATATTGAGAGTATTTATGCTCTTGCAACTTGGTCAAAACTTCATTCTTTTCCACAGGAATGCCAATTCACATTTCCTGGATGCGAAAGTGATCGTGTTTCCTCCTACCTCATTTATCTTGTCTCTGCACAAAAGCAGAGCTTTTCAGAAGGTTAGGTTTTATACTTTGAGGCAAACATGAGCTCAGTTTCCAATAATGAAAAAAAAGGCTAAGAACAGCTCATCAGCGTACATTTCCCTTTGTGTGATTTAGATATGATGATGATACAAGAAAATGTAGGCATGAAAGCATCGGAATTATGAATACATTGTTCTTCAGTGCATCCCCTCTAAAAATTCAAACTATTTAATCCTGTTTTTTACAGGTGACTTTCTATGTATATCATTAGTAAATGGATTTGCACAGCTACGCTACAATCTCGGAGACAAGACAATCGTCCTGCAGACCCGTCAGAAGGTCCATGCAAATGGAAATACATGGCACTCACTGAATGCAGGAAGAGTTGGTAATGAAGGCTACCTGGACCTGGATGGTACTAATGTTACTCAAAAAGCCAGTCCTGGAATGCAGGCACTAGACACCCACACAGATTTTTTTGTTGGAGGGGTGTCCTCCTTAAACCTTGTTAATCCAATGGCAATAGAAAATGAACCCATAGGTTTCACTGGTTGTATTCGTGAAATTGTTCTAAACAGCAGGGAGCTGAAGCTTACTGTGACCGACCCCAAAGGTGGAGCCAACATTGGTGACTGTGATGGAACAGTTTGTGGTTACACCGTGTGCAAAAATAATGGAACATGTCAAGTTGAAGACTCAGGCTTTTCTTGTTCTTGCCCAAGAGAGTGGACAGGGACAACGTGTGAACAATCTATTCACTGTTCACAAAACATGTGTGGGTCTCGAGCACTCTGTGTGCCTCAACCTTCTTCATTTTCATATACCTGTGTATGCCCACTAGGCTGGTCTGGTACGTACTGCCATAACAAAATCACATTTTATATTGCAAAGTTTGTTGGTAACTCCTACATTAAATACACAGATCCTTATTATGGAAAAAGAGACCTCCAGCACAGCCGCCTTTCTTTAAATTTTACCACCAATCACACTGAAGGCTTAATAGCATGGATGGGAAAAAGTGAAGATGAAGATAATGACTTCCTTGCCATTGGTCTTGCCAATGGAACTTTAAAAGTTGTGATTAATCTTGGAGAAAGAATCTCTGTTCCTCTAATGCATAGCAAATACTTCACCTGTTCTGATGAAAGATGGCACTTTGTTACTGTTATTCAAAACCAAACTTGTATTAAGGTGTATCTTGATGAGGAACTTATCCTTTTTGAAGATATTGATCCACAAAGAAAGTACACTGCTTTGAACTACGATAGCATTTGTTATTTTGGTGGGTTTGAAATTGGCAGGAAAGTCAACGTAGTCACTACAGGGCTTTTTCAGAAGGAATTCATTGGCAAAATTAAAGATGTTGTGCTCTTTCAAGATTCTAAAAAGATTCAGCTAATGAAAGCAGAAGGGTACAATGTTTATGATGGAAATTCTGGAAACTAACTGAAAAAACTGTCCATAGCTCTTTAAAAGTGGCAGAATTCCTTCACCTCCTGTTTCTTGTGTTAGCTGGCAGTGTATGACTCAGCAACCAATATAAGAAATAGCTTAATTAAGAAAGTAATTAGGGACAAATCTGAGTATTAATAGCTTATATAAAATGTGATCAATTGTTTTACTTCTAGAATTATTTATATATATATATACTCTGTAGCATTTACTTTAAATAATGGGGAAGTCTGCAGGGTTTTTTTTCTTTATTGTTCTGGAAATAGTTTTGTAAACAGAGAGGTAGTGAATAACTTCTAAAGCCAACATCATTCAAGCATTCTTTGTTGCTTTATGAGAACAGACAACTGTTACCTGTTTCTCCAGCTCTTAAATTTTATTAGACTGTTTCTTTTATAATTTTGTAATATTACAGTCAAGTGTGAAACCTGAAATTGGCAGGGGAAGAAGAGGTGTACTTGAGGCAAAAAGCATGTTTATTGTAATGAGAACTTTTCAAATCATAATAGCTATAATTACTTGTTAAGGTCACAAAGACTCTAATTAGGTAATGAAGTTCTTCCTCCCTTCTGAGTCTCTGTCCCTTCCATAAGCATATATGTAAAAAGGTAGAATTTAAGCCTGTCTTAAGTCTGCTAAAATATTACACTTAAAGAAAGATTTTAAGAGCAGAAAAGGTATTTCACAAGACAGAGAAAATAGGCCTGCTGGTTTTCTCCAGCAGAGGCCTCCCCTGTTTGACTACATGAAAACTTTTGGCTTTAACGATTTACAACTGGAACGTGGGAATCTGGCAGTCTGCCTCTAAGTAACTTTTATTCCTAAGAGCTTAAAAATTAGAAAGTCCAAGAACTGTTCTGCTTTACCTATACCTTTCTGGCTTATATGACCCTAAATGACATTTTCAAATTTTATTAGACAAAGGTTTTGGTCACAGTAAAACGAAATTCTGCGAATATATTTTCATTAATTTATAATCCCAAAAGTAAAGAGAGTTCTTCATATATAAATCAAAAAATTCCTTCTCAAAAAGCTAAGTTACATTATGCTTCAGGAAGCAATAAAAAATAATCAAGTTCTATTTTAATGTGCTTACAGCAATGATTTATGATGGCATCTACATTTCTAATTCGACCGCTGGCTTACTAGATAAGTAAAATGATTAAATAAAAATAATAGTGATTGATTACTGTCTTTTCCTTTTTTACTTTACTATTGCTCAAAAGCACATAATAAACCATTACCACCTACATGGAAATTCTCACGTTTTCAGCATGTACCTGTCAGAAACAGGTAACTATTTTGGGGCAGGGAGGGAAGTGAGCATGGAGTGTGTTACAGAGCAAAGGCAATGAGCACCTAGAAGGAGGTGACACGCATTTCCTTCCACATCACCACACTTCCTGTGTAGCAATGCAGGCACTGTCATGTTACAAAGTCAATTATAGGTGACTTAAACATAACTGAAGTGCACGGGAGCTACCCCAAGATGTTTTATTAAGCATCTGCAAACATCTTTGTGAGGTTCATTCTACCTGCTTCAGCTGCTCTGAGCCTTCAAGTCATCAGCCTCATGCAACAGTTTCTGTGCCTTTTCCCATCAGGCAGCTCATGAAGCCCACCTGGCATCTGAGCTGTCCCCAGATACTTCTCTTCCAGTTTCTCTAAGGAGGGCCTTCTACGGCCATGATGCTGGAGAAGAAGCATATTTAAGGTTTATACTCTTCTCTCTGGAGCTTCTGGTGTACTGCCAGTTCCTCAGTAGTGCTCATGCCTTTTGTGATCTGAGCAGTGATTCAGTATAAAACAAGGCACAAGTAATCAGAGCACTTCCAGCTAACACAAGTGTTGTAAGGAGACTGACTGAAGGCAATGGAGAAGTAAAATCCTTTATTCCTGTAGCAGCAGGATTTATTCTTATTACACTAACTCAGATCCTAGGAACAAATCCTGAAGACTGTTGCTGTTTGTTAATTTAAACACTTCACAAAACTCTACCTTAAGAGCTGTTTTACTGTGGCTCTCTTCATGTTTTACATATACAAGGCAGGTAGCAAAGCACTCAGCAAACTTGGAATATGTTTACATATTTTTTCAAATTAATTATTTCTGGTCGTTCCGGCAGAAACCATTCCCATCCCTTCTGTACAGACAGTTGCAATTTTCACTGCTTCCAGTTTATTTTCAAAGTAGAGATGGATGCACATGTGAGAGATGGATCACCAGTGGACCTGGAGTAGCCTACTTCTGAACAAATAAAAAAAAAATCTTCACATGCAGACCTGTCAATTTAAAACTTACTTTAAAAATGAGAACAATGCTTTAGTGCACTTCTGTGCCTACAGAGCTCTGGTGTAAATACTTAAACAACAAAACACATGTATAATACTACCAGATATATTCAATGGTACTACTGCTATACAGACCATGGAATTAATCTGGAAAAGACCAATTTTATTTAACATGCTATAAGGATGTTTGAATGTTGGTTTTAGTTACTGAGAATTTTTTTTAATTAGTCTTCTCAACTATGAGCCTAAGAAACATCACTTAATAAAAGTCTACCACCTCTTTCATTCAGTGCAAGATTTTTAATTTTAGTCAATTTGAAGCTACCTGCAAGGTATACAAGTACAGATTAACCTTAAAATATATTCATAATTAAAACTAACAATTAGGGTGTTCTTAAACTGGGAATACCTTTCTGGAAAGAAGAGGCTTTTCTACAGCAAAGTGCAAAATCAGCAGCATAGTAAAGTTGTGTACTCAAAGTGGGAAAACAAAACACTGAAAAACAGAACAATAAACCCCAGTTTTTCTTTCTATGGTGGAATATTTTCATTGTTTCTGACAGACCCAACAAGATGCCCCGTGTATTTTAATAAGAGTAGGTGATTAGAGTTCATCATCACATTTGCATTTTGTTTGGCATCAGTGGATGGTAGTCACTACAAAACACCAATTTACCAGAAGTCCCAAGGGTACAAACATTCTTCTGCCCTTCTCCCCCCTCTTTGTTCTCCAAAACTCAAAACAAACCAAGCCACGAAGTGTACAACAAATGTGGCATTCTGTGACTCAGCCTTCTATATTCATTTACCCTACAGTTTCACACCTATGAAATCAAACACACACAGTATGTGAGAAAGTTTTATCATTTTAGAATCAAAATATCCCTTAAAATATTTACATTTTACAGTAAAAAGGATAGCAAAACACAAAGTAATGTACAAGCTTAGGTATTCAAGTTTTTGAAGCATGGAAAATGGTGGGAGAAATGAATTTACTACTACAAATCATATTTTCAAGAATTTAGGTTAAAAATGCTTTCTTATTAAAACAAGTGCAGTTTAAAGCAGTAACATTCAAGCAGCTCAGCCTTCCAATTTCTGGTCACAAACTGTTTCAGATGCTTAGGAAATACTTGAAAATTAATGAAATATCCTTGAGTTTTTTATTGTACTACTGAATAATTAAAAAAAAAAAACAAATAACTCTTCACACCACCAAGCATATTATATTTTGTTGTAATGTGTGGATTCTGAGGCTTTGCTACAGTCTTCAAAAACAGTGCAATTTAAAAACAAGGTTATTGTATGAAAATCACCTTTAAAATTATCAGAGCATCTTAAAACAGAAGAGAGCACAAATTACCAAAGGCAGCAACTATATCGCAGACTTGACTAAAGCCAACTTCCTCAGCTAAGAAAATTCCTAAGCCTTTATTGCATATTAATAAAAGAAATCTTTAAAATTTTGAATATACAGCAATGTAAAATTTTTAAAAATATTAAACTCCTACTTCTAGCGATAGTTGGTATAATGAAAAAAAGGATGAGTATTGGTACATTGAGTGGTACCAAAACACAGACTTGTTTCTGCAAAACACCAACACGGAATAAAAAAGATGGCACAATCCTAGCAGGCTCTTTTTTTTTTTTTTTTATACAAAGTTTTACGACATTACTCTAACAGTTTATTTAAATAGGATTTTAAAAGACTGCCTGCATCTTTTTACCTTTTGCTTTTAGTTCTGTCACTGTGGTCCCTATGTCTCTCTCTGTTCTTTTCACTTTCTCGTTCTCTATGCTTGTCTTTGCTTTTCTCCCTGTCCTTATCTTTTTCATGAGCCTGTTCTTCACTTTTAGGCTTCTCTGTCTTTTTGTCTGGATTTCTAGTCTCTCTGGGGCTTTTTCCATCAGCAGCCCTATCACTGTGTGGAGATCTCACTCTTTCTTTGTCTCTCTGTCCCTCCTCTCTACTCTTCCGCTCTCTCTCTTTGTCCTGGTTTCTGTCTCTGCGTCTGTTTCTTTCCGAATCTTGCTCCCAGTATTTTTCGTTGCTCCACTCTTTTTCATGTCTGTCTTTTTTTTGGTGATGGGTTTCACTGTAAAGTCTTTGTCGATCATTTTTTCCTCTACTGAACCCTCTCTCCATATGCTGTTCCTCTCTGCCCCAAGGATCGCTGTGGCGTCTTTCTGGTCTCCTACTGTCTTTACTTTGAAAAAAATTTTCTGGTCCCAAAAATCTTGATTGTTTGTGAGCCACTGGTAGCCCCTGTGCAATGGGTCCAGCATAGTGTGGTGGCTGACCTGATAAATGAGCTACTGGTGGCCATGGCATCATTGGATTTTGAGGAAAACCAAAGCCAGGAGGAGGAAGAAGTGGAGGTGGTAAATGAGGAGGAAATCCAAACATAGGGTTGTTTTGTGGAGGGAAGTTATGAGGTCCAGGAGCCTGAAACTGAAATCCAGGTGCATTAGATTTAGGATGCTGAAAATTCTGCTGTGGAGGTCCAACAGATGTGAAGCTGCCACTTGCAATAGGGCTTGGGACTTTGGAAATGAATTCAGAACGAGAAGAGTTTTCAGTTTCAAAATGAGATGAAGTTACTGCTGGTCCTCTTCTAAATGAGTTCACTGTTTCAATGTTTTGCATCAGTGCATCTTCATGTGAGTGTTTGGTATCTTCTGCTTGTGATGCAAGTGTGTTATCTGACTTAGCTGCAGCTGAACTGAACTGTGTCTCGGTGGTTTGTGCATCACTTTGATACGGGTTTAAGCCCCCTTCTCCAGAAGGCTGTTTATTCTCTGGTTCCCCTTGATCATTTCCTGAAGCATTCTGTCGGTCTTCATTTCTGCTGACATCTCCATCCTTGCTTTCTGAAACATTAGTCTGATGGTTTCGTCCAGCTGCCTGCCGTGGGTCTCTTTTAAGATTAATAAATGGTGGCAATTTAGAGGTATTAGCAGTAGTACCTTCAGCAGAGCCTACATGGACGTTGTTCTCATTGGGTTTTTTTCCTGAATTTGATGAGGAAGAACAGCTGGAATTTGTGCTCCTTCTAACTTCCTGTGTAACACTATCCTTGTCTGCTAACTGTTGCTTTAGGTCATTTTCTTTACTTTCTTCACTTTCTTTATTCTGTGACTGAGCAGACAAATTTGCTAAAAATGCTTCTGTAGAGACATCTGGAGGTTTTCCCTTAAGACTCAACCCTATCAAAGAACCAGCACTTCTTGCAGAACTTGATGTCCCTACAGCTGCTGCATCCACAGTCACAGCAACATTAGTGGACTGAGGATCATCCAAAGCAGTCTTTGCTTCACTAACTTCAGTAGTTACATCAGAAACATCCATGTTTTCTTCTTTCAAGGTTGCCTGTTCATTTAATAATGGTATGTCTTCACTAGGACCTGCTTCTGACTTGCTGTGCTCATACACCTGCCCTGTTGTACCCAACAGGCTTTGAAGAATATCATCCACTGGCAATGGTTTATTTGCTAGCTCCAGAGTAGAAGGCTGATTTTCCCATCCAACCAGGACTCCAGGAAGAAACCTGAGAGGCTTTGGTGGTTCATGTTTGGTACTTTCCACCAATGGTTCAATAACTGCTGGAGCATCTTCTGTATTAGACTGCTGTGGTTTATTTCTCTGCTTGTGTAGCACAGTTGTGAAGGAATTAAAAAAATTATTTTCCTCCTCTTCTTCAAGTGCCAACTCATGATGCGAGACTTCAGGTTTGCTTGGCTTGCTTTTCTTCTCTGGTGGCAAGCTACTCAAGGGACTTTCAGCAGCTTCATCCGCAAAACTACTGGCAACACTCGAAACAGCAGTAATCTGCCTCTTCATTTTCTGGCGAATTATCAATCCCAGCAATAAATTTGGTCGATGTATTTCAATCCCTGTACAAAATTGTAACAGCAATTTATCATCACTTTATATTTTGGTTAAAGCAATAATTTTAACAAAAATAACCCCCATACACTTACACTGTACTATAGAAAGTATTAACCTTATGACATTTGAAATTGTTCCACTTGCTATGTCAAACATAAACAATACTTGAACTAATAAAAAAATGTATTTCCAATATTAAAATTATGAGTTGAAACACTGCAAATTAAAATTGTTTTAAGTACTACACTGCCCACTATAACTTCCAAATAGAGAAAATAAGACAGTTATACAGGACATCATCAGAAACAGCACAGAAGTTCATGTTAGTCTAACACAGCTACAACGTGGTAACAGTAGTACCAAAGTATAACAGGGAAAAAAAGTAAGAACACTTGCAAACACAAAGTCTCCTCATCAATTTATGTTAGACATACTCCTTCAAAGATTTACCAAGAGCAAATTTCCAAAATGTTTTCCTCATTCTGGGAAAGGCACTGTGTTTCAAGGCATACTATTACCTATCTCTTCACTATTCATTTTGTTTGCATAATTGTAAAAAAATTATGAGTTGTAGCTCATTCTCTCTTCATTCTGGCCCTGCCTATCTCAAAAAGAGAGATCATCCACAAATTTTTATAATCAAGATAAATTGATACAAAATAACTCAGGTGTAAGCAGAACAGCTGAGAGCCATTTCAAGACCTTTTCTTCCTTGCCCATCTATGTTTTAAACTTTGAATTAATTTTTTAAGGAAATTGGAATAACTGAGAAAATAGTACATTTCAAATAATTAAAAATACTATTTTCAATTGGGAGTATAGATTTGCAACTCAGTAGGATTTCATCCATAGTCCTCGTGTGACTAAGTTTACTGACACTGAAACCTAAAAAGCCATCTGTGTTAGAGAAAGAAGGTAGTAGACATAAAACAAAGTTGAACACAGCAACTTTTTCAATATTAAAGTATCAGAATAATCCAGTGTCATGTCATGGTTCAGGCTAGCCAAATGCCAGGCCCCCACAAAACCCCACTCCCAAAAAACTGGGCCCTGTCAAACTACCACATTTAGCAAGGGGAAATGAATGCCCTTTCAAGGAAACTAATATCGAATACTACGGAAAACTCTTTACATATTTGAACAAAGTAGCCGGCATTTTTATTTCCTCTTACATTTCTGTTGCCAACTTCTTTAAGTTGCGTTATGATAATAAGATTCCAAATTCCAAGTTCTACTTACCAGGCCCATCAAAAGGCACAAGATGATGAGGGACTTTATCTGAAGAACCTAAAGGGATGAGGTACAAATCTTTCACTTGCTTCATATTATTGGCTGCTACACCGTAACGTTTTCTGCTGCTGAAATAGGCGAACAACAATGCATAGGAGATCTGATCCTCTTCAGTTACTGGGGTAAAGCGAACCACACAGATCTCCTGTTCACAAGAGGAGAGAGAAAAAGATGGTCAAGTATAATTTTCTGTGAAAAGTTGTTTTACTGACTGCTCTTTATTTAAAAAGCACAGTTCAGAGGAGTAAAAGCCACTCCAAGATGGCAGAGAACAACAGAGGAGACAGAAGCAGCAGAAACATGGCCAAAAATAATTCAAGAGAACTAGATAAAACAAACAGAAAGCCTTTAAAATAAAAAAATTAATTGAAGTGCATGACAAAAGAGACAATATTTTATCAGCTAGCTAAATAACAAGTTCTAGGGAAGCATGCCAGTTTCCAACTAATTATTCCACTTTCTACCCTTAGTATTACTAGAAAGCTGTGGTTTGTAGTCTGTTGTGTCCAAATTGTCCATCAATACTAGTGGAAGACCAGTATTCAGATCCCAGAATTATGCCCAAAGCCCAGCTTAGGAGTTGATGCTGTTTAATGGCTTAATAAAAGACCTGGAAAACAGGACAGAAGACCCTCTGTAAAACTGAGATGGCACCTCAGCAGGGGCAGTGGTCGATATGCCGAAGGGCTGGTGGCCATTCAGAGGGACCTCAGCAGGCTGAAAAAAAAGGCTCACCTTTGTTAATGTCAGCAAAGGCCAAATGCAAAACCTTGCACTTTGAACTGGAGTAACCCCATGAACCAGGACAGGCTGTGGGACTGACTGACTGACTGGAAAACAGCTTGGCATAAAAAGACGTGGTGGACAAGCTGAGTACGAATCAGCAATGCGTCCATGCCAAGAAGGCCAACTGCAATCTCAGAGTCAGGATCAAAGCAGCCAGCAGACCAAGGGAAATGGCTATTCCTTTCTATCCAGCACTTGTGAGACAGCATCTGGAAAAGAATTTCTAGCTTTGGGCTCCCCAGCACAAGGACAACTGGCATAATCCACCAGAGTCATCAAGATGGTTTTGCACACTGTAACACTATTGAAAATTAAAGGGTAACACTTGAGACGTGAAGTGGTGTCCAAACATTCTTACAAGTTACTGTGTTAAAGGAAGACAGGTATTCTCAAACAGCAAATGACAGGTTAAGGTTAGGTAGGAAGGAAATAAATGTCAGCAGTTGCCACCAATCCCATTCACCATAACTGTAGATATTCCTAGAGTTCACGTATTTCACAGATGTTTCAAGAGAGAAAAAAGTCAAGCATCTTTAGGATGACTAAGCTGCACATTAAACAGCAAGTCTTTACTATGTAAATTTCTTACCTTGGTCCCCGAAGCCTTGATTTTTTCTACATAATCCCAGACGGTGTGAGGAGATATCCTGCCACCTACTTGAATACTATCAGGTAAATCCTATGAGAAATGACAACAGATATCTGAATCCAACATATATATTGTGCTAAGTCCTCCACTCAGTATCTGTTTCATAAATTTAAAACATACTTAGTTCTTTTATTTCTTAAATTATAATTTAAAAACATCAGTACAAGTTACAACAGAAGAAACAATTTAAACTTTGGACATTTAAGATTTTCAGTGCAAAGTCAACAATATGTACTAAAATACTTATCGTTCAACACTGTTTGTCTATACCTCTCCAAAACTGTTCTTTCCAGCAACACTAATTGCAAACATTACTGTACTGTGCTCTGGAAACACTCAAGCTATCTGTAAGGTCACACCACAATGAGAGCTCCACACCTACATATATAATAAACTTGCAAAATCTTCATCATGAGGGGAAAACATAACCTACATATGTATGTAAATACCGTTGTAAATTCTTTTTGGATACTACTGAATCCGCTGTTCACAAGCAAAATAAACAGAGTTTCAGAAAAAGTTTTTTTGAAATAAAGCAGAAGAGTTTTGAAAAGCACATGATACTCATAAAACAATCCTTTAGTATTAAGGATTACTACATGCCCTGTGCTTCCCAGCAAAGACAATCTTATTAACAGAAGACCTAAACCTTTTTAATTAGAAAGCTGTCCAGAAGTAAAATTGAGCCTTACATGCTCTCTGATCTTTATTTTGTGACATGAAGACAACTATTATAAGCAGTTGCATGCTTTTCCTGTCTCTCAGACACAGAAGAGAACATTACATAGACTTGTTTTTTTAGGGACAACTTAGTCACAATGGAAGGTTAGGACCAGAACTGCCACCAGATAGGCAAAAAAACCCAAAACAACTCCATTACACAGGTTTCTGTTGTAGATGGTAAGATGAACCACAGGTTCATGTACTGAATAATACTCTACTTACAAATACAGACCTTAACCTACGTCCTCCCACAAATACTTTACTCAGTACAATGATCATGTGTCACTCAGTACATGATCATGCATAGACTATTATTAGCCTACAAGGTAAAGAAGCTGGTAAAGTCAATAAATTAACTGTTCATTCTTTGCAGTAAATATAAATACCTCTGTTAAATACTCAAAGGAGCCAGAAACTGGATAAGCCTTAATAACAAACTTTGCTACTGAAGGCATATTGATAAAGCCCTTCCAGATGAAATTCAGGCGTGCCAGAAACAGACTTTCACATTCCACGGTACCAGGCGTTTCTGACCTAAAGAAGGACAAACAAAAATCCACTTGGTTTACAACATGATATATCATGCAAGACCTTGTAAATCATAATTTTTCTTTCTATGAGAAATGCAGTATTATCAAGAATTTTCTTTTTCAGTTAAGCATACTTAAAGGTCAACAAAAAGAGACAGGTAGACAACCATATTTCTCGTCTTCCAGGGGAGCAGCTATATGGTACAGGAAGGACAGTCACATAAGCAGCACATTAGTTCACCAACCTGCCTTTTACAAACAGAGAAGCTGTTTAGTCCTCTTCCTGCTGAAGAGGAACAAACACATACAGGTGCTGCAGAGCCACCTTGGAGAAGCTGACAACACACTGCCTGCTGGCCTATCCCACTTTTCTAACTCCTACATTTTGTGCCAACACTGCCTGTCCACCATCTGATTCCCTGTGTCCCCCCACCCTCTCCTTGTTGCACAAGCTGGTTGGTCATCTCATCTCACCTATGCATCATTTCCACACCTTCTGTGAGTGCCTCCTCCCAACTCCACCTATACAAAACTGTTTTTCCTCCCTTTGAAAAAAAAGCCTGTTTTGTCAACAAAGCAGCTGAAAAAATTAATGGGATGACTTAAATAATTTCACAAAAGAGTGTTTCTCAACCTGAGGTTTCCCTTATGAAAAAGATTACACATTTCAACATTTCCCAACATGTTGCTATCAAAATATTCTAGGCATGCTATTAGCAGTTTTAAGCTTGCTGCCCAGAAGTACCAGATGATGTGCTGTTACAGTAACACAGTATCCTACCTTTATTTCTGTCTACACTAGAAATTACTTTGAATCTGCTGTAAGCTATTCAAAAACTGAAGTCCACTGTCCTTGGTAAAAAATCACACTGTCCTGATAAAGGCAAAATTTCAGCACGAACTCTTGTCGATTCTAAATAACTGGGAGTTGATGTTTTTCTTGAAAAGCCTCCTTCAAACCAGAAAGAAACAGCCTCATAAACTGCAATTTCCTTTTTAGTGAGTAGTAGTATGGAAGAAAATGAAGAGAGAGCTGACAGCAAATATAGCAAGTCATCAAACAAACTGTTACCTGTAATTTCTAGAAAAGAACTACTCTGAGATTTGAAACTAGTCTGATTTATCAATGTAAATGCTTTGTTTAGAGCAATCTCAAATTCCCTGGCTTTATATATACACATATACAGACATATTCATTTAAATGGAGCACTGTACATACTACCTTCCTCAACAGCAAAACACAAGATGAAATCTATATCCTGATATTTTTAATATGAACTCTTTCTAAATCTTGTTGCACCAGAAAACATAGTTTACTTTTCTCAAAAAGAAAAGATGGTAATTAGAAACTTGCAACCAGAACAATATACGCAGTATTATTTATGTAAATGCACATCATTTACTCCACCAGAGAACTCCACCCTTAAGATGTGTACAACTTCAAGTACACACACGGATGAATGAAATGCCGTTAAAAAAATTAGCTTTAAACATAACATCTTAAGATTAATAATGTCTTTAATTTAAAAAGACGGTTTCTACAGTTTATATTACTTTGGCAGAGGCATGAGTGCTTTTGATGAGTCTTGCTTATCATCCTCCAGTAACTCTGAAGCTAAAATACTTGAGGTGGAGGAGAGCGCATCCGCGATACTCTCCGCTTCGTTGTCCGACTGCTTGCGCGCAACTCCCACCGACACCTTCACCTTCTTGGCAGAGAGATTGTCAGTGGGTGGTGCCATTCGGCCTGCAGCAAAGGAAGGGCAAGGGGTTTCAGTTTAGCAAAGAAACAAAAAGAGGGCGTGCTCTGAACGCGTGGAAGACACACCAAAAACGCTACAGATTGCCATTGAAGTGGGATAGCATAACGAACTCGCATATTGCACACGTATTTATACAATGTGTAAGTTTACAATGTATATGTTTATACAGTGCTATACATAAATATTGCCACTGCAATGGCCTAAGATAAGAAATGAGGAATCAACAGCAGTATGTCCATCCACTATAGGGATTTCACCTCTGAATTATTTTTTTTTAAGGAAGACGAGTTTGTGCCAATCAGACTATCATTTTAATAGCCTCTTTTGTAAATCATGAAGTAAAACACTCCTTCCACAACTGTTGCCTTGCTTCTTGCAGCTGGATGTTTTTTACTTTCTCACGGTTCTTTCTGTAAACATAGCTATGTTATTGTAACTGTATCTTATTCACTTTCCTTTCTCATGGACACAGAACTTTGATGGACATTTCCTTTGACCACTGTAGTTGAGGGAGGAAGAACTGATTTCCTCCAATGAACAGTGATTTCCAAATGGATATAAAAAATAAAGAAGGCGGGTCTTGTGCCCCTTCCTTCCTTTCCTCTGATCCTGGACACGGGTGTCTCTGGCTCTTCCTTTTGTGTCGCTGCTGTGACACACAACTTTGTCAGCAAACCAGGTGAAAATTATTTAAATTATTGAGGTATATTGAGATTTATGACTGAAAATTATAGAAGCATGATCCATGTATTTTCATGTGCTTTCCCAAATTACCTATGCAGATTTTGCAGTTTAGATCAAAGAGATGATTTTTATGTTGACTTGTGGTGTCTGGAGATGCAGATTCATTTATTTCTTTATCCTTTTCGGTCTCTTCTGACTTCTCAAACAACTTCATATTAGGTTCCTAAGACAAATCAAACACATTTCAGTTAGCTGTTTTTTATCCCTCTGTTAATATTCCTAATATAGCTTAAATGTGTTATGGTGTTTTCTTCCCTTCAGACATAAAGCTCTCCCTTCAGCTGTATAGCATAAAATGCTATCACAAAATCTACAAATGCATTACAATAACTAATCAGTATTCTCAAATATCTTTAGACATTTGGAATATTTTCTGATTTCTACTTTCAATTTTCTACTCCTGACAGAATTAATCATACACTCACAGACACAACATGGAAGGAAAGAAACCAACAAAATCATCAGCCCAAGAAGTCAGTAGAGATAAAAGAAAAATTAAACTCAAATCAGACCTAACAGGTAATTATAGGCCTGAAAAAGAAAATCCTAAACAAAACACTTCACAACCATATTGTCTATGAACTAAGTACACTGTGGTGCCATGCTTTCTTTTTTACCTGAATTTCCATCGCTTCCTCTTGTTCTTTCATTGGTGTTTCACTTTCAATTTCTATCTCTCCTTTGTGAGTAATTTTTGTTATAGGTCTTCTTTCAACCTCCCTCTGTTCTTTCTCAATCATTTCAATTGTCTGTGAAAACAAGAAGTTATGTGTAATTATTCCCATACCACAAAATGTGGAAATCCACAAATATAAGAGAAAACAGGATTGTAATTAGGAAACCCTCTAGAGAAAAAAAGTAATACATTCTTACTGTGCAAGTGTCAAGTAGTTTCATAAAGAAAACATACAAGCAGTCTGTCTAACTTCTCCTACACTGTAGCAACAAGTACTTCCCAGCCATGTATTTACATAAATTATAAAGCAAACCTTCAACACTGTATTAAAATACTGGTAATTCTGATTTTCCAAGAGCTAAAGAAAAAAATGCATACATTATTTTCACATAATAATCAGGACAATGCAAGATATAAATATATGCAGATTTGTATCATTGTCCAGAGCTTGTTTTTAGTAAATAAAACTAATGTTCCACTTAAAAAAATTTAAATTAAGGTATTCTTAAATGGATAGGCTAATTCTGATCAGGCCTGTTGCTTTGCTTTGTTGCAATAAAATAAAATATAAACTGCTATTTTAAATTTTGCTTTTAAAGCAACATTTCCATTTCTTACACCAGGAAGAGGCTATGTTGGCTGTCCCAAATATCTTAGGTCTGATTTATTAAGAAAACAAGGATTCTATCATGGCTTTATCTGCCTGACAAATACCCACATACTTTTGAACATCCTGTGGAAATTTAAAAAAATTACTAAGTAGCAGTCTCAATGCCTTGCTTAAATAGTAAAATGAAAAATACAGTCAAATGATACACTGCTATTTATTTTACATGCTGTACTCCATTCCAAGTTCCAGAAATTCTGAACCATTTCTTTGAAATAACTAGGACTCTTCAGTCATTTTTTAAGCAGCATACACTTTTGTTTGGAAGATGTTTCTCACAGCCATGGAATATTATTTTGCACGGTCTGTTTTCAGTATTTCACTGACACATATAAAATAAATGTAAAAAAGATGCACTACAAAAGATGGGCTTTGGACAGGTACACAATGAACAAACTTTTCATGTCCTCATTGGCCCCTGAAACAACTTCAAGATAATCAACAAATGATTTTGCACAGAAAGTTGCAAAAAGCTATCATGATTAATAAACACGTCTAGTCCCAATGTGAATGAAAAGTAAAAAACATTAGAATAATTACTACTGCAATGCACACTGCAGTCTCTAAAACAGCATCCCACTCTACTGAATGAGTTATTACCAAGCATTCATTCTGAGCACACAGATGAATTTACACTACCCAAAATTTTGCTTTTAGGTTCTGACGTGGCATATAAATACCAAAGATTTTGCCAACATAAATCCAGATTTTGTAAACTAGAAAAATTTTAATGGCCATTTCCAAGCAGCTGCAGTTATTGTCAGACTAAATGCTCAATAACTGGGGCAGTATCTAAGAAAAAATATTTTTCTATAAAAATAACACAGGTTCTCATATTCCTGTTTCTCCTTCTAAACTGTCAGCACAGATACAGAGTGACTTTCTGTTTCAAGAAGTCATGCATAAACTAACCTAATAAACTTCATACACTTTCATTAAGGGTTTTTTTCTGTTTGGTTTTTATTTTGTTTGGTTTTTTGTTGTCCCTTCAGACTGCTTTTCAGACTGGCAGATCAGGTTTTCAGCTTTGGGTTTACTTCCTGGGGGGTGATTTGTCACGCTTCATCAGTAAGTTATAAACAAAACCACTTTGCTTTGGTTTGCCTTGTCCAAACAGACCTCTCTCCCCCTTTAAGAAACTGGTCTATAAATCTCCAGCAAGACCTTTAAAATCTTGTGGAAAAAAAGGACAAAGTCTTGACTCTTGAGAAGAAAAAGAGCAAGCAGCAACAAAGTTGCAAGGCAAAGGAAAATGCATGGTTTCCTTCTTTCAGAAATTGATTACAATTCTTCACTTCTGTCCTAACAACATCTTTGGGTTTTGAATACTAAATTAATTAGAGAGGTCCTCCTGCTTAGTCAGAGCTGCTTTGTGCAACATGCATTCTGTTCTTTCTTGCATCCACTTCGCCTGCAAACAGAAGTTACACATGCTTAGGCTGTCAAATAAACAAGATATGTTGACAAATCTCACATGTCTGTTTTCTCTCTGTCTCCAAGCAGCCAGTTCTTTGGAAGCCAGTTCTTCTGGGCTCATTTTTATTAGATGGTCTGGAGTAACCTCTCCTTTCAGTACTTTCTTAAATAATATCTAGAAGAAAGAAGAAAAGTAACTATTGCTATCAAGACAAAAACAGATTGCAGCAGGAAATAAATCAGAGAAGCAACATACAACACGGTCAGTTACAGCTAAATGGATAGTGTGTGGGTTTGTAATTATCTCCACTGCAGGAAGCAGTACTAGATTTTATAACATAGAAAGCTTAATTCCAGAACTCCCTTTATTCTACATAACAATGTACATATACCCTTGATCAGATGTATAATTAACTGCTGTTTCAAAGGAGAATGTGAGTTTATGACCACTGCAGGAGTAAATCAGACATTTTGCAGTTGTTGGTTTTTTTTTAAGGTGCAAATCCTCTGTATTACATGACAAAGAGAAGACAGTATCAGAGGATATCTGCGCCTCTTGACTGAATGAAGTCCTAGGGTAAAAAAAGACAACCAACTAATTTAGCAGTAGGAGCAAAGAGAAGACAGAAGTCAGCTGTTAGATAGAAGTTAAGACAGAAGTTCATATAATTTACAGTTGGTTAATTCTAATGGCAAAACACTATAAAAAAAGCAATTTGATCAGAATAACTGATAAAGGACAAAAGATACAAGCTGAGGAAGTATAATATTGAATAATGGGCTCATAGAAAGTAGAATAGAGAGTGAAAACCAAGTTTGACAAATCTAGGTATGAAAAAGCACAGTGAGACAAGATCCTGAACAGAAAAAGCAGTAAGTGCAGTAAAAAGCAAAAAATTATGGGGGAGACAGAAACATCCAAATAACAGATCAGTGGTAAAGATAAACACAAACTGGGCAGGCTATACAACACAACAAAACTACAGTGGGAGTAAAGAGCTGGAGCATTAATGAGGGGGAAGAACATAGAGGACACAGTGCACAAAGAACAAACATCAAAAAACCAAGGAAACCTAGTTAAATAGCAGGATTGATAATGTTTCTACATTGAAGATTGTTCCTTTAATGTACAGCAAATAAAGGATTTCTGCAAAGGACAACAGACAAATAACACATACATTATTTTTTGGATCTTTCAGATTGAACATTAAACTTCTGTATTTGTTCTTATACTTTGCATCAGTGTCCCGAAAAAAAGAAAATAGTTCTCTTTCAATCCTTGTGGCAACTTTTGCTGCTCTCTCCTCAGGAATCTTTAAACTGGAGTCTGTCAATCTATGAGAAAACACAATGGCAAAAATTACAAAATGCATCCAAATAATTAGTAGTTTTTCCTCTACCTTCCAAACAAAGATATTTACAAACACAAATTAATAATTTGTTTTCTTAATATGTCTTTACCTTTTCATCAGAATTTCCTTAAGGGACTGCTTAACACTTTGTCTTATCTGATCAGCAGAAGGTTTGGAAGCTGGCACGGCTGGCAGGTGTGTTGTACTAATTGATCCTTTCTCATTTTTCTTTTTCTTAATTTCTTGTTTCTCATGAACACCTATGAAAACACAGCATTAAAAACTGTAAAATACTAAAGTAACTTGGATGAACTATTGCTGCTGATGAAATGACTTTCACAAAGTTTCATTTTTAAACTGTTAAGAACTGACCTTCAAGAACAGGGAGAGGACCCACAGGGTGAATGGTTTATGTTTGATTGGGATTTTCTAATTCTTTGGTTTGGATTTTATGTTACTTTGTGGAAACAGGGGGTTTGCCCTTCGATTTAAGGTATTTTCTTCTACACTAAACTGAGATGACAAGTGCTTGTTAGCTTGATCTTAAGTAGGATTTTTGACTCTGAATTTTTTAACAGCAAAGATTAATTTTTCAATGAATAAACTGAGAAATAATATACTACGAAGCCCATATAAACATAATAAGCTTTACTTTAAAATACCATTTTTACATTAAACCTAGCATTTCTGCATCTGTTTGCCATTAAAATTATTTGAATTATAATAATCTCATCTTCTGATTCAGGTTAACATTCTTAAACAAGGTCATTATAAGGTTTGTCTCATAAATAATACAAATAAAAAGTCTAATCAAACTAAAATCACTAAAGCAAAATTACTTATGTTCAGAAAATCAACTGAAAGCTTATTTGTGTCAGTATGTGAACATGTCACTACTTCTGAGCAGTACCCATCTACTTAGGAAAGCAATGGGAAATAAATATTAATTTTTTCACTTTATACTTAGAAAAAAAAGTAACAAATTGAAGACTGATAAAGATTTAACTGGAGAGCTTGATTGTAAAAAAAACTATTTCTCTATTATTACTTTCACCTACTGAGTGCAACTTAAAATGCATTAACACCAGAAGCAAACTATCTACATTTTCAAGTAGGAACAAAAAGGCAGATTTTCTTTTGTGTTGGGCAGACAATGTGGATGGGTCAACTCTCATTAAACTGACTCTGAGCCCTATCAATTACTCCCCTTCCTCAGCAGCAAGTGGAACAGACCTCAGAGCTCTTTGCCATTCTCTGCTGTGATATGCAGTTTTCACATGCCAGGCTTATTGAGTGTAACAGCTCTAATAATGCTTTTATTTGCACAATATATATTATTGCTCCTCTCTCCTCAGAAGGATGAAGAACTGTACTAAAACCTTTCAAAAGATGTAGCCTGATGCAGTCAGGGGAAATGGAAAACCTGCACGTGCCAGGAACACTTTGGCAAAGTTTCACCCATCTGAAAGCACAGTCCTGTAACAGGCAAGTGATGGGCAAGATGAGCAATGCCACTGTAAGTATAATTCACAGCTGTCAGCAGAGAAAGTCAAATGTGCTGCTCAATTTTATGCTAATTGGCTTAAATGAGACTGCCAAGCCTCTTCTTTTTTTAAACATCATTTTCAGATTAATTTCTAGTCTTACATTTCACTGTCTTTTGTCTTGGCCTTATTAAATAATCTATTTTAGAACAATTCAATTATTTCATGGATGCCAGACTCATTTCACTCCATGCAACTTGCAGTTAGAAAGGATGTCAATTGTTTTGTGACTCAAGAGTTTCTGAGCTGAACAACATGTCATTTGAAGTTTACAAGATACCACACAGTATAAAATACTTGAATTTATATTTACATTTAACCCTCACATTTCCAATTGTTCTCTTCCACTAATAACAGTTTCTAGAATGTATCAGCATTGGCAAAAGTCCAAAAGAGCTGAATTATATAGATATTTTTGACAAAACTTCTAAGCTTGAGTTTGATAGTAAAAGACAGTTCTCAGGCAAAATCTCACTAGCTTTGCTGCTGAGATTTCAGTCCCAAATGACAACAACTTCAGATTACCACGATCTCAGAAGAAAAATGCTTCCTGGAAGGGAGCTGGGGAAAGCACAGAGGTTGCTGGGAAGAGAAATATGTCCCTTCAACCTTTCAAATGAAGTTTAGATGAAAATCTGGATAATCAGCTTGCAATTTAATGTTCCCCTTTGAAATGAGTTGATAAAATTACTTGTGAATTTGTGCAGAAGACATCAGTAAGTCCAAGTATCATTTATACAGCAATTAAACCAGTTTTATGTACACTAAGCATTTCATAGTATTTTATGGAAGAGTGTTTAAAAGTGTCATGAAATGTAAAATAAAGTTTAATACAGAGATGTCTTTGTACTTTTTCTCCCACTATTTAAACAGGAAACACACATCTACACAGAACACATTTATCTGCTAAATAAAACTGAGAGAAATGAGAAATAAAGATCATAAACAAATGGCTTGTTTATGATTGTGATTTTGTCTTTTGTTTTAAACAAAAGATCATGGGAACAAATGGCTCCACAATGCAATGTGATTTGAAAAACTGATACTATAAAGAAAATTCTCATCCTTCACTGTACATATATTTAATTTGCAGCGTGGAGTACATCCCCAAACCTTGGTACCTGATTTTGTGGACCTTTCCACCGTACTAAGGGATTCTTTACTTATTTTCTCATTTTTCTCTTCAGGGGACCGCCGAGGAATTACAGCAGTTTGTGATCCCTTCCGAGCAGGAACGTGCTGCCCCTTTTTAGTATCGGAGTCTCTGGACTCTGGCAAGTTCTTCCCATCCCCAGATTCCTGAAATAAACACTTACACATTAGCATGCTACTGAATCAACCACTATGTAATTACCACATATTTTTCCAATTTTTTCCTTTTTATACTGTACAATGTATACCCTGGATGTATGCACCATCATATAATTTTCTGAAGAGTTACTGAACAATATCCCAAATTACTGCCAAGCATTGCTTAACAATCTCTTTTAAATATTGGCTCAAGATACAGCACAGAAAATTTGCATTTAAGCTCTGTGTTGAAAACCATTAAGTTTTCTGATATTTTAAAAGGTCAGGGATACCAGTGAACATCCCTTAACCAGTTTTAGCCACATCCACAGAGGTCACTGATGTTCAGAAAGCATATGCAAACCAAAATTAAAAAGAATAGCTTAAATGTCAAAATTTCAATACTGCTACTCAGAAATAAGACAGGATTACTGATGATTATGTCATTATGAATATAAGATACTAAAATACTAAAGAACTGTCTCAATACTCTTAATCAAACTATCCTTTTGTTAGTAAAATCAGACACAAAAAGTAGAAAGGCCCCAATCAAAGCATTAGGCACTTTTTTCTACATACAATCTGAAATAAAAACAGTCAAAACTAAAATACTGTTTTACAGATACTTTAAATCTCTGCAGCTTATAACATACAGCAAATTGACAGACATCCTATAATACATTCAGAAATCTGAAAGAAAAATGCACTGAGTTCTTCACCATTTCTCTGTGCACCTATATGAACAGGTTTATACACACATTCAGGAGTAGGACTTCAATGTGTCCCTTCCAACTCAGGATGTTCAATATGCACATGACACACATATATCCCTGCTCAATATAAGAAGAATTTAGCAACAGCATCCTGAAAGACTCAAGCCAGTTAGAAAGTGAAGTAACTTCGAAAACAGTGTAAGTTTTAAATTAGATTCACAAAGATGTCTGAAACATGGTCTATTAATTGGCAGTGGGACAGGAGGAAACCTTCTAATCCTAGTAAATAAGAGAACTTTAAGCATTAAATAAGACTCACCCTTCTGAAGATTTTGACTTTGTGCTTCCCAGTGTCCTCTGTTTGCTTTGTTTTTTCAGTTGCTGTATTTAGGTTACAAGTTGGTGTTTGCTTCGACACCCCCAGTTTTTCACACTCAATTGCTTTTTCTTCTTTATGCTCAAGTTTCATTTGAGTGTCTGGTACACTTTGATCAGAACACTCCATTTTTCTGTCTTCTTCAGCACAGCATTTCACACACACATACTCTTTATCTTCTTCACCCATCTGCTGTGCTTGAGAGAGGCTCAGTCCAACGCAATCACCATGAAACCAATCATCACATCTACCACAACCTACCATAAACCTGAAAACAAAATAAGACCTAAGTTAGTGAAAGATCACTATGACAGAAAATACAGCGACTTCAGCAGGATATACCACAGTTGTTTTGATTTGTTCATCTCACCAATTCAGTCTTACCTGGGGATTTTCTTTGTTGCTTTACATCCATCTCCAGCCTTACGACATGGTATGATCTTCCTGAGAAGCATTTTTTGGCCTTTTTGCTTTTTTACAGTAGTCCAAGAGATTATCAAAACCTCATGTTTATGTAATTTGCCCCTAAATCCTACTAAGTTTTTCATCAGTTCACATAAATGTTAAAAAAAAAACAAAAAACAAAACACAAAAACCCCACCAACTCTCAGTAAACTCATTTGAAAACACTTGAAAATTTTCTTGCAAGATCTATCATCCTTGCTT
Organism: Climacteris rufus; assembly: GCA_013398175.1. Classification (NCBI taxonomy): domain Eukaryota; kingdom Metazoa; phylum Chordata; class Aves; order Passeriformes; family Climacteridae; genus Climacteris; species Climacteris rufus. The sequence goes on from VZRZ01004175.1 coordinate 1,146,703, forward strand.
TCCTTTAAATATCATCATTACCTCACAAACCTAATAACTGCAACCTTCTGCAGCAATATGAGGCCTTCATGTGTTTTGACAAATAGGATGAGCACAGGCATATCAACATATTCTAAAGCAGTTGGTATTTTACATCTAATTCCTTAGTACACTATTGTGACATAATTTCTAGAAAAGTGCTTTTTGTTCTCTTTACTGGTAAATATGGGGCCAGGAGTTTGGCTTCCAAGACCACCTGTCCAGCTTGCAGTGGCTGTTTTCTCTTAAATAAGGTACACACCACTTTTGTGCTGCTCAGCTAATTTATTCAGAGCAAATAGTTACTTAAAGAATTTTTCAAACACCAAAACGAGTAGCATTGAAAGGACACCTTTCAACTCACAACACACTTAACTGCTTATTTTAAAAGCAGGATCAACTTTAGATAGAGATAGTATTTTCAAAGCATTGTAAAATCAACTGGTCTAAAATAAAAGCATAATTTCTGACTGTTTTGTGGAAACATTTTGAAAACTTCATCAGGTATCACTAGTACCTAATTGCACTGATATGTACATCTTCCAGTGCAACTATTTGGAAATTATGTGGAATTTCAAAGTTCCACAGGGTAAAAAAAAAAAAACAAACCTGCTTGAGGAGACTTACACAGTAGGAATTATTTTTTACAATCAAATAATGAACCTGGCACTACCAAAGATCTGCTTTCAAATTACGTAGGACGATCTCCTGCAATACCACTTACATTCTCCTTTCCCTTTTATATTTTTTTGGGGGGTGGGGGTTGGTTTTTGTTTGTTTGGGGTTTGAGAGTGTGTGGTTTTTTTGAGGTTTTTAAATTTAATTTTTATTTCTTTCTTCATTTTGTTTTATACTTACATAAACTATATTAAAGATATGTACTATTTCATATCGTCTGGATGAAGAAAATCCAGAAAGACTGCAAGTGTTTTAAGGAAGGTGCAAGTTCTTTGTTAAAACTGAAAAATTATTTACTGAATTCCTAGGTTTTGAATTTCACAGAAGACAGACCTGACTTAAAAACTAATTCATGAAAACCTGGTTGCTTCAGATATATATCCACCAAGCTGAACACACTGACCTGCAAACTCTACTTCTTTAATCTAATACCTTGAAGATCTCTTCCATAAGAGGATTCTAAGCAAACTGATTCCTAATCTATGCATGTCCCTGCTTAAGCTAGGATCTACTATCTGCTGACTTACCTACTTGGCAGAACCAGATAAATATTACAGGATGTGCTCAGAGCACCTTTCATTCTCCAGAACTGTAAAGGAATGTTCCAGATGGGTTGATGCAGGTATTGTATTATCAACTACTGGTATCTCAAAGAGATGAAAATTCTTATTAATATGGATGCTTGAAACAAGAGAACAGAAGGAAAATAAAGTCTTTATGTTCCGTCCTTCACTACTCAAAATATGTCAGGATTACATTCTGCTGAAGAAAATAGTATTTTAATGTGAAATGAGTCTGAGAAATTTTAAAGTTTCATCAGATTGATGATGTTTGCTACATATGAAGAAACTGGTTTTTAAACTAGTATGGGAAGCAAATTATTCTTTCATATTGAATTCCTTTTCTGAGCTGCAAGTATGTTATCACTAGCAAATTATACCTGTCCACCTCCTTCATAATTTCAATCAGGAAGGCAGAGGTTCCTTCACTTTTTGTCAGTATTTCAATCTTTTCAGATCCATGTTCCAGCAAAGTGCAAAACCAAGAAAGGCAACATTAGGGGGCAATTACTTCTGATGGTCTCACCAGAGTAACACCACAGCATTCATAAAAACAGAAAAAGAAAGAAGTGATAGGACTTCCACACAAAGCTGGCTGCTCCTTTCTGAGACCCTCGAGCCAAACATGCAGGGGCAGGAAATACAGCCTGAGTGTCTATTTTTCACAGCTGCAAGGTTCCACAGGGGTTGCTTTACATAGGATACATCTTGGACCACTCCAAGAAAATGCTAGCAAAGCTCTGGAAACATTGAAACTGGTTACAAATTTGTGCATGTAAGATTTTCTGGAAAGCTGAAATGAGATCAAAGCATACAGCCAGGTGCATCATGGTTAAAGGGTATTTTGGTGTCCTAAAGAATTAATGCCTGTGGTTCAAAAATAGAAGGAAACCAAGAATACACCACCATGAAGCCACAACTGCTATTCACTGAATTTTTATTCAAATATATGTATTTTTCCTCAGTTTGTAAATTCAGGCAGTGGAGAGTAATTTGTCAAATGAGGAAGACGGATTGCAGTGTTTAGTCAGCAAAACAAACTTTTGACTCATATTTAGAAAATGGACATTTGCAGACGAGAGAAGACTAAAATACACCAGGATGCTGCACATCTTCAACTTTAAATTGACAGCACATGGAACTATTCAGCTTAGCTCACATGTAGTAAGGGGGTAATAGAGATGGTGATAAGTACAGCACCAGGACATGCATCCAGTCTTACATCTTTATTTTTAGGTCTATTAAATAAATAATCAAAATTTTATAAGTTAAAAAACCCTACCATTAATTCAGCTCAGAAAAGAGCATTCTTCACTAAGACTACACACCAATACAGAGTGATGTCATTCAAGCAAACTACTGAAGATGGAAGATTCATTTGGCTTCATTCCAGTCTTCACAACAAGGTTTCAATTACACTGTATTTCAACACACAGAATTCAGGATTCAGAAACCAAGACTACAAAGAGAATCAGGCAATGTTCATGATGCCTGTACTATAAAACAAGAGTGTATTGTTTACAATTGTTTTGTTTAAATCTAGTTATACACAACAGTAATAAAAATACTGGTGCTGCCTGCCTAAAAAAACCCAACTTCTAGTTGTCTTTTCCCCACACTAGTCAACTGCAAGACTGCAACTTTTGAGGCTGGGAAAGAACATACTGATTTTGATACTAGTAATATAAATAATCCTTTTTACCATAAGACCACTTTTACATCTTTGTCTGTTTCACTCCTCTGCACACAAAACAACTATAATTTAGAACAATTATAATTGGGTAATGGGCAATGTTCACACTAAGAAGGGGCAACAAGAAAAACTGAAGCCTGGTTTGAAGGATCAAGGATATCCTCTTGCATAGTTGTTATTTTTGACTGAAGAGGTTCTGATATCTTGGACTAGTAAAACATCAAAGTTTCTGACTGCAGATTGCTTCAAATTTGAAGTGCAGGACTTTTACCCATGTTGTAAGGCTGGACTGGAAGATGTAAAGCTGAAAGAAAAAGAAAAATGTGTTTTAAAATATTAAATCTCACCACATTCAATAAGATACTTGTTTTAATTGGACTTTGATCTAAAACCAACTTTTTTTCAAGAAAAATTTAAAAAACTGACAGAAGACAGTACTATAGCTCATTGGGACTTTTGCACGGAGTATGTTACTGTTTCATTGCTTTAAAGAATCCCCTTTAGTCCACATATCAGCATGAAAAGAGACACCTTAAAATCAAAATGTAATAGATGAAACATAAAAAGAGACAGAATAATTAATGCAAACCTGCCACAATCTCTCTCGTGATCAGAAGACTTTCTTTGGTGTGTTATTTGTAGTAAATTAAATTCATTTGCTAATGAAAAACTCAGGCTTGGACAATTTATTTTCTAAACACATGGGCCATGTTTTAAAATTAACTTACGTGCATTCAAGTTATGTAACAGGAGCCAGTTTCCAGAGAAATTCATTACTGTAAAATGGGCAGAAACCATCTTACTCATAAAACATCTTTTCATTATAAAGCTATACTTCAATAAAATAAAAGACAAAAACACCAGAAGCTGTCAAGAATTGTTCAGTGGGGGCCAGTAATCAGAATTTTGAGATTAATTAATAATGTAAGTTGCACTGCCATAGAAAAGCATTTATTTTGTAAACAATTGCTTCTCTTGAATCCTTCATATTTGTGGTACATAGCATATGGAAAAAATGCCACAAGAGGACTCAAAACTTAACCCAAAAAAACCCAACCAACCAACCAAAAACCACCCCAAAAAAAAAAAATCAACCCAAAACCCCCAAACCAAAGCAGTCAAAACACCACCTAAGAAGAATAAACGCACTGTTCATTTTTTTGAAGACTTCAGTATTTAAAGCAAGTCCCTCATCTGCATTTCCATCCCTTAATGTCACTGGTCTCCACCTTTCTACAAATCTGCTGTAAACTTTCCTTAACATCACAACTGTGTCTGCACTGCACTGATGCTCCAGTCCAGCCAAGGTTAAAGCAGAGACAAGGTATTCATGGCATGGCAGCTTTAGCATGTTCCACATCAGTAAAGAGAGCTCCACTTGTTTGCTTTTTGACAAAATCTAACACAAGTGACATGATTTTTCAAATTCTGAACTTCTAGGAAAAGAAAAACCAAACCTATCTCAAACACTATCAGCAGAACTCCTCACATGGATTTTGCAGCACAGGAAAAAGACATTGCAAACTTACTTCCTAAGTACTACGTTTCAATAACTCATATTTTATGCCATATAAATTTCTTCTCTTTCTTAAAGGCATAATTTTCTTTGCTTTTCATGTTACAGGAACCTCTCCATAAAGGAAGCAGCAGAAGACAAACAACCCTATGGTTTTTGAATTAAAGATGAATTCATGAAACATGCCAAACAGCAAAGCCAGAAACAGTGAACTTCCCCAAAACCCTGAAAAAAATTAGTACATTTCCTAACATTAATTCCAAATTTGCATTTAAATAAATAAATAAATAAATAAAAATCATTAAGGGAAGCTCCATTACCAAAGAATTTTACACACATATTGCATGTTGCAGGATCAGCATCACACACTCTATGAACTGCATTTATAAGTAGTTTATGTTTATGCTCATCTTTTATAAAACTATTTTAGACAACTTATGGTATCCATTTGCCTGACTCCCTAATGCTATTGGTATTAAAAATAATCCTACTAATAGGGCAGCATAGTAATATAATCCATATAAAATCTAATAATACAATTACATAACTGCAAATAAAAATCAGAGTGGAGTTGTTCCATTCATTAATTACACATTACAATGCTGTTTTGTTTATACTGTCATTCAGTTTTGCAACAGCTGTGGGTGGACAAGCATGATAACTTTTTATGTTGCAAGGCTTTTTAGTGGAAGAAAGCAGTAACAGAGGCAGAAAATTTAAAAGCATCATCCATTACTGTAAACTGATGACATCTTGCATAATCTGCAGTTTCATATACTATTTAATACACATTTACTAGAACTAAGGTACCATTGTTATTCTAATTACTGTTCCCTTGTGAAGAATGTTCTCACAATAAATTGTTTGCTGTATACTATCCCCCTTAAAAAATATATATATGCACATGTAATTTAAGGATGGCTGTAAGTTTGGAGCCTTAAGCTCCTTTCTCAACCACTCTTATGTAGTGGCTCTGCAAATTGTATGATAACCTGGTTCAAATATAGTTCACTGACAATTAGCACCATTTTCAAAATACAAGTGCCCTAATAATAATATTTACTACAGGTAAAAACAGTCTGCAGATTGTTTTTTAACTCCATCCATCAGCCGAAGTATTTTTTGTACTACATTTTTGAAGAAACTTTTTAGGAATGATGTGTGAGCAAGAAATTAGGAATACTGTATCTTTGCTAAATCAACTGCACTTTCCAATTAATCACCTTTTACAACATTACTAACTCTTCCTCTATATTAAAGCAGAGCTGAAATGTGGGGGAAAAGGAACACCCCAAGTAAAACACCAGTCCTGCATCACTTACTTTTCCTGTGAGGTCTTAGAAGGTCAGTGCATCTGACCAAGAGGAAACTGGATTACTAAATCCCAAGCAACAACACCACAAAACCATAACCACCCCCACACAAAAAACAACAGCAAAAGATAATCCTCCAATTCTCAGTCTATTAAAAAAAAAATCTTACTTGGAATTGTTGAAATCAAAAGAGAAAGTCACTAGCAACAAATTAAAGTTACAAACTTGCCTTGTATTAACTAGAATATTTGCCTAGAAACAGTGTCTCAAGCTATCTACTCTGAATTATTCATCCAAAATTGATGAAACCTTTTCTGTTAAAGAAGACAGACTATAGACAAGGGAGATAATCTGAAAAACATCAGTTAGATTTTGTCTATCTGTTCAAGCAAGGATTTAGTTCAGCCCTCCAGCCTGCAGAGAACCTGAATATCTACATGGAAAACCAGAGAAATTTATAGCATGAGCCCCTACACCAGTAGGATGTGTACAAAAAAATCTTATATTAGCAGATTTCTCAATGTCTGCAGATCCACCATCTTCATGTAGCACTATGCCATGAACTCAAACATTACTCTCCAAATTCAACTATCTTTAAAGATCTTTAATCTGTCTTCTGGAAAAGTAACTATTGTTTATGATGAAGTATTTTCAATATCACTTGGATTCATTAGGAATTTGAGTAGTAACTTCAGTTTGTAACATTTTCCTATGTGATATGCATATCCATACACAGACACATGTTTCATCTACAGGTAGAAGAATTAATTTTTTTTTTATATGACTGATGTTATTAGCTGATTAGAAAATATCTGACAGCAGCACAGGAACACACTGGCAAAGTCAAACATGATGAAAACAATACTATGAGTAACAACAATTCAAACCTTGCAATGAAAAAATACCCTCTCAGATGTGCTGAAAATTACAAAAAGTTAAAACATCATTACATTATCTGACTTGTGCTGAAACACAAGGTTTAGTTTTTGTAAGTAAGAGCACTTCTTTTTAGTAAAGCTACATCACTATACATCAAACAAACAGGCTGAGACAGTCCTAAAGCCAAACACTGACAACCCATTCTCTGAGTAATGAAAACACATATAAAACAGCTATGTTGGTTACAGCTTATAAAGTTCAAAATAAATGGAAAACAGAGTATGAATAGTCATTGTTCAAAGCTCAGGTGACAGAAAATGAAGATCTATTAAGAGAAAGAAAGCAACCACTGTCTCTCACAAAGCAAGACATTAAAACTTGTGAACTTTTTTGGCCATGCAAATCTCATGTTTATAAAACAGGATTCCTCCTTTCCCAGACAATTCCACTGTATGTGCAGTACAAGGTAAGCATACTTTGACTTTGCATGTGGCCATTAAATTACTGCCTGTAGTCCTAAAGATACAAATTGACTCAATTTGTCACATGCTGATCTGAAATCAAACAAGAGAAGTACCATCCTTCTGCTGTTCTTCTAACAGGCAGAGTAAAATGACTCTGGGGCTGTGTAAGGCCTAGGTAAACATCATTTTTGGGGATTCAGTACACAAACAAAGCTGATGGCACGATTTCCACACATTATCTTCAACCTGAATCAATTCTCCAAGTTTGGTATGACAATAACAGCAAGGTAGTGGCTTTGTATTTATTACAGGGAATACAAAGAAGTTCAAATGACTCCTACTCTGCATCTTGAATTTTAAATGTGATACTTTAACATGGCATACTGTAAAGCTTTTTGTATATTATTTCCCCATTTGGGGCTGCACCTTCAGTTCAACTTCTTTTCCTACAAGCAGTTTGTACCACAGCATTGATAAAAATGGCCAAAGTTGAAATAACCATAGAGCAGAATATAAACACCAATGTTGTTTCAGATCTTAGCTCTGCCTTTGACATTTCTTGAACCTATAGTCATTTGACAGCATTTGTCTTACACGTATTTTCTCTTATACAACAGAGAAAAAAGGGTAAGAGTGAGCAACTGGGTGGTTTCAAAAGGGAAACAAAAATTCATTGAAAAGTAGTGCAAAAAATGAATTTAAACCCCTTTTCATTTTAGTAAATGTTGATCGTTTTGATGGGTTTCCAAGAGACAGAATTCAAATTTATCATCTCACACTTTTTCTCTTTTGCACTGTACTAACAGTGTTCTCTTTTTCTTGCACTAATAAATAAACAAGGGCAAAATGCCAAGGCACTTGAGATACAAGTTTTGCCTCCTCTTGTATCCTGATAGGAAGTGAATCTGTAAAGTTTAAGTTATTTGTAGCATACAACTACAAAGTAAAGTAATTTTAACGAATTAAAACTTCATTACTTAGACTAGTAATGATAAAAACTGATGCACTGACAGTCTTAAATCTTCTGTTATTAGGCACAGGGCTCAATACTGCAAGCTTCCTTATTCCACTAGTGTGTCTCAGTCACATTCTATATACAAGAATTCTGTGTTTATGTACTAAGTATCTTTATACATTTAGCAAATCTAATTATCTTCTGCTGAAAGGGCTGGTTGTGTCAACAGTTTTGCAATGCAAACATATAAAATAACACCATTCCAACACAAAAAAACCTAAAACACTTAAGACTGACATACATTTAGTTCTGGGTCACTGCCACATCTGCCAAGGCTGGTTAGATCCATTTAGCAACAAAATACAGGACTGCCTGAACTCTAACAAGACAGTCAAAAAAAGAAACCCCATAGAATGCTTAAAATATTAGCAAAAATAGAAAGAATATAGGACAAGCTCTACTCAAAGCTGCATTTTTAACAGCTATCAAGCAGTTTAAATCCTAAATATGATATTTTGCTTTAAAAATATAAACAGGAGCATTTTTTTTTTTATCCAGAAAGCAGCCTGTTGGGAATCAAACAACTCACTGAAGTACAGGCTACCCACACATTTCTACTGTGATGAACATAGTTCTACTACAAGATGAACAAAACCTAAGGAAATGCAAACTGCATGAAATTAAACACTCCAACAAAGACACAAACAGTAGAGCCTTAAAAATAAAAGAAGGGTTTTTTTAAAAGAAAACCACATGGAACTAAATTGGAGCACCCCTTCAATCAGATAATCCTCAGCAACCAGGCAGAGCAACCTTACTTTTAATACTTTTAGTATTGATGCAGTTACTATAGCTGCACAGTAAATGAATTTTCATGTACTTGCTTTTCAAATATGATACAGTAAGTCAATAAAGCTCAGAAGGGCTTCTTAGATATAAGCAAATGCTAAATAAAAACTTCAGGCACCAAAGGTAAGTGTTCCATATTTCACTCTGATATGTGGAGTTCTAAAGCACGGTCACTAAAAATTACTAATAAAACCTTCTCTCACATAAGCAAAGGACTAATCACAAATATCTTCAATTCGATATTAAAAAAAACCAAAAGGTAGGCTGGCAGGTAGAACAGCAACAAAAAAAACCCCTTCCACATTAACCCAAAAAACAGTAAGTGTAATAAAGGAATTTTTTCTTGGATTGACAGCTCGTTAGTGAAACCCAATGGTCCTTTTCAGTTCTCTGAAAGTGTGGAGTAACTTTTGTCACAGAGGGATATAATCAACTTCAGATGCAACCTCATTATTAAGTTTAAAGGCAATTTCAGATACACCCACACAAAGTTTTATGGAGTTTTTTGAGACTCATGTTCTTCTTCCTTCTCCTCTCCCCGCTCCCTGCCAGTTACTTAACTATTACATGAAAGCCTCACAGCAATGATTACACAAACTGAAAAAAAACTCTGTATTTCTAGTATTAGAATTGCACCTGTACCAGATAAAAGTCACATGTAAACAACTATCTGACTTTTTTGGTTGATGGTGATCCTTCCACTCAAGAGGTCCCTGGAAAGAAGGAAATGACAATCTGGAACACAGATATCTTATTTACTTTCTATGAAAAAAGTCAAGTTTAAAGTGCATATTTAAACAGCATAGAAGAATTAGACATTCATCAAAAAGTGTGTTCATATAATAAAACATTTCTAGTCAAGGTTTTGGGACAAACTAGTGTCTAATGCTCTATTCAAATGATCAAAAGAAGTGTATGAGTGCAAAGGAAATTAACTGTACAACACACAGGCTTCTAAAGTAAACTCTTTGCTTTTCACTTTGGCACGAGCAGAATGGAACATTTGGTGAGACAAAAAAATCATCTTCTGAGACGAATAATAAATTCCTAAGACACATTGCCACACACACCTGTTGCCATGTGGCTTTTTGCAAAAGCCACATTGCTTGCTGGGTACCCAAATATGTTTGCTTTCACTAGCAGAGGTATGTTCCAAGCCTTCCCTTTTAACAGTTGAAATGTTGTCTGGAATGAACAAGGGAGGTTCATCAAGTGAAAGACTTTTGCTACTTCTTCTCTGGCGAGGTTGGAGATTCTTATCATTTCTTTTTGATTTGTTTTTTTCTTTCTCATCCTCCTTCAGATGTTCTAAAACAGGAGGATCTTTAGTCTCTGCCTCTTCCTTTGTGGAGCTATTTGCTTTTAGCCCAGTTGCAAGCTGGTGTTTGCTGGCTTGCCTCTGACCCACATTTGAAACATGGCCTGACAATGAGTGGTGGGTATCTTTAGAAAAGCTTTGATGAGTAGGAGATTTCTCACTTGCTCTTTGAACTGATGACTTCTGTGCTTGCCCAGAAGCCTGGACTCGGGCTATTTTCTTCAGCTTTGTGTTGGTCTGCTTTTTTACAGTCACGCCTGAAACACCACTCTTTGCTTTCAAACCCAGATCAGCTTGTTTCTTTCTAATTTTAACGGGGTTATTTGGATGCTGATGACCCCCTTGCTCATCCACATTCCGCTTCAGGCTTGCTGAAGAGGGACTGTGAAGCCCAGAAACAGCAACGCCGGCTCTCGTTCTCGAACGCGTCGTTTCTTGTTGTGCTGGACCTGACTTCTGCCGAGCACCTGCAGTCAGATTTTGTTTATTCTGTACTACAGATTTACTATGTCTGGGCCTAATGTTCTTTTCATATTTTGTTGAAATGCCAATTTGTTTCTCATCATCCTGAAATTTTGATGCCTCTGGGCCTTCTACTTTAGTACTGCTGATCTGCTGTTGTGTATTTTGGCTTGTTTGGTCAAGAACAGTACTTTCCAAAATGCTATTTCCCGTGTCAGAAGAAGTAAACTCTTTGCTTTTCAAGTCTTTATTATCCAAGTCTGTACTGCCCAATAGTTTCTCAGATGGAGTTTCAGTTTTCTCCATTCCCTTGTCATCATCTCCAGCTTCTGTTACACAATCCGTTACTGACAACACATTTTCATCAAGAACTTCCACACTGTGGGAACCTAAACTGCAGTCAACCCCCTCTTTTACAGAACTCGACAAATCTGAAAAGGTCTCACAAATTTCATTTGCACTCACGCAAGCACTAGATGGATCATTAGCTTCTCCAGTTACTTCAGTTTTATTATGTTCTTCTGTTTTCTTCTCTGATTCCTCTGCTTTGTTATCAGTCTTCTCTTCCGAAGAATTTTCCAAGCCCATTCCATCAATCACATCATTTGTTTCATTTTTAATTGGAATCATTTCAGTATCTGCAGGTACTGAACAAACTGACTCAGCATCCCCAGAGTCAGTCTTTGTTGCAACCTCTGTTACTTCCTTTGTTTCTCCAGAAGGAGAACAGGGTCCTGTTAAATTAGCACAACTTAACTCTTGGGATGTTTCTTCAACTGTTGCCTCCTCAAGGGTTTCAGATTTTATTTCTTTCCCATCTTCAGGACCAGGCAGAGATTTTGTGTTACTTTGGGATGCTGTTACTGCTGCTGCTGTTCCTTCTACCTGTCCTGATCGTCTTGTACTGCGCCTAACCTCCCTAGGCTGCTCTGTTTTCAAGCGTGCAGCAGCATCTGTCTCTTTAACTGGACTCCTCTCTTGCTTCTGTCCATTTTTTGGAGCAGATCCACCTTTTACAGATGATTTCTTGGCATTAACAAGAGGAGCAACATTCGAACGCTTGGCCAGCGTGCTCTGCCGCAGATTCCGTACTGGTTCTAGGAAGGGAAAAAGAAAGTCTCTCAGCTATTCTGTTTCCTCCTCTTTGCAAATACAAGATTTACCCAGAATAGAGCTGACTTACCTCACTTTAACTTACTGGACACAAAGAGAACTTAAAACTTAACTGAACTTAAAAAAAATCCCCAAATCAATTTACTTGCTGTTCAATTTTACACTGACATAGTTTGGATGTAAAATCTCATTATTCTCAAGGCTATGGAAGTTCTGAATAGCATGCACAAAACACAAGTGATGATAGAAAGACAATCAAAACCAACTTTGTTTTTCTACCTCTCAGCCTTTTCTAACTCAAGCAAAATTGCACAACCTATATTGTGATTAGCAGTATAACTTAAGTTTAAAAAGCTTTTTAGACAACAGTCTATGAGTCTGACATCCAGTCACATTCTCACCTGATGAGAACTTTTACATTTTCTAAACAAGCAACTGTTCCAGTGCCTTTCTAAAAAGCATATTCACCAGCTTTGTACCATAGCCTCTTATTTAAATTCTGATCTCCATATCAAGTAATTTTATCTTTTTAACTCAAACTGCTCTATAGGGGAAGAAAGCAGAGCAGTAAATAAGTCCATCAGTTCAACAAGTTAGAAAATCCCTAACTATAATTAATTAGCTACTAAGAAGAATTTAAGTATTTTAATAGAATATTAAGTATATTGAGATATTTTGATTAAAGACTGTCTGACTGCAAATCCTATAACCTAATTTAAAACAAAAAGAGACTATCCCAATAAAAATAAATAGAATAAAAATTTTGATGGTAAATAGAGACATGCTAACCTAATATTCCAATTCTGTTTTGCAATGCCATCATGCTTTTGTTGGTGTAGAACCAAAGTATTAATATGATGGAGGTAAAAGGATCAAAATCTCAAAAATTAGTTTAAGAACCCTAAGCCATAAGGAAGACATTAAATATTTATTAAAGAGGAATTCTAATTGAGCTGTACTCTATGGAAGCCAGCTTCTAGCTGCATTATATGAAAAAGCAAGTGTCTATACTGGAATTCACACAACCAAACAGCAAAGCTTTACTTTAAATTTATAAATGTTAGGGGGTGGAATTCCAAAAATTGAATTTACTTCAAATATGCAAACACAATCTGTGATCACCTTGTGCCATTAAACGTGGTGATTTCCTCGGTGATGTGACCGATGTTTCTTCAGCACGGCTTCTCAAATTCCTGTTGGGTAAAGCAAGTTCGTCCTCATCGATGGTGTCATTACCACTCTCTTTAACTCCTTCTTCATCCATAGTATCATCAAGACCAATAACTGGAAAAAAACAAACAAACAAGAAAGAGCCTAAAACTCAAAACTATCAACAAATGTTGCAGCTGTAATGCTGAGCAAGACGGGAAGAGACAGGGAAAAATAAATAAATCGGCCATCTAAAAACAAACAACAGGGGAAAAAATTAAGAAATACAGGACAGAAAATTCCCATGTGAGGCAGTTTCAGTGTAGAAGAAGCTTTCACCCAAAGTTTAAAATTTCTGTAAGTAGTCCTTATAGCTTTTTTGTGGACTCACATTTTTATTGGTTTTTTTTGCCACAGGAAGGTCCCCAGTCTTAGAGGATCAGCTGTCCCTCACTGTCCCTTCCCACCTAAGAAAAAGTGAAGAAAGGTAAAGAGCAGAAAGAGCTGATCCAGAAGTGCAGAGTTTAAAATCACAGCTTTCTCACAGGATACCACTTGAAAACTCTCAGCCCCACCCATATAACACATCTGTACCTGCAATGCCTTTTTGGAAAAGCATTAAGTGCAGCAAGCACTTAGCCTCCCAGTAGGTACAGGAAATGTCATTTTTGGTGAATTCCTGACCTCCACTAAGCTGAGAAGGTTTCCTAAGAGCAGCCAGGATGCTGTACCAGCCATTTACCTCACTTGTTCTAAGTTTGGTTCTTGCAATGGGAGCCTCTCCTATCCAAAGATCCTATGTGTGATTAATGAACCTTGGTCCCCATGGGATGAGAAATTAATGAGACCAAGCCAAACACACAAGTGATTTTACAAAACATGTTGGAGGGTCTGACCAATACAACAGAGACTCCAAACAACCAAGTATGCCTGTTTTTCACTATTAAGACACCTGCCTAGAAGCATTTTTAAGATAAATTCACAACACGTATAAAATATCTAAAAATTTCTAACAATCGCTTACTTAAAACTGATATAAATTAATACATATATCACAACAGTCAAAAAAGCAAGAAGTTAAATTAAAAATTGTTAGAATTTTTAGACCAGCTCAGAATATCTCAATTCCTGGTCCTTTTCAAGTCTGATATTACTGCAATTTAAAAAAACCCAATGCCTTACAAAGGCACTACAATAACACAAATTCTTTTAAAATAACAAAAACTTGGAAGCTATAAAACACTGCTGAAGCCAAAGAGTAATGAATAACAGAGTCTATCAATCTACAATCTCTGCCATGAAGAATTAAAAAAAATAAAGTAACCAAACAACCTGTTAGAAGTTCAAATATTAGGAAGTTTTTTATAGGCCTCTTAAGGAAGGCTGATCTTGGCACTGGGCAATCGGCACTCTGGACCTCCATAAGTAGGTGGCTACCAGGAGCTGAAAGCCAGGAGTTTCTTAAGCTGACAATTGTAATTCATTTTATTTTAACCATAATTTTTAGTTACTGCGTTGTATACATCAGTTACAAGGAAAAGTGTTTGTGGAAAATTACAGCCCACTTCCACTTTGCAATCCACAGAGCCACCTTTACGCCTGTGTGTGTTTACAAACACACAGATATCACACACAAGCTGCACAAGGCTGATAAAATTCCTCTTACTACACTCAAGACTGTTTCTTTATCACCCATTTCCTATAAGCCACATATTGGAAAGAAGGACACACTGGCAAAAAGACAACATTGTAACTGCCCTATCAGACATTATTTTCCCTGTAAATATCTAATAGTGGTCATTGTTCAAGGTGGAAAATAGAATAAGAGAGACTCTCACCCTAACTGCAGTTGCCCATTCTCATGGTCTCAAAGGCTATCTCCTCCCAACAGCTCTGCACTTTTGTGTTCTCATAGTGTCCCTACAAAACATGAAACTGGTCTTTGGGAACAGACTGTGACAAAGGAGACTCCTTTTCAGATCCAATTCTGTTTCTCATGTGTAGAACTCAATTATTAAGCTACTGAAGATAACATGAAAAATAAAAACTACTCAAAAAGCTTCTGAAACAGTTCTGGAGCATATTTCAGGGCTGACATTAGTGTGTCAGGTTTTCCAATATTCTTGCTCAAGTTAGTGAATTTATACACTCTCCTTTATTAATAACAAAAGGGACACATTCAGTCCATTACTGACAGACAGGCTGAAATATTAAAGTATTTTCATACTTACAAGACTCTGTGCTGCAGCTTTAATTTTACAGAGGAATTTGAAGCACAGAATCTTGCTAATTTCAAACCACCTGAGTTACAACTCAGCTAGACAGCCTCATGAGGCCCCTGGATGAGAAGCATTCCACATAGACCCTGCTGGGAAGAGAAAAAGTGACAGAGAACAGCAATAGATACAGAGAAGACTAGGAAAGTAAATTATGAAAGAGAAGTGGAGGTAAAGAAACAGCATTGTTAAAAGTAAACCAACAACAGCAAAATCAGAAAGAACTAAAAAAAAAGTAGAGATGATCTTAGTAACAAATATCTAAAGATTATCTCAGTAATAAATATAGAAATTAGAAGAACTAAATATAAAAGGAAAAATAAAGAAAAAATGTATCTGAATAAGAAGAGTTGTACACCAGGGTACAACTGAACAGACTGCAAATAAGAAAAATATGACTCACATCCACCACATTTATACTGGAAATGGCACCACTGGCCTTCACCCTACCACTCTGACTTTCTCCATTACTTACAAAGTACCTAAATTTTCAAACTACTTTGCTGTATTACTGACTCATTTTTATATATGTTATACAATAATAGAATGACATACAGTAAAAACAGTCTACTTGCAAATTTAAGGCAATGTTTTCCATATGCTAAAACAAAAGCAAGACCCTCTTTTAATTCTTTAGCAACATAAAACTGAAGAAAACAAGTCTTACTTTCTGGTGAAAGAGGAGGTAAGAAGAAGAAAACATCCCTCACTACATCATCAAAAACTACAATGTTTATAAATCCTTATTTTTATTAAGTCTTCCCTCGATTGTTTTCAGCCACAACTAAGTGAGCAATACTCTTTTTTTTTTTTTTTTTTGACACACTGACCAAGGTAAATCTCAAGTGTAGAAATAAATTTATTTTCTGTAGATGTTAGCCCTGAATTTCATTTGCTTAGGTAACCACACTGAACAGAACATCACTGTTGTTGCTGCTTTGCATTGCTGTAAAATGCTATGTCCAGCTGCATCACGCTATTGACAGGAATGCACAAGCCCAGAGCAGATTCCATATAATCATCATAAATTACATGGAAATGATTGAACATTTAAAAGTTCTTCTATATGTGAACAACATAAAAACATAACATTATGCTTCAATGAAAAGAATAGTTGCAGTCTAAAGCAGTAACACATCCAGATAAGCCTTCAGAAGAGCTAATAAACTCCAGTAAAGCAATGAAACATAGAGAGATACTGACAAAATATCACTAAATCTTAAGATCATAAATGAAGATGGCATACTTTCTATGAAAAACCTTTTTCCTATTGACATTTGTATGCCTATGTTTAAGAAACAGGATTAAAAATACTCTTTGTTAGGAAAAAAATGTATTTTCAAGAGAAATTAGGTGACTGATGATAATTTATGTAACATCAAATTCCAACTGTTGAACAAAAGTTTGCCTGTAACCCACTGAACTGAGAATTTGCCCGCAAGTTCCTTGGTCTGACTGCCCAGTGCAAGAAAAGAATCACAGTAAGTAACATGAAATACTAACTTGACATTTGCTCCCATCCTCCTTTAATCCCTTACATTGTAAAGAGATATTTTTCCATTCTTTTGTAATCAAGACATATGAAAATCAACTAGGATTAATAAACATAATACAGCATGTATCTTGACAGCGAACTGCATACCCAATTTATTAAAAAGATGAAGCCACATCACAAGCATGCTAATTTGTGGTTCTTCAGCGACACAAGGCTGTTACTTTGGAAATAAGGAGCAGTAAAGCACAAATCTCAAAATCAAAGTAAAAACACTGCACCAAACCAAGCACTTTAAATTACATTTTATGAAGAAGGGAGTCTCCATGTATTTACAAATCAGAGGCAAATCTTAGTCCAGATCCAACCTCTCCACCCATGAAACTGATCCAAAGACATAAAATAAGCAAATACTTCAGAAGGACTTAAGGTGGGGAAAACAGGTAGCTTGCCACCTACAACAGAAAAGTGTGAAAAATAAACATTCTCCAGGTTCTTGATACCAATACAGTAAATTTAAACTTTATACAGGGAAGTTACTACCTTGGTCATAAAACACTGTGAAACTGGTCACACAGACAGCTTGTAGACCCAATTTTGTCTGGAATCTCAAGACTACATTCAAAATGACTTCATATATAAAAGGAAAAAATACATGTATCTTTGGCTTTACTGAAAAGAACCTTAAACGCCTAACACAGTCAGACAGCATGCTAGCTAAAGAAAAGAAGGATTTGTAGAAATTGCTTTGGCTCCAAAGATTCAGTAGGAGATCATGATTTTAGCAGAGGTAACGTTACTTTCAACCATACTCATGAAAACACAGAGACTCATGAAGCCATACTCATGAAAACCAGAAAGAGCAGACTGCACTTGAGAGAAACACTTTCCCAGCAGCAATCCAGAGGGACAGGAGAAAAAGGGCAGTTAAAAAGACATCCCTAACACACTTTGTACATTCTTACAGGATCAGTCTCCTTCATCATTTATGATAACTACCTGATTTGATAAACATACCCATAAACTAAATTGGTTAAAAGTTTGATTTTAATATGAATCCCAAAAATGTCTCCGGATGATAGGCAATCAAACACTCCATTCCCTGTATTATATTTACCCCAATATCAAATTACCCCAACAAATGACATCCTGAAAAGCTACAGCATTCATGATAGCTCAGAAGTACCAATTTAGTACAAATGCCAGTTATTTAGCTCACTGGCATGCAACCAGTCCGACCTGCTATGCTCAGAGGTGGAAAAGCTTCCAGCAAGAACAAACAGAACAAAACAAAAGCCATCACTAGGGTACCATTCAAACTTGAAAAAAATGCATTGTGCTCAAGAATTATGTCATATTCTAAACTCCAAGGTTTACACTTCGCATCAATGAACTGCTCAATAAGGCAAAAAAATCAAAGCAGCCCCAAAACCATGCTTCCACACCCGCTCACATCGCTCAAACATTCAAGATGGCCAAGAGCTGCTCTACGTAATTTATTTTCCTGTGTTGGTCATTCACCGCCTGGAAGAACAGACACCTGATCTGACTGATGAAAAGAAGCAGAGAGGCACCTAAAACACGATTTGGGACACTTCTGATTGCTGCAAGAATTTGGATTTCATTTATTTCTCCAAAGTTTCATTTCATCAAATTCTGCCCTTTCACTGGTAAGTAGAACAATTATATC
The DNA here is from genome assembly GCA_013398175.1 of Climacteris rufus. Classification (NCBI taxonomy): domain Eukaryota; kingdom Metazoa; phylum Chordata; class Aves; order Passeriformes; family Climacteridae; genus Climacteris; species Climacteris rufus. The sequence continues at coordinate 1,165,128 of VZRZ01004175.1, forward strand.
AATTTCTACTATTGACACAAGGTCTTTCTGCTAATACCTACTTCAGGACAGGAAGAGCCCTCTATTACTGCTTAGCTCCTGTGAGCTGCAGCAAATAAGATGTGTGGATAGCTTGTACCTTGATTCACAGAAATAACAGAGAACTTCCTAACTGTGCTGTAAGAGCAGCAATGTCCTGAGTCCAGCTTCATAAATCAGGAAGCTAACTACATCTTTACAGTTAGCAGTCACTCTTTGCAAACACATTCTAATAGGATTTCAGCATAATTTGATCTCTATCCTATCCAGCTTGTGAGATGGTCATAAAGAATTACTGATACCTTTGCTCATAGCCACGATCACATGCAAAGAATCTTGTCTTCTCTAAATATGCAATTATTCAATCAAAGCTGAAGAAGACAACCCCATTCCATTACTCAGTGGCAATTACAGAACAAGCTCAGCAAGTTTAGTCTGCTCTGTGTTTGGCCTTGGTTGGTCCTTGTCTGACCAACAATGTCATCTAACTGAAGGAACTGTCCAGATCCAGCAGAATCTGGATTCAGGCCAAGAGATAAACATGAGACTGCTTTATTGATACTGATACACTTCTTCCTATCAATAGACAGGCATCAAACATCCATTATCATACCCCTTGCTATGTGTCATATAACAGTGCTGCTGACTGAGGTTCAGTGTAAGACAAAGACCTAGTGAAGTGAGTCCAGAGGAGGACACAAAAACAACGAGGGCTGGAGCACCTGTCCTTTGAAGAAAGGCTGGGAGAGTTGTGATGGTTTGTCCTGGAGAACAGGGGGACACCTCACTTCAGCCAAACAACACTTCAAAGGTGTTTAGAAGAAAAATGGGAACATTTAGCATGACCTGTAGCAGTAGGACGAGGGGTTATGGGTTTAAAGTAAAAAAGAGTAGATTCAGACTGGGTATAAGGAAGAACTTTTTTATTATGAGGGTGGAGAAACACTGGAAGAAGTTGCTTAGAGATGGTAGATGTCCCATCCCTGGAAACCTTCAAGGTCAGACTGGAGCAACCTGATCTAGTTGAACATGTCCCTGCCCACTGCAGGGGCGTTGGACTAGATGACCTTTAAAGATCCCCTGCAATCCAAACCATTCTATGATTCTATGCTAACTATTCTCCCCAATAGACTATTCATAACCCAACTTACAAATCCTGCATTTTATGGAGAGATGTCTCTACCTATGTGTTTCTCACAGACATGCACACAAACTCTTTAAAGGACATATGATAATTGCTACGAGTATCCATCACATACAGTCAGATAATGGGTAACTCACTACAAGAAGAGCTCACTATTAACAAAAAACGTAGTTCACGATGAATGATGTGCAATTTAATCCTACAGCTGAGCAAAACATGTTGATGAGTAGTAACTTTGGATCAGGCTGTATAAACTCTCAACAATCTAATGTCAGTGCAGCAGAAAGAAAAAGAGCAGAAAACAAATGCAAGCTCAAAACCAACTTAAGAGCAAGAGAGAAGGTGTTCTGAAAAAAAAAATACCTGATCTCCAAAATAAAGCAGACGAAATGTTGTCACAATCCTGAGAAATCAGGTATGTGGATAAGAAGTAGGCCTGACTCAAGCCCTTCTCAGAACTTCTGCTATTCACATATACTCAAGTTCACATTAGAAGTTTCACACTTCCAAGGCTCAGTTGAAGGCATATGAATATCTTGTTTGTGCATAGGTTTTGTACTCCCAAACTCTGCTCAAACCTGCTTTCAAATAACTATTGGTGAGCCATGCCTTCTGCTCCTCCATTTTATCTAAAGACCTGTTACCATTTTAGCTAAAATACCTCACTTCAACTATTGCCACCTTTATGTCTTCAGCTCACTCACAGCAATCAAATAAGCTGTAGCATAACACCTTCACCACTTTAAAAATTCTACAAAACAGAATACATGCCAGTTATTCAAGAAGCATGATAAATCTCTCCTTTGCTGGTCCTCTGAATTTCCACAAGCACTTTGCTCCTTTCCTTAAACTGTTTAATAGTCTAGGTATGGGTTATGCAAAATATTTATCGAAGATCTAGAATAAATTGTGGCAAACAAATTTGTGCCTCTGGAAAAAAATAATCTTTTCTTCAGGAATGAAATCAAGAGTGTAAGAATTACCAACTGTGTTGAAGCTCTGAGAATATATTAAGGCAAGTTTTGTGAGGAGAGTTACGCTTTATTTTTTAGACAATTTGAAGTTGGTGTACAGATGAGTTTCCACGTAAAAGGTCTGGGAAAAACAGTTTTTGTATGGCTTAACTTGTACAAAGGGTACTACCACCTTGCACAACAGCATTCTTACCACCAGGTTACATCAGCTGTGTTAGATCACCAATAGTATCAGACAAATCAAACAAATCACAAGCTATACGAACGCTCAAGGGAAAAAGACAAGCAAAGAAACTGTACTTCAAACTGATACTCATTATTCTTAACTAAAAAATTGTAAGTACATACCACAGTCCTATCAGCTCAGAATAAGGACAGTTCTTATCAAGACCTACAAAGAACAAGCAACAGCAAGAACATTTCATGTCCATTAGGATGTCTACATTAATTCCAAACTACAGGTTTTAATTTCTTTACCGAAACGTGTCTCTGTTCTTGGTGCTTTCAGATTTAAACACAAAACATTAAATTGATGAACTCACCATAAATCAAACCAGCTTTGAATCCCTTAGTATGCAGACAGACTGAAATAGCTGCCCCCAAGTATATGGGTTAGCTCACTTATTTTAATGGACCTTAAAATTAAGTGTGATTATTTAAGTATTGATGATGTTAATTATTGCACTACTGATTACTTTCAGGAGAAACATATTCCAGAAAACCGCCAAAGTCTCTCTGTAGCTTCCAAAATATCGAGCTGTATCCTATGAGTTAATTCATAAATTTTAAATGCAGTACACATTTACTGGAGGATGCACAGGATGCAATATGGCAAAAGAATCAGCAAAAGGGGTGGAATTTAGTTTAGTTGTGTACATTACACAGTCCTATGCACATGATAAAGGATACAATATTGTTTGGTAGGTTACAGACAAAAATGTGTAAGAATATGGCCTACTGCAAGAGTAAACAGGAGCATTAAGGATGGCCCCAAAAATGTTCTACTGAAGGAGGAAAAAACCTCAAACATCTTGTTTTGGCTTTACAGTTCACTTTTTCATTGTCTCAAGCCATATAATCTTTGATTTCCTAATTTGGTGAAAGTGAGAATTTAGTCTATTAGTAAAAGCAAAATACATATTACATAAGGAAATTATCAAGATTTTCAGAAACGGTTCATAAAACTTATTAAAAAAAATTTAATGATGTAATCATATAACTGCTTTAATCTACAACACTTCTCAGTAATGAACTTAAAAACTTGTATTTTTTAAAGTTCCAGTCAAATACAGAACACTACTAAGAACAGAGTAGATTTTTCTCTCTTGCATCAAATTCCATGTAGTTATTCCAAATATTCATAAATATTAATAATTTTACGGATTGGATCATCCCTTTTTTTCTTTTCATCCTCCAAAACTACTCCACAACTCCTAAGAATATTTTTATTTAAAACTTTGCTCTACATTGTTTCCAAATCAAGTATTCCAAACAGCAAAAAAAAAAAGAATTTTATTATCATTTCAGGGCCTCGAAGCCAACCAACGCAAAACACCCAGGATCTGGAATCAGCTCAGTACCAGAAGGCCCAGCACTGACAGAATTACCCTGAGATCAGAGCAATAATTTGTACAACTCTCATACTCCTACTGCTAATCCAGAAATACGGTATTTTTTAAGTCAACCATCAACTTCAGTGATCAGGCACAGTACCTACACTGAACAAATCCTGACTTCCACTGGCAATAATGTACAGACAGAGCCTATTTCATCCACATGAGGAGCCTTCCTCTATTGTTACTGTACAAAAATAAAAAGATCTGCTCATAGTTTACATGCCAGGCATGTAAAGCAGCGCACTGAAAAAGGGCAGAGAGGCAACAGAAATCTCAACTTATTACTTCTACATTATGAAAAAGGGTTGGTACTAGAGTATAACTGTATTTTAAATTGTAATCTTAAAAAATTGTAAGATTTACCTGTAGAACAAGGCATCTGGAAATTGGGGTCATTGCTATCCAAAACAGGCAAACAGAACTGGGCACTTGCAGATCCTAGCATAGGATCCTTATCGCTGAGCATGTTCTTCAGCGAATCCTCTAAGACATTTTGACTTGAACTAAAATCCTCACAGACTTCATTCTCCAGGTTGGATTCTAGAAATAGGGCATCATCTAAGTGTTCAGTAGGAATTAAATGGTTAAATGTATCAACTATATCCATGAAGACTTCTGTGTGTCTTTCAGCCCTATAGAAAGACAAGAAAAATACCATAAGAAAATAAGCTACAAACTGTAAAACACCTAAGACACCAGCAAATTTTTTGGCTGTTGTGTTTTATAAAGAACGCTTAAGGTATTTTAGAATTATAATCAATAAATAAATAACTGCTTATGGCTTAGTATGGCTCACTGTGTAACTAAAAATCAATTCCCTGATTATTTTTAAAAGAAATTCCTTGCTAAGTTAGTATCATCTCTTCTATCAGCATCAGCGTGCTGACACTTCTACAGACTGTGTGTAACAAGTGTCACTAAACAACTCCTTTCTAAACTTTGTTTAACCCTCAAGTAACCCAAGGGGGTGGAACACCAGAGGAGGAGGATATTGAGCACAAGTGAACCTGGATAGCAGCACTGTGAGCAGGAGTTCTTTTTAATAAAATGTGAAAATATGAGGTCAGCTTCCACTAACATCAGTGGAGCTGACAAGGTTCCACAGCCCACTGTACTACTACACACTGCTGAGAAGAAGTGTATTTCTGTTCAAAGAACAACTGCCAAGTACTTCATAGCAAGTTAGTATTTTTAAACAGCAAGGTTTTATTGCTATCATTTTTCACCTAGGAATATATTCAATAAAATTATAGACATTTTATATGAAAATCTGACCTCAATCAAGAACATGAGAATTCTGAGCTGGCATCAAAAGAACCGGAAGCCTTATAGAAACTTCAACTTTGAAGAAGTTTAGGTGAATTTCTGCAAGTCTACCTAAGGAACCGTACTCAAAGATGACACCTACATTTTACAAGAATCTTCCTTGCAATGCAGCAGAAATGTAACTACTGCAGCAGACACTCAACTAATAAGAATGAATAACTAAACAACAGAATGGAAAAAAAGTCAGCAAAACATTTATTTGAAAGTTTTGCTTTAGCATAAACTCAAAGTGGAGAGAGATAACTATGATAAATATGGTCAGACAGGTACAGAAAACGGAGTACTGTAGTACTGCCTGCCTTAATTTGGCATACAGGATAGTCTGGGAGACCAGTTTTGGCATACAAAGCTGTTAAAGCTTTTGGAAACAGCAAAAGGACACATACTTTTCTGCTCCTTCCTTCATCATCCTCTTCCCACACACTAGACAATTTTTTTTTTTTGTTTAGAACAAGCACACTAATTAAAGGAAAATGACAAATGAGAATTGGAGTTTGCAGTGCTTGAATTGCTTTCTAGACAGCTATTCCAGCAACCTGCCACTAAATAAATCCAGTACTTACTCATGCTTAATAGAACATTAAGGATGCTTCCTTAGACGCATTAATGGGACATTTCTGTTTCAGCAATCAACAGGGAATATCCTAGCCAGATATGTATAAGGGCTGTGCTACAAATTTCAACCCTATTTATGCCATTTACTTTATTTCACAAATTTACAAAAACTACAGGTTTAACATGAATAGTGTTTCATTTTGTTTGGGTGGAATTTGTTAGGGGATTTTTGGGGGGGAGGTTGTTGGATTTTGGTTTGTTGGTTGTTTGTTTTTTTTTCCAAACATAACAGTCTTTCTTCTCCCATACAGCAGCTCAAAAGGAAAAAATGGTCAGGTATGGCACTCTGTCTCTGCACAGCAGGGCATCTTTCCAATTTCTACACACTAACCACAACAAACAGTCTAATACACAAGGTCCTACTGACCAAACAGCCAACAAGAAGGAAAGTTTGGCCAAACCAGGTGCATTTAGTAAGCAGGTAATAGTCTTAAGCAGCATCGTAATTTGAAACCTCCCTCACAAAAAAATGGACTGCTTTTATCATGCAATGCAGTGCATCTACATATATACCACATCAACCAGCACCTGGAACAGTCAACATTGTTTCTGAAGTTCCAAATCTGTCAACAAATGAAGAAGCAAACTAATGGAGTAAGTGCTGTGCCGCACTGTATAATCTGTTTTTATTATTATGCCAAGTAGTTACCACAATCTGATACTGCCCAGGATAAACGCCAAGAAGTGCAGTGGTTCTAAGTAAGAGAATCATTACAAATGCCCCAATACAGTACTTCAAAGCACCTTCGTGTAATGACAGGGGTTTTTTTCATATTAGCTTTACATAAGCACAACAGTAACAACCACAGGATAAAACTATGGTGAACCCTGACATTAACAAGTGCCAATGACACTGCAATAGAACACCTAGGTGGTGTGAGAATGAAAGAAACCTCATGCATCCAACATTAAAAAGTGGCAAAGGCTTTGAACATGTTTACAATAACATATCCCAAGCTTTTTTCTAGATAGGAGAACATTGATATATTTGTTACTCAAAGCAGTGATGACCACTTCTTTAAGAGCAACATTAAGCAGCAAAGCTTGAGAAGAACATTAGGTGTTGCTACAAAAATCCTTCCTGACAGAAATCAACCTCTGTCTTCAGTGATGTGATGAAAAAAAAGATTACCTATAGTTTTGCAAGACTACCATGCAGCCATTTGGAACACTAAAAGCACTGTGAAGTGACTGTCAAAGCAACTCTACATGCAGTGGCCACAGCCACTTTCAATGACCTCTATGTAGCTACTAGAGAAAATTCAGGAGAAATTTTATTGAAAGCTTTATTTCTGGAGCATGGGCCTGTGATCAGGTGTAAGTTCTATCCAAATTTTGCATCAAAAAGTCTTGTACAGATATAAAAAAGGGGCTTGCATGAAAATCCTACCATGACAAAATGTAATCTTAAAGAATTTGTTCTACCATTTTTAAGAAATAACGTTTATGCCAGCAAAACACATGAAATCAAAATTTTGCTTTACCTGGTTCAAAAAAACACCGTGCAATTCTTTGCATAATTTGTACACTACCAACCTATTTCAGAAAATTATTTCTAACATTACTGGATTAATTATCACATGAAGTGTAGAATTTGTGGGACTGAGGATGAAAGATGCAGTTCTTTAGCCAGACAGCTCACTGTTACAAACAGCTACTGCAAGGAAAAAAATCTTCCCTTACACAATGCCTTCAGCGTATGAATTTTGAACGGTTTATTTTGCATTTGAAACACTTTGAACATCAGGAAAAATAGCCAGAGGTACAAGTAAAAGCACAGTTAATATTTTCGTGCTCACTTCTTTCTAAAGCTAATTCTAACCCCTCAAAGAATGCATTATTCCAGTGGAATACAGCTGTGTCCTCCACTTGAACCCTCGTGGCCAGGGCCTGGGCAGCGCTCCCAGCACACGGCACACAGTGAGTGTACTCCTATCACACAGAAAATCAGAAGTGCTTCCCCACTGGGCAGCTAATCAGAAGCAACAGAATAGGAAAAGTATGATGCATGCAGAACCAATGAGGAGTGACATAAATGAGGCAAAGGAGCAAATCCCAGCCGGGCTCAGTGAAACCTCTCCCACCTGCTGGCTCCTGGAGCATCAGGGCGGGTACTGAGCCTGCTGCAGCACCCAAACATCCAGGGCTCCGGCTAAAATAAAAGCCCACCATCACAAAAAGCTAAAAGTACAGAGAGCATTCTCCCCGGTCCCCTAAATACATTCCTCTTACACTTTTGAGACTGATTTGTTTCAAGCAGCCCCTTCTCTGCAAAAGAAAGAGCAATAATTACAGATGGAACACTGCAACAATGACAAAGTAACCCACCGACCAACATCTGTCATTAAGTGATCCAGCACAATAAACAACCCTGTTAAAAAGCACAAGTCAAACACGACTTCCAGAATTTCCCCCGTGTTATGTTTATCATAAAATTTCTTCATGCATTCAAGATTGCTTCCTTTTATAGTCTGAGTCTTTCAGCTTAAAAAAATAATTTCTTCAAAGGTATGTCACAATACTGCCTCAAATCCCAGCAGATATTGGTATGAAATAAACATGCTATAGCATCTGCTATGGCAGATTTTTATCTTCTCCCCCTTTACCACATTTTCATTACATCTCTAACAACTCTACAAGACTTCCCAAAATTAAAAGGTAAATAGCCAGAACAATCATTTGCTAAGAAAACAAATAGAGATCTCAAACAGGCACATCCTTCCAAAGTGATCTTAGAAGAGAAGGAAGACTAGAAACTGGACATGAGATACTGCACATCTTTAAACTTTCTCATTGCTTAGTTTGTCGGTGAAAGAGGCAAAGAATCACTTCACTTCCTGTTGTATTATTTGCTTAATTGCAACAGAGAAGAATAGTTCAGTGGAGATATCCAACAGCACCCACATGTTTCTACCATCTTACCTAAAATACAATTCAGGCAGGGTGGTCACAAATTGTATTTACCACAGAGCATCCCACATGTTACTTAGCTGATGGGTAGTCCAAGCATACTCGACTGCATTCTGAATTAACTCTCCCTTAAACATCAGGCATGTGGAAGTGTTTCATTTTCCAGCTACATATCTGATTTATGTTAGATTATGTTAGATATATTTGTGTTGCTATTTTATTATTTTCCTTTACATTTGTTTTGTTCAGCTTTTACAGTATTCCCACATAATTTATTTTACTATGCAAAAGTTAGGTCTCACTGTAATTACTTTCTCTCCTTCCATGTCTGTCCAGCAGATTAATTTAATGTATCAGTTTACCTTTTAAACTTGACTTTCACATTTTAGCTTGTATTTTAAAGTTAGTAACATAAAATAGAAGTTTCTGTATGTTTAATGATTGTCAATTTAAAAAGAAATCTGGTTTATGACAGTCCTCAGCAGTCAGACTTCAAAAAAATAAAATATTTCTACAAAGAAATTTAACCAAAAAATAATTGCCTGAATTGGGAACAAGGAGAGGCAAAAACCTGAAGGAACCTAACAAAAGAAAAAATAAAAAACAACAAACAAACACCACACTGCTTCTTTAGGATATTCAAAATCCCAGATGCTGAAGATCCTATCTACTTTATTGACCTGCCTGAGTTAGTGAGTCTGAAACTGCTGAAGACAGCACAGCAATATTACAATTCCTTCCATTTCCCTGAAGCACCTTTCTGAATAGCGTCTGTCACTTCCAATTCGATAATCTGTCTAGTGCTTTTAAAACCTTTTGTACATTTAGTTACTGAGTGGGCTGTGTTGGAAACACTGCAACATTCAAAATACAAGACTTGGTCTCTCGTCCTTGTGCTTATGCACAGCAAACGACAGAGCAAGCACGAGTCATAACAAGAGTAACAGACCGCATTAAAAAGATCCATATTCTATTTATTTCTACAAGTAGTAAATTCTGATAGGAGAGTACACAAAAGGAACACAGCTATTTGGATGGCCTGCACCTCAGATGTCAAAACCAGTGGGAAAAGCTGACTCAGCACTATTACAGAAGAATCACTAAGTAACAACTTTAAATCAGAAGAGGGGAACTGCATCTTAATTGATATGCAATTAGCATATTGCATTATTATGTTTATGGACATTACAGCACCAAAAGCCAGAACTGAGACCCACGTCTCCTGTAGCAACAAATTTTACCCAATGGAGTTCACAGTCTAAACACATCACAGGATAAAAGAGAAAATCAGTACCAGACAGTGCAACAGTGGCAGACTCAGGAAGAAGACATCAACTTGACAACTTTCTGCCGAGTTTATAACTTTCACAACAATGCCCTTTCTACTTCGGTTTACATTGGCTCAAATCCTATCATCTGGGGCAGTTTTCAAGAATTAAATGAACTGACAAAATATTTTTGACAGAACAAGCAATGTGATTTACAAGCATATGGACTGCCATCTAGCCACAAAAACCTGCTTGGAACCATTAAAAGAAGATTTCAGCGTCCTTCCTCAGAAAAAAAATGGATACAACACTTCTATGGAATACCATTTACTGAGCTTTAGTCTTTAAGTATCATCACATTTAACCTTCCTCATTTACCCATATCCCAAAAAACTGGCAAAGCCCTGCCTACCAGGAACATGTACACAAAGAAGTTTATTTGAAACATCAATATTGCTGTAGAGGAGGGCCCCTGACAAACTTGTATGCCCGAAACATCAACCCATTGAGTGCCCTTCTGCCACCTGTGCCCTTCTGTAAATCCCCTACTTATTATTTATTCATTTAATCCTTCATTTAAAATTTAAGATGGAGCTTTTCACGGCACCAAAACAAACGCCTGCTAAAGACCAAAGAACAAGACATGTAAATCTGACCTTTTCATTCATTGTTAAGAAGCTCTTCTATACTATTTTTGTGTTTACTTCACCCTGAAGTCTTCAGACACCAATTGACACAAACCTTGCTACTAAAATCTCAACAGACATATCAAATAACAACCACTACCCAAAATCTATTGAGAATCTAAAATCCTGTGCTGCTCCCCCAACTGACAGAGCAGATCTCTTACTACTTGCCATCATGGTATTTAAAAGAGCAGGCAGCTTAACATACTTCAACCTTCCCTATTCAAAATACTTATATTCACCAGCCATAATGGTACCTCATTTCAGTGAACAGAAAGGAAAAGTAAATTTCAAACAAAGGGTTTAATTAGAAGACAAAGAAATGCCAAAAGAATAGAGAAACCTTCTCTTAATCATACAATATCAAATTGTATAATTGAAAATCATCTTAACTGTTTTGAACAGTGTGACCTCTCTTCAAAAAAAAGTATCTCACCCTCACTTTATAGCTAGAAGAGGCACACAGTGCTGCACTAGAACTCGTGTTATGTCAGAAAATGTCTTTACATTGTGAAATGTGGAGTATATGAATCTAAAAGGTGAAATGTAAAGTCTTTACATCGTGACACATTAAGTATGCTGGTTTTGTTTGCTGATCTGTCCCACCAAAGAATACTCCTGAATACCACAAAAATTAGGCACAATCAAAGATCATACATCATTTTATGAAACTCTCCATTGCTGCATATACCTCAGGAATTTGTAAGCTCACTACCAAGAGACATTTCACCGAAAAAATTAAAACAACAACTAAAAAAATTCATCAGCTTGATCCTTAGCACACCACAAGTAGTAGAGGCAAGCCTCTTTTTAAGAGAGGTTGCAGAAATATGGCAGGTAAGAATTTTTAGAGTTTCTGTCCTCTTTAAAACACCTTACCACTGTGTTGAATTACTTTTAGCTAACTGTTGAATTAGATCTAGCCTACACGGTTTGTAGTTAGGTGCCCTTTCAGTTACTTGAAATTTCTGAGGGTTTGCAAATGTAAAATGCACATAAAAACTGAATCACTAGCAACAGCCAACAACAGCTGAAAAAATGTAGGTGTTCAGAACTCCATATTTACAGGTACAATCTTTAAAGTCAACCATAGAAATTAAAAGCAGAAGCTACTTGGTACAGCAAAAAGAAGAGCTTCTTTGTGGGATACACACTTAGTGTAAAGATCACTGGAATTATTCCAAGAAATATAAATATCCATGTTTTCAAGGTCTCCCTTACATTGTGTCCCAAACCATAGCAGATTAATTTATTAAGCAAAACAAACCATGAATTGGTTGTGTTAAAGAGATACCACATGTTTACTATCCTTACAGTTAATCCTAAAACATTTGCATTATTTAGTGACGCTAGCATCCATTTTGATAGACGCACGTGTATAAAAATCACATCATGAATTAACAGCTACGAAAAAGACAACACCACAACTCTAATTTGCATAGTATAGCTCCTGTCACCTCTTATTCCTGTCTTTCCTTCCACGCTTTTAGGCTTTACTCTGCAGGTTATTTCTACCAACTCAACCTGCACCGCACAGAGTTCTCCTCTCCCAAGCGCTCCCTGCACGGCTCCCTTGTGCAGACCACTCAGAATGAACACTCGGCATCACACGAACCACGGCTCTTCTAAAGCCTGAGAGTTATTAATTATTTGCATTCCATTAGCAAGCAATAAACGTGGGCACACTGCCTCAGAAAGAGCGCCTCATCCCAGAAGAGGATCTGGAAATACCACCAGGCCACTGAATCCCACAGCACTGCCAATGACCACGTTTTCTCCTGCACTTCCTACAGTGGGTACTATACACAGGAGTCAAACATAGAAATTGTTGGTGATGCTAAGTTTAAGAGACGGGAGGAAGAGTTCGGAACAGGCCAGACCAAAAGCAGGAAGAATGGCAGGGTCTAAATTGGTATTTGTTCCTCTGGTTTGTATGGGGCAACAAGGCACCAGCGGCTCAAGGGGTGAGAAGGCACAAGCACGGCTAAAAAGGGTCAAAACACTGCAACCGCGGGGCAGAGCGGGCGGTGCGGGAGAGCTCGCAGCATCGGCACGGCTCGGGGCAAGGAGCCGGCGGCGCGGTCCCGCACGGGCACGGGGCGGGAGGGGCCCGGAGAGGCCGCCCAGGCAGCGAGGCCGGGGCCAGAGCGCCATTGCCAGGTGGCCGGGCCAGGAGCC
>VZRZ01004175.1:1178651-1199486 GCA_013398175.1 Climacteris rufus
AGCAGCGAGAGGCGCCTGCGGCAGCCGGAGCCTGGCCGTGCGCCTCACAGGGCTGGCCGGGCCCGCGGCACGGTGGGTGGAGGGCGGCCGAGAGGAGCGCGAGTTTTTCCCGTAAGGCCGTGGCGGGGGACACGCGTGGTGTGAGGTGTGCGTGTGTAAGGATGCGGCCTTTCGTCTCCGGAGAGCAGCTGCCGGCCCCTCCTCGGTGCGGCCCGCATTACACAACCGGCCTGTGAACCCGTCCTGCGCCCCGGCGGCCTCGGCATTTACCTTCGGCTCTCGGGGTGCCGCGCTCCTCGGTCCCCACAGAAAAGTCTCCGCAGTCGGTGGGTCCCGGGCAGACCCGTCTCCTGCTGCCTGCTGGTGCCCGCGCGTTTTCGCCTTTCCCTGGTAACTGCAGCCCCTGTGGCGCACATTGACACCGATCCGCACCCAAGGGGCTGGGACGATGTCTGCTTGTCGGGGCATCGCAATCTGGAGTAATTTGGTCTTGACATAAAGTTATCTAAGTGGGATTGTATTTCCTAATTCGTGTTACGACAGCATTAGCTGAATGCAGAATTCGTGACGCTGCTTTCAATTCGGATGGCTGGCATGAGGTGCATGGAAGGCTGGTTCTTGCATATACCAAGTTTCAACAGCCCCAAAAGTGAAACAGATTTTTAATACTATTTCTAAAAATCAAGTTTGGAATTATATTATGAATTACTATATTAACGCTGCCTTTACATATTAATAATATTTTGTAATGAAATGTAAATATGATGTAAGGACAAAAAAAAGATGGGGAAATTAAAATGGATTGGGTTTCCTGTAGTTTCTTTTTTTCAATTCTGTTTTGAGTCTTTGAGATGTGTGTTCTCTAGAGCTTTCTGCGGTGCCATGCAGGCTGAAACACATTCAGTACTTCTCTTGCTACCATCACAGTAAGAAAGGAGGCATTAAACTGAAGGCATGGCAACACAGCAATATTTACAGGCACTACAGAAGATGGTTGCAACAAAACAGTAACAGCTTTGAAGTTCTTAACCTACTCAACATTTATTTTCTCCCTGCCTTTACTAAGTTACAGTTATGCACATTACCACAAGTTGTTTTCTTCCTGTGCTTTCCCAGTTTCAGAAGGTCTCTCTCCTTTCCAGAGCAAGCATCTTTTAAAAAAATACTGAATTCTTGTGATGGCACAGAACTGAGCTACTGGGCTGGTTGCAATAATTTCTTCAAAGGCTTTTTAGGCACAGACTGAACAAGGTGTTAACCTCTGATATATTGTTGACATTATACAAAGAAATGACATTACTTTCTGAAGCAAAATTTAGTTAAACACCTTTGCATTGCACAAATTTTCCAGCATTCAACCTTTTTGATTTCATTACTTCTGACACAAGCAGCAGGCAAAGCACTGCTGATAATCTGATCGTTGTTCATTGCTCTATTGAGTTTTTTCTTTACACTGTCAAAAGTCACATAACTCCAGTGACCCAACTCAGTTTAACAGTTTGTGCACTTCTCCTTTGCTATGACCACACTGTGCCAGCCCTGTCACTTAGATAATGAACTTGCCCATCTCTACCACCTATGTTGCAGTTTAACATTACAAAAAAGAAAAGCAGCACCCCAATGGCAAATTTTGTAGGTATTACAGAGGCCTTTGCATACAATGACAGACCAGGTGTACACAATGACAACTGCACCATGTGCTATCCTGCCTAGCAATATTTTTATTACATCATCCCTTTACACACAAGCTGCTTGGTCATAGTCCAGATCCTGCAAGTTGTTTCCATGGGAAAGCAACCTATTTATTTTCAGAAAACAGCTTGCTAGTGCCCTGAACACAAAAAGAAACCAGCAAAAGGCAGTTTCTTTGCTTTTAGTTCCAAGTATCTACCCAGCCAAAAGTTTCCAAGAGGTTCCTGAATTATTTTCCTTGCAGTCTTTTTATGCCTGTCCGTTTTTTGTTCTAAATGGAATTTTTGAAAATATGCCATAGACTGTCAGATTATGATCATACTGGTTTTAAACACAGCTTCTTGAGTGTTAATTACTGGTTCTTCAGTTGTCAAAATGTGGAAAGGAGTTAGATTGCTCCATGCTTTTAACTGGAGAAAGAATGTTTTGGGTACTGTAGGGCAGGATTTGCTACTGTCAAAAAGCAGTAGGTAATAACTATGCAAACAATGTCTCACAGGAACATCTTTCTTTTGTCTGCAAGGTACTTGATTTAAATGATTTTAAAACCCAAGTGCTGCATTTATTTTGTAAATTGTATGACTTAGAATGTCATACAAAGCAGAGTTAGACTTCTGGAACAAATTGAGGTGTATGTACTACAGCAGCAGTTGCATTTATCTGTTGAATTTACAATGTTGAACAAGCTTATTTTTTTTCTAATGCCTATTTATGAAGAGTCAGAAATACTGCATTGGCAACCTTTAATAATGAGGTGACTGCTTTTCACACCATCCTTGCCATGATTTTTCCCAGGATGAACAACAGACACTCTATTTGCAATACTCAGGATTTACCAAGATCAGTAGTTCAGGAAGCTCCATAGTTACCTTGTTTGAAATCTATTGGATGTAAGTTTTGTGCATTATATCTTCAGCAGAATTTAAAATGGCTAGTTCTTCATATCTTCTATTTCTTGTCATAATAGGGATTCCTTGACTTTTTCAGATGAGAACAATAACAGCCAATTATGTAAAATTTTCTAGTCCCATAGTGCAAATGCACATCTTATTAATATCTGATTTTGACACTATTTTTCCTTTCATGGACCCCCTTTTCCTTGCTTTAGTTAGCACAGGAACTGTAATATGTTCTCCTTTACCCACTTTCCACCAAGTTTAAGACAAGATCATTCTCTTTCCCCACAAAAAACCTCATTAGCAGCTGCCCCTTGTTGGATCAAACAGCAGTTGCATGTCCTACCCTAGAAAGCAGCAGAAAAACATTCAGTTGCACAGGTGACAGAGAGGCTTTTAAAATGAACAATACAGCCAGGTGAACAAAGGCAAGATTCTGAAGACAATGTTTAGCCATTGATTTTTATGACTAAGGGTATATTTAAGTAGAGAGGTAAGACGTGTAGAAGCTACAAGCTATTAAAAATTATCCAATGGAATACACAGACTCAAGACTGAAAAAAAAAAGACATTTTATCTCAGAAAATAAGACAAAGTTCCAGTTATTTGCAGAGTTTGGTGTAAAACAAGAAAAAAAAATCATTGAATGAAGTTTTGAAGTGCTAGAGGAGAACAAACTTTAATAGCCAGCACAAAATAGGCCTTTGAGACTTATGTCCCCAACTAGTTTGGGCAGTTTTCTATGGAGCTGCTGCCAGAGTTATTAGTTCTGTGAATACCTGAGATTTCACTCCAGTACTATTTACCTTATCTTCTGTGAAGGCAACTGTATAGTAGTGTGTGTCCATTTTAAGTTCCCCAGTACATGAAAACACTGACAAACTGAAATGTGCCCTGGTGGAGGGTCACTGAGGCTTGCAGCATATAGTGCACTGTGCTTCTTCACCCTTTAAATGAGACTGATGAGGGAAATTTCCTCTGTTCTCAGGTCACAGTGAAAAACTTTTGAGAAAAGGGGAAATTGCCTACAGGAAGATTCTGACTGGCTCACAAGGGAAGAGTACTCAGCTGGAGGGCAGGTGCTGGGAAGGAGCTGTTATCTCCATCCTTGATGATATTAAAACTTGACTTAGGCTCCTAAATAACCTGATCTAATGGTGAAGTTAGCCCTGCTTTGAGCATGGGGTTGGACTAGATCACCTCCTAATGTTTTGTCCAAACTAAATAAATGACTCTATGTTCTAAATGGCACAATTAGGTGTTTCCCTCAAAAATATCCTAATGCTTCAACTCAATAATATGTGATAATTCTCTCTAATTCCCTTCCTGGACTTGGTTCAGAACCTCTTCCAAGGCAAAGGGCTTGTCATTTAATAGAACTTATTGAGACCCAACTTCAAAGTAGCATAAATACTGCTAGGACTGAGGAAGCACATGACAATGCTGAGCACCTCTGTCCTGGTCAGATAGATCATAACTATGGTTCCTATGAACTAGGAAGAGTTTATCACCTTCAGTTCTCTCTCCTCTAAAGCCCAAATGTAATTTAAGTTCTGTCTGCTTCAGAAAAAGCATCAGTAAAACTTGATAAATTACTGTCATGTGCAAATTGAGATGACTCCCGTTACTCCACCAATAAAGTGAAATGAAGACTCCAGCCCTTAGAAAATACCCTTTCCATACATTTAGGTTTTGTTACACTGACACAGGTTACATGTAGTGTTGAGTCTGAATGTCTTCTGCTGTTTGAGTGTTTCTGTCTTGAGCGTTCCTATGCATCAAAACACTGTGGTCTCTGGTTTTCTTCAGCTACACTTTTAAGAGTTCCCATTTGAATCAGAAACTGAAGCAGGCAACTTGATCTTCTGGCACTGTCCCTATCATTTCTTGTCACACCACTATTACCTCACAAAGAGGCTTTCCACTGATAAGGAGCTTGTGTTGTTTTTGAGATAGTTATCAATGCATTACAACAGTATGTATCAAACTTCAGAGCATTCATGCACTCAACCATGAAGACAAAAATAGTGCTACTTGCTGTGGTTACCTGCAGCATAAACCCATGTCATTGAAAAAAAATCAGGTTATAATTGTCAGTGTTTATTACACATTAAGAATGGGGTATGTTGAGAGGAATACTCTGACACTTTGGACTCTTGCACTTCAAGAAGTTAGGTGAGATTTACTTCACCTACCTGTGGATACCAACACTGTGAACTGAATTTGCCATCCCATGCTCCCTTTACAGACTACGCTCTCATATTTAGACAGCTCTTCATCTAACCTATTTTAGGTCTCTCTCTTAGAGACATATACCTAAGAAGTACAAAATTTTGTTCACTGACTGTAAGGGAAGCCTCTACTCACATGTAAAACTCTGTTTCTTTAGTTAAGTCCCTCCCAGCTATTAATAAACCCCACCAAATTTCAGCCTGATTTTAAGATCTAAATTCAACTTGTGAAGTATAACTATTTTTTTTTTTTTACAGTGGGATTACACAAATACATACAAGAGAATAGTAATCTACTTGGAACATTATCTCTGGTTTGACAACTTTCCCAATACTGACAGAAAACACTTGCTTAATGATAAAGCAAAATCCCAGCAAATCTAAAATACTTTTTTGAATACCATCTCTCAGCAATTATTTAAACCGTGTTGCACATAAAAATTTTTAAGTGTTATTAACGCTGCAGTCAAGCACTCAGAAGCTAAAAACAATAAAGGTAAGGTCATCTATGAACCCTCAGTCTGGCCCTCTCGAATGCATTAATCACAGATTTTCCCCCATCTCATCTGTAAGAATGAACAATACTCACAAAAATGAGCAGTGTTTTACTCTTCCCTTACTGCCAAAGATCTTAAGTCTCAGAATTCATCCTCAATACTGAATTATGCATTTTCTCACCATTTCTTCTGCAATAAAACAGATGGGTCTGATTACCTCAGAAATTATTGCTTATCTCCACAACTGCCTCATTTACATGAGGACTGGAATGGATTTTTATACTCTCAGAACTGAATGCAGGGAGATGAACCATCAGAAGTATTAACTAGTTTTGAGTATGGTCTGAAGTGGTTCAGGACTGCTCAGTAACATAGTTCTACATAATTCCATATGCATTTAAGTACAGTATTAAAAGACTTAAGCTGAAACTGACTGCTTAGCACTTGTGAGAATCAGATCCAAGAAAATCACACTTAACCTTCAACCTGATTTTGCATAATCAGTAACAAAGTATCTTGTTTCACTACCTTTCCTCAGCATTATTTAGGTACCACCTGAGAGAACAATATAGGGGAATCCATCCATTTTCTGCTGCAATAATTGCAAACTCTCCCTCTCACCCCATTCCTCATAAATATTTCTGCTACATGCTGAGGAATCCTGTAAATACTACCACCATTTACAAACCCCAAGACATGAGCCATGAGGTCCACCCCACAACCCAGTCTAGTAGATGACAAGAATGTGCTGCAACACACCTCTTGAGGGGACAAAGCAGTTACACAGTCATTCTAAGCATCCAAAATCAAATGTTACATTAAAGCCTGTCTTCCATGCCAGGCTTTAGCCTTAAGATAGAGTAATTCTGTTTAAGCATTTCTTTGCTTGAATTTTTAAATTCATATACATATATATATGCATTACATGGAGTTTCATTCAACTTGTTTTATGTAGTTCCACCTGCTATCTTCACATTTTAAGTATGGTTAAGATTTTAGTTCCTGAACACTCCCAGAATTGTTACTAAGGAGGAAAAGATTTTCTGTTCCTTAGTCATGGCTGAAGGAGGGAAGAGTTCAGAAGCTGACTTGATTTTTGCTTTAAACAGACACAGGCTCATGCAAATTTTTCCTCTTATTACTGAAATAATCCAAAGTCAAGCCCAGTCTCAAGTTTACAGTTCAATGAACCAAGCTTCCATAACTAACATGTTAGAGGTCTTAACCAAAAACACAACCCTCCTTTCCAATGTAATCAATTCTGTAGACAGAGAAAAATCTATGTACAGAAATTGAATTAATATAAAAATTCCAGGCATTTTACTTGTAGCTGTTTTACAGATTTCTCCCAATTTCATGAGTGACCAAATCAGTATTTTTAATTTGGATACTGTGTTAAACCAGTATTTACATCAGCCTCCTGTACTGATGAGTTACAGAGTTTGTGAAGATTTTGTCTTTGCCATTGTTCCTATAATCTAGTCCATCTTGACAATAGAAACATTGATGACTTGGGATGTCATTCCAAAAGATATCATTTCATCAAATAGAACTGTATTCCATTAAAAAAAGTATCTTTTAAACCACATTCGACTTCCCAAGTGAAGATGATCTAAAGTTTATTTTACTACTTTACATATGAGCTCTATTATATTCTTTCAGGCATTTTTAAATTATCCAGTGCTCTTTATAATGAGGCTGTTAACTTTTCCAAAAGCAATCCTTCAGAAATCTCATTGATTCTATGACCCCACTTCACTGTTTAGAAAGGAAGAGATGTTTCATTACAGTTTAACTTTAAGCAGATATAAGCATTTATCACCTCAGCTGGCTAAGAGCACCTTCCAGTTCTAGTCAGGAAGTTTGGTCACCACTCTGGAAACTTTCACACAGGTTTTGCTCACAGAATATTTGGGATATCTTCTGTTTGGACAGAGCTTCAGTCTTGACAATTAAGCACTCCATCATACTATTTTTACTTGAATTCTAATGCTACTGATACAAGTGTTTTCCAGGCTTTACTGATGCAATACTCTTCTGCAAAAATAGCTTCAAGAACACTAAGCAAGTAACCTATTTTAGTACTGGGGACAGCAAGCCACAAGTAAACTACATGAAGAAATACTGTACTTTCTACAATTAATTTTTGTCCACATTTATTTATGAGTAAAACAGCAAACATTACAGCAAAGGGGACATTCAGACCCAGATTAAAAAAAAAAAAAAAAAAGAAAACAGATGCCTGACTAGATTCTGAATTTAGGCACCTCAAGACTGTTGACAAAATACATGAAAATAAGTGAAAGTGATGAGCATTTCAGCAAACTTCGTAAGTGCATTTCAGTATTTATTTAGATGGTTTAAGCTCTCGCACTAGATTTTACAAGCTGGTGAACACTGGCAAAAGTATTTCTCCCACAGAACTATAACCACACATTCCCAAGACAGTATAAATATATGGTTGAACTAACATTAATACACATCACCATTTTATCAATTACATAATAAAACAAATTATCAAGTATCCAAATATTAAGTTACGCAGCTTGAAAGGCATACAAAATATTACAGAGGTCTGCCCAAGTCATAGCAGAAACTCAAGGAGGAAAAACAAAAAGAAAAAAAAAAAATCACACTTTCAACAAAGCAATAGTTGGTAAACAACTCTCAATAGGTACAGTAAAAGAAAACTACAAGATTTTTCAGAAATTTTCTGATTAAGAATTTTTAGCTACAATAACAAAGCATTTCTACGTTTTAAAAAAATATTTACTAAAGTAAAGGGCATATTCTATACTTCCTGCACAAGACAAAGGCAACATTTTACTAGAAATATTAAATAGCCCCTCCCAACCTTTTCAGGCCCTCTGTTAAGTTGCACATGAAGTGCCAACATTAATTTTACTGTAAGGCTTTTTGTCTGGAGACATTAAAGACTTGTGTGCTTCTGTACAATTTAAAAGATCATCTACATGAATAACCAGAGTAATGACTTGTAAAATGCAGAGGTTCAGGTAACACAAAAGTACAGATGCAGGGGTAAAAAGTTGCTGTAATTCATAGTATTAAAAAGACAGACTGTGCAAATCCTGATAATTCTAGTGCGATTGTGGGAGACAAAACATACAGTGAGCAGGCAAGACTACTTTAGAGGCCATGTTCTTCAATATTGAAATGACTGTAGAAAAAAAGATAGTAAGGTCCAGATAAGCTAGTAGTTCTCACATCATCAGAACTATGCTCATTTTAAGGAAAAACATATAGCTGATATGCTGGGTGTTTTGGCACCTAATCTCTCTACAGATTGATTTCTTTTAGTACCCCAATTTTTAGTAGTTCAAACTAGGTCAGTAAGACTCAATGGCATGATTAAAGCATATTTGATCTGGTAATTAATGAACAAGGAGACAGCTCAGAAACAGGGTACAGCAAAAACATTTACTGGGTCTCCAAACAGACAGATTATTTATCTAAACATAGAAGTTGCATTTCTACTGAGCCTTTAGCCTCATAAATACTTCTAAGGAAGCTTCCTTTACTACTAAAAAATACCAGACTGATGGCTTTGGCATGCAGTCTGCTTAATTCTAGTTTCCATGCTTTACTCCCAAAGAAGTACTATAGGCTGTTGAGCTTTACTGAATGCAACAATTGTTTCTGTGACCATTGGAGTCCTTGAAGCGCAGGCGCATCTTGGGGCGGTATTTCTCCAAGTACAGAAGTTGCTTGCTGTTGAAAGCTCCACGCCGCTTCCTACATGGAGGAAAACAGATTTTAAAGAGAACATTCATCTACTGTCCAGTGAAATAACATCACCAATCAGAGAGAAATACTTTTAGGTCACTTAAGAAAGGCACCTTTAAGTCAAGACTGTAACCAAAACAGGGATAATTGGAAGTGCCAGGAAAGAGGGTGGTAGCTTCCTTTCACAAATAACTCACTGGACCACATACATGCTCGAAGGAGCACAAAGCATTTTAGACAGGTTCTAGCCACTGATATGCACAAGCCAGAGATCTTGAATTAAGATCTTTAGAAGAAACTTCAAAAAGATGAAGATGAGCAGAAGATGATATAGAGCAGGTGCAAGATGGTCTTCTTGAGAGCTGAAGTTATTCAGTCTCTTAAAATAATTATGAAGAATACTACAAGATTAAGAAAGTACATAAACATTTTAAGTTTGAAGTCCCCATAATAAGAAGCTGAACACAAACTGAGCTTTGGTTTCACAAACCATAAGTATGTGGGAAAAAAGGTACATGTTGGCTGTCTGTCTGAAGTATGTATCTGGCTTCCTATTCCTCATTTCATATACAATCAGTACAAGCTGAATTTAATTCTTCAAAGGCCTGGCAATTATGCAAGTAGTATTTTGGTATTGTTCATAATAGCTGCAGGTTCTTTTAAATATAGCTGAAACCTGAAAAATTAAGACATTGAGACTGCAGTTGTTCTCGTCCAATTTACATATATTTATTAAAAAATCCAAGGAAATGCTTGTCTTCAGGAGACCACCAGAAAAGACTACGAAGAACTTCTTAGCACACTTTGATCTAATACAGAAGGAAGGATCCTTCTCTAAGAACTCTGCAGTTCTAACTGAAGGTTAGGGGGTTTGTTCATGGTTGTTTTGTTTTTAAACCTCCTCAAATAATTATGTACTGATTCTGGTTTCAACAGGAACAGAAAATAGCCATTCCACGGGCCAAATCCTACAACACTGACTGTATGCAGTACAATTTCAAATATACTAAATTAAGTACATTACCTAAAATAAAAAGGTCAAACAGAAGAATAACATTCAGAATTTTCTTCAATGACAACCAACAAAGTAAATCTTGGAAACAGCTACATGTTAACTTCATACTTACTGTCTTATGAACTGCACTGCATCTTCATACTTCATTCCACATTCTATCAGTGCAAGAGCAACTAAGACTGGAGCTCTGATTCAAAAAAAAAAAAAAAAAAAAAAAATAAGCTTNAGAGGGAAATCTAATTAAAAAAAAAAAAAAAAAAAAAAAATCAGCTTAGCTTTTATCAATGCATAGTCAGAAAAAAAGTTTACTTTACCCAGATTTCTCTTCTGTGTATCTGAAGTTTCTTTGGGAAAGCAAAATAGGCAGAAGGCATTTCTACATTAACTGAGACATTACATCACCTGGTTTTGAGTTAGTCATTCTCATTAAAGAGGGGTTTAAATTAACCATGGTCAAACTTAGATTTGGTCATCTGACTTTAGGTATAAGAGAAGACAACAGGAATAAAATGCATGTAATCACTTGTTTCAAATCAATGGATTCTGAGGAAGGGTTGCATATGGCTTTCTATTCTCCACAATGAATTACCATTAGAAGCAGTCAGGACATGGAAGTTGGAAGAGGGGTCGGGTTCAGTAAGAGCTGACAAATCCTACAACCAGTGTCACAAGTTTTAGGAACAGATGCAAATCCACAGGCTGCTGCACTTCCCTGAGGATTTCCTTCCTTACCACAGTGTTCTTCATCTGACAGAATCAATTTTCAGTTAAAAAAAGCTTGACTTAAATCAAACTCAAATACATTAGCAATTTATGGCTCAAGAAAAAAAAGTAAGAAAAAAAATGCCATGCCACACTAGCAACAGAGTTGTGCATCTAGTAGTTAGCTTAAGTGGTTTTGTATGTTCAAGGATGTAAAAGAAAACTTAGAAAGCTAGGATTGTCTTTTCAACTAATTAACTGCCCTGTTTTAAGGAGAAAATGAGAGGTATCATTCTAAGCAGCAGAAGAGGGCTTGTTCTGGTACCATTCATCACTATGATCAACTTTGTTACGTGTGAAGCCATAATGAAGTGGATAAGCCGGGCTTATGGACAGCAGGATCAGAAACTTCCATTTTATATTGGACATGCTGGAATCCATGGCTAGAACACAGCAAGTCCTTTTTGAACAGATCTAGTTCCCAGGTAGTCTAGAACAATGCCGGGAAAACCACTATTTTCTCACAACTGCTGGAGCTATATTTAAGATATAAATAGACAGAGGGAATGGGGCTAAGAGAAGAATACTTAGCATTATCCCTAAAAATTCTGAGGTCACTTAGAAATGGGACAAACTGCAGTGGGTAGAAAGCAAGAGTAACTCAGAGCCTTTTGCATCGGTTTCGTGTCCTGAAAGAAGCGACTTTGGCTTCATCCAGAACAGAGGCAAGCCGGCCTTCAGAACTCCCACAGAGTCTAGGCTTAGTTCACACACAGCAGTTTAATTAAAGCAGGGAAGCAGAGAGACGAGAAAGGGTTCTTTTCTGCTTATTGCCAGCAGGGTTTTATTACTGGGATGGAGTGCAGTAAAGACACCTCAAAATGGAGCTCAGGGCGTGTTATAGGACGGAGGCGAGGGAAGGGCAGTCGGGAGAGCCAATCAGTGTGGAAGATTACAATGATTGACAGGATCACAATGATTGACAGGATCCCAATGATTGACAGGATCCCAATGATTGACAGGATCACAATGATTGACAGGATCACAATGATTGACAGGATCACAATGATCCCCCTGGGCAGGGACAGCCCCCCTGCCCACCCGGGGCTGCATCGCGGGGTGGGGGGGAAGGACCGAAAGCCGTGCCCAGAGGCACCACAACAACAACCAGCTTTGGGACTTTGGAAAACACTTCTCATCCCCCAGACAGGGGGTAGATGAAAGCTGAAAGGTCTTGATGTGCCAGCATCACCCACTTGTTTGCAGTTAATGGTTACAATGCCCCTGGTTCAAGGAGACTGGCAATACTGCTGGGATGGAGATGGAAAGGAAGCAGGTGAGGCACTAAAACCCAAATCCATTAGGAAAAAAAAAGTAGCAAAACAAAAAATATCAATGGACATTCATCAATATGCTTGGTACAAGACTCTATTTGTTAACTTAATTCAGTAGATTTTGTGAGAGCTGTGTTTGAAGCATCATCTCTTGACCTATGGCCTTTAATATATACATACAACAGTTTCCTGCCATCTTAACAACTTTTAAGCATAAGGTCATTTCAATAATGGCTGTGTGGCTATTTCACATTTGCCTCAAATAAACTTTTGCACTAGATCTTAAAAAGTCTGACCAGGGATGACAATTCAACCAATTTTTAAAACTTCACCCACCTTCCAAGACCAGCAACACAGTGTACAGCAATACAACAACCAGGTTCTTCACGAAATTTAACTTTAAGGAGGTTTAGCCAATCATCAACAATCTGGTTGGATGGTGGAGCACCGTCATCAAAGGGCCAGTCCTAGAACACAGGATGATAAATACAGAAAGATGTAACTCTTGTAAGCTGCGTGCATAGGCAAACAAAGGAGAGGACACAAGGGACAAAGAGCTGACAGCTAAGGAAACCATTCAAACCTGAAATTTTCTAATAGTATAACTATAGCAATAATATGAATACATTACTTTCAATCAGTTTTCATTGAGAAAATGATTTTGCTCAAAACTGAACTTTTTTTCCTGACAAGAAAAATGTCTGCATATTTTTTTCCTCCATCAGCTGCTGGAATGAACTCAGAGTTCGTAAAGTGGTGTCAATTTTTTTTGGGGGGAAAGGGCAGGGTGGAGGGGGGAATGGGTTGGTTTTGAACTCTGTTTCTACATTACTTACCAAAACCTGAATGCCTTCTTTTTCCACCGGAGCAGTGTCATAAGTAGCTTCACACACTCTTACCACTGTGGTAACACCGTATTTCTTAAGTTCCTAGGGAGTGAAAAAAAAAACAAAACTGCTGTAAGAGTACACTACCTTCACTTACCATTGAATTTTCTCAATAAGCTTACTTAGTAACTTGTTCCAAAATTTTCAGTAGCTAAACTAATGCAAATGCTTGCCATCCTGCAAAGAACACAGAGAGCTGAAATAACTAAAATCCTGTGTGCTAATGCCAGATACTTTAAGCTTTTCTGCAAACATAGTCTTATCTGCAGACTAAGTTTTGTTATGTTGGATCAGACTTCTTTCTTTTAAAATCAGATCCAGATAAATATTAATCAAGTAGTCCATCTCCAAAAGATCATTCATTTTAAAGGAACAGGAAGCTTCCTGGTTTCCAAAGCTACATACTTCACTGAAAGCATTCTGAGACAAGTTTGAATCTCCCCCTTCTCTCTCTCCACTTAAAAAAACAGGTTTGTAAGATCACTTACTGTTAAGATTTATGAGCACAGGACAATAAATTATTCCAATTCCTGAGTTGTCATAATTAGAGAATAACTAAATTTAGCTTTCCATTTTGCTATTACCCTCCATTAAAAATAGAAAAGCAATCACTCTTCATTCTCTCTGCAACAACCCATCACTCACTGCAACTGTCACGGTAACAACTGAAGCACAGCCTAAGCATACTTGATCTACTTGTGAGAGTATAAAGGCAAGCAAATGTTATCTCATTTTGCTTGCTGCAAATTATCCAGATTTGAGCTATATTACACCTAAATCTTACTAAGAAGGAACTTTGCAAACCCAGACTTTCCCAGGAAGTAGCTTTGCAGGAACGTATTAGCACACATGTATACAACACTTGACACAACCGTGCACTTTATAATTCCAACATGCTAAACATGTGGTTTAGACGGTATTTTTGGTACCAGCAATACATGCCAAGCCACCTGGCCTTAGTCAGTAGCATGTACCAAACTACTTAAAGTAGCTTCAGCAGCTCTGGATGCAGAGTAAGCTTATTGCCACAAACTTCACTCCAGGAGACACTATGACACATAGGATCCTCTTAAGCTACACTAAAACCATGATCTGTTAATACTGAAGGAAGCTAGGCAGTGAAAGCATATTGCAATCCTGTTATTTATTCCTAAGGTTCTGACCCACAACATATAGCAAATCATTCCATTCTTTATCACTATGCACTAAGTGCAAGGAAATGTTACACCACTCCAGCCTAATCTGAATGTGAGCTGCTACCACTAGCAGGTATTTCTACTGTTCTACATGTAACTCTGCTAGTTAATTCCTGTTTTCAGACCTAAACAATGTACTTAATGTACCATATACTAGACAGTGTAATTACTTGGCTTCGCTCTCAGAATTCCGTTTGTGAAGACAAAAGTATATGTGAACAGATTTGTCTGCAGATCTTTGAAGCATAGCACCAGTATTTAGAAAAAATAAAACAAAAACAATAAACAGTACCTCTTCACATGGCTTTCACAGCAGTTATCAAATAGTAAAGCTGTAAATACAGCATGCTGTTCAGGCATTAAAAAATACATCAGTAAGAATTCTGTACAGGCCTTACCTCTATAAATTTGTTTAAGGTTGCATTGGTTGGATTGTGTGTGATCAGGAATCTCATGTTCTTGTAGGTGATTTCCACAGGAGCTGGGCGGTTCATTCGGGCCATATTGATTTAGTTAAACATGCAACAAGATTATGAAAGGATTAAAAAAAATTCTAATACAGAAGTGATGTAGAGAAACTGAAGTCTACTTCACTACACTCCACGTGAAATTCTCAGTGCTTGGAAGTATGAAGTTGGGAGCAATGGGAAATGAAATGAACCTCCTAACAAGAAGCAGCAATTCTTCAATCCAGTAATACTGAGGCAAAAGAAAGGCAGTGCACTGAGGTTTACCCCATCCAGGTCTGAATTCCGTTGTTAAATGCTCTGCCAATTTCAATTCAACACTTCTTATCCTGGTCAACCACTCTTAGGGGGGCTTCTTGGTGGAGTAGTAATGAATTTCTACAGTTCACTTGTCTGCATAGAGGTCGTGCTGTGCCTGGCAGTAGTCTCCACTGCCCTTCAGAAACTCCATAAATGTGTGACCAAGAACACCACAGAACTGCTGTAAAGAGAGGGGGGGAAAAAAAGGCATAATAAGCACAGGTGAAGCAAGATTATTTTTAAGACATCAAGTTTTATAAAATGAAAAAAATCAAAAACACAGCAGCTAAGCAGTTTCACAAAGTTTACTTTGTATTTAAAGCATTAGGCTTGTGTAAGAATCCCGTTACCTTTCTTAGCACGGATTACTTGAAAATAAATACATTTTCTTACTACAAAGTTTCCACGGAGGGTTTTTGCTACACCAAAACCAGTAATGTATTACATTACCAATTCAGATGTGCTAAACATAGCAAGATTTAAGAACACCAGTATTTATAAAAATAATAGTTTTTCTAGGATACCCATACAACTGCCTTTTCCATTTTGAATTAAGAAACATCGCAACATCTATGTAAGTTACAGTGACTAAAGTTACAGAAAAAAATGCATATAAATTCACCTGACTCAAATATGAGGCCTTTTGAGGCACACAGATTTTTAACTAAGGAACATTTCACACACTAAAAGGTGAAGACCTATGGCAACCTTCATATGCTTTCAACAGTCTTGCTACACCATTACTTTATTAATATACTGAGATAGCAGTAATAGTCTAGCTAAAAGCACAGTCTATTGAACAGGTTATTCCTGTCCAGCAGTATACTGCTTAGCCATGGTTATATTTATATATATAATTACTGCAAGACACAAGCAGCAATTAAGAGAGTAAATTAACTACTCCGAGTGGTGTATTTATTTGCAGATATTGCAAATGAACCACCCCTAAGTGCTTTTATGCGCTGTGGAACCCTTACAGAAGATGTGTTATTTTTGTGCCCAGACACAGCACCAGTGCTGCTGCTCACACCTGCCTAGGGAACAGGAGGGAAGAGGCACTTGTGTTTTCCAAAAGACAGGTACAAGTTGAACCACATGCCCACTAAATATACTTCAGTACTAGAGAAAAACATCATCCATCCTACAAATATTTAGCAGAAAAAGTTATTTATGTTGATCAGTCAACTTATTTTCGTATTTTCAGTTTCCTGGTAAGAGTTTTAAGGGTGCATGCTAGTCACGGGTATGACTTGTAAAAAACAAACAGAACAAAGAAACACACAAAAACCCTCAACCTGCTAACAAATAGGAGAAGGAAGTCAACAGAAAGAAACTAGGATGACAATTTCACATGCACTTTGCTGCCACTCCAGAGATACCACCATCACCTGGTAGTGAGGTAGACTGTAGGATTAAGTTTGCCAGTTACTTGTAAAAAAGCTACTTCGGTTTTTATCTGTAACAACTTGAGAGACAGCAAGAAGTCTAAATATAATAGGTGTGAAAAAGAAGTAATAAGGATCCTCTGAAGTCAGAGGTCAACAGAGTAACAGGAAGCAGGAGAATTCAGACTCGGAAGAACTCCAAGAATCATCATCTGACTCACCAGCTATGCCCTAGCAAAAGGTGGCAGGTGTGCATTTAAAAGCCTCCTAGGAACAGATCTAGGGAACAGCAAATATGGCAACTGAAATGAAGAACTGAAGATAGCTTATTTAAAGTCACTTTCAATTAGTTTAAGAAGCAGAACAGCAAAAAGGGACAGGACAGCTTTAAGCAGATACAGCTGCATAAGGTCTTGTGCTGCTTTTTGCAGGGACTGGCAGATCTCATGTTTATCTCTTAAGACTGCTAAGAAGAACCACAGACAGTCCCTTTTGCTAATAGAAAATGAGGGAGTGAAGGCTGTCAGAAACATAAATGCGTGTAAGTGAGCTTGAGGACACAGAATGGAGTC
Source organism: Climacteris rufus (assembly GCA_013398175.1). NCBI lineage: Eukaryota > Metazoa > Chordata > Aves > Passeriformes > Climacteridae > Climacteris > Climacteris rufus. The sequence continues at coordinate 1,195,570 of VZRZ01004175.1, forward strand.
TTCAGTATGAAAACCTTTCCATCTGCAAGATGGGAGATTTCGGGGAGAAAATAACATTTAACACATTGCTACACCAGGGCAGGTAGGAAGAAAGAAGTAATCAGGATTAATCCAGTCTTCCAGGCAGGCTGCCCTTAGTACATAACTAGGAGTACTCAAGATACCAGACAAACCAGTGAACAGGGAAAAGGGCAGGCAGCACAGCATTCAGCAAAAACTCTTTCTTTTTAATGTAGATTGCTAATGATATCTAGGAACTGGGTGCACAGTTCTAATTCTTATACAAAGTTGAAGCAAGTAGATTATGCACTGTTACATTTGAGTTCTAGGTGTTATTAACCCTTACAAAGGAATTAATTTTGGTGATTACTGACTTAACAGTATTAGACACATCAGAACTTTAATAATTCACACAAGTAAGGGCCTAACCAAGCAAGTACTTAAGCCTCACTGTTTGCCTTGGCAATGACTTCAGCCACATTATGAAGGACCAAAGCTCACATTTTCCTTTGATGTGAATGCCATCACTTCTCACCAATACCGAGAGGAAAGCTTCACATGCAGACTAATTCCTTTAGGCAGCAACACACTGTACTATCCTCAGATAGCTTTGCCAACCTAGTTTTGTTCTGTTCTGGGAGTCAAATGAAAATTAAAGATGAGTAGTACACTGGCATGCTGTTTGTGTTATGGCATTAAGCCAGAGTACAAGGCTTCACCCACCTTCAGCAAAAAGACCTGGAAGATGAGAAATCAGCTACAAAAATAGTGTTACAGTAATTACAGTGACCTCAGGCTTTGGGGGAACTCAAATTATGTCAGGAGCTTTCAAGAGGCTTGGAAATGCAGCTTTAAAATTACTATATTGTCTCATACAGTTTTGGCAGGTAAGCTATCAAAACAGTCAAGACAGTGCATGAAAGCAAAAAGTTGCATAAGTGAAACTCAAATGCATAGTGTTGACTGTAGAAGGTTCTTTAACAGAGTAACACCAACCCAATGTTTGTACCATCAAGTTGGGTACTCCAGCATGTTCTTTTCAATCTACATATAGGTTTTCCTTGAAGAAAATCAACACTGAAGGATTTTGGAAAAAGTAGCAGTTTCCAGCATAACAGAAAGCCAAACATTTAGACTGTTAGAACCATCAAAATGAACTTGGAAAACAAAACTAAGGCTGATATGCCAGGAGCACCTATTAAGAAAAGGTAAACTGTCCATTTTAGGTTAAAGCCACATAAATTTTAATTGTGTGATCTACTACAATTTGTGCCAGGAAAAGTTAGAGAATAATCTGTTCAAGTAGGCGGAAGGCATCTTGAAAATAAAGGCTTTAATTCATGCTCTTCTCTGGGACAGGAAGTTAAAATATCTATCTTCACTGACGAGCAGATTCACATGGATGTTAATTTGGGGTTTGGAACAATCATCCATGTCTGACAAAAACGGTTTATGAAAGTAATCTATTACTCATATTACTCATTACTCATATGGGGAAAGCAGCGAGATGTGAGGTTATCCCCTCCTGTTGACATTCTGGTTCACAACTTGGTAGCATCTTGAAAAACAAGCAAACAAAAGTGCTTGGTTAACACAGTTATATGACACTTTACCTTCAGAAGAGGTGCAAGTTGGTTCACAGCTGCTCAATCCACCTGCTCATAGACCAAAAAAATTTAAACCCAGAACCAACTGTGTGGTCTCACATTCTCTTGAGTCAAGACCTGACATGCACTCACCTACTGAAACCACGGGATCAAAACTAGAAGACTAAAATAAGCAAAGTTTCATGTCAATTTGAGAACACCTGCAAGGAAATTCATTGTTCTAACTTATGACCCAACAAAAAGAGACTGAATGACAAATACCCCTGACTTCCTCTTACTATTCAAAGCCTCAGTAGCAACTGCCAAGGCAGACAGGGAGGAGTGGGAGGGTAAGGGGCACAAACTGCACATCCATTACACAAGGTAAAAGCAACACCTTCCTAAGGTGCTCTTGACATGATGTACCTCCTATCTACTGGGCACACAAATGCCTGTCTTATGATATCCACACTGTACATTTTTGAACATGGAAAGCGACTCATTGCCTATGAAAATATATTCGTATCTCACCAGTGGGAAAGGAGAATCCAAAGGTTTATCATAAATTTGTTCTGACATGCTCTATGCCGGAAGGATATTCTTGTGGTTCAAGTATGCAGTGAAGGGGGAAGAAAAAATTATCTCAAAACTTCCTGTATAACAAGTCAATGCAACTTTCAAAGATGATGAAACCAAGGCCATGTGACTTGGTTCAAAGTTCTTCTGTTTGGACCACAAAAACAACATGCAAAGAAGCCTTAATAGACACTGGAGAAAATAAGACATCACAGAAACCACTTCATCCCCTTGTCTAGCATTTCCTCCTGAGTTTCCAAAAGCAAGGAATCTCAAAATGACTTAACACTTGTCACTTCAATATCAAATAACATAAATCCTATCATTCTACTAAAAAATTATTCCATTATGTTTTAGGCAACAACATGAGAAAATTAGCACACACGGCAATAACTGTCTTTGTGTGTATTTCATCAGGTTTAATCAAGCCATGAATGCCTAACAAAAAGTTGCAACTGAGAAGAAAGCAGTAAGGAGTTATGGACTTCCATTTAACACAGAAATATTTCTTGTGTCGATCCAGTACAGTGACTTTTAATTTTTAAAGAAGCTGACAATCTGGTGTTAGTTTATAGTTCAGTAAGACCCTTATCTGGGTGTTCTGGTTAATGTTTAAAACAAGTGATTGCTACAGTCAGCCTACACACTGGGATACATCCGGCATACTTATGTGGTGTGTATTCTGTCAGAACAGGAAAGTTTCACTTGACAGAAGTTATTAGATAAGGCTAAATTCTCTTTATTTACTGCCTTACTGACACATTCAGTTTTGCTAAGACAATGACATCCTGCTCCCTTGGCTCTTGCTGTACCTGTCACTCATTTTTATTTCTCATTCTCACACTTCCTTCTTCCACATTTTCCTCCTGAAACGACTCTGTTCCTATAAGACAATTTCAAAACCCTTTGCTCTTCCATCACTGGAATAATATGAGCTGACATTTAAGTGTGATCTTCATGTTTCTTGATTTGGCAGTTTTATGAGATTACAAAGAGACAGGGTTCATACTTCTGAGTCACTGCTTTCGAAAGACTCAGCAGATGCAGGTAGACATATTGAAAAGTTGTCTCCAGCAGAAATAAGAAACACCAGATGACAGGACCACAAAAACTGTACACTCATCAGCTCATAATACTTGCAATGTACACAGCTGGCTACCAGAGAGCAAACATTCCCGCTTCTATTGTCACAGATGACTTGATGTTGTTAATTCTTTGTCTTTCTTGCTTCCCTGCTTTTGGAGGGCATACTACCACCAGCAAGCCGCGCATTGTTTGCTTGCTTGTGCTTAAATACACCCGGTGCTGTGTGGTCACAGATGCCAGGCAGCACAGGCACGGAGACTACCAGAAGAGTTAAGAGAAACAAACCAAAATCGGCAAGAGAAACCTTCCAATGCCGAACTGTGGTCCACCTCCAGAAGGAAATACCTTCCTTAAAAAGACAGATTTCAAGTTCTTGAAAGCAGTTTCGGTCAAAATTAAGGTATTTGTCTGTATTCAGGAGCTTCTTAGGCTCAAGACAAATTGTTACAGAAACATCCACTTCAACATGTACTTAAATTACTCCTCTGCGGACTTTTCCTGCCGAACAATGTCGGCCGCACGCCCGAGTTCGGGCATACACCACCTCTGCTGCATAGAGCTCATTTTGGAAAGGACTCACGTCCTCGCTCGCAGCCGGCGCTCACTCCCCGCCCGAGCACGGCGGAGACAAAGCAGCCGCCCGGCCGCCTTCGCCCCGGCGGCGGCGGG
>VZRZ01004187.1:25958-55882 GCA_013398175.1 Climacteris rufus
GCCGGGCTCCCCGTCCTCCACCTCTTCCTCCTCCTCCTCACCCTCCTCTGCCTCCTCCGAAGCCCTCCCGGCGCCGCCGCTGCCCAGAGGAGCCCGGCACGGCTGCTCCGTGCTGTGCTCCGGGACAGGCGCTCCGGGAAGGCGGCACCGGAGCCGGCACCGACCACCAGGGCAGCGCGGTGAGCCCGGCCCGCACTGCCCGCAGGCCGGGACAGCGGGGCCGGCAACCCCGGGCTGGGCTGCCAGCGCTGGAGAGTCACCACATCTTCAGCAAAAGCCGCCCCAAAGGCAGAGTTTGGACAAAGCCAGCCCAGTATTCATAACCTGATGCCCCCCGGACGTGGCAGTGCCCGCGCTGCCTTTGCAGTGCCTGATTTTAAGCTTTATCCATTTACAGCATATTCGGCACAGAAGGGAATTAAAATAAGGCTGGGAATCATCAAAACATTCCACTTTTAATTGAATTTGACTCTGAGATGATACAACAGGGAGGCCAAATGAAAGACATTGACACCCAAGGAAACTCCTTTACCTGCTGTGTCAGGCAAACACTGGTGTGCGGCTCCAGGCACAGCGTGGCAATGCCACAAAACCTCTCCAGCCCCTCAACAGGCTGAACTGGGCATTAGGACAGACTTCAATAACAGCTTTCCAGCACAAGGTTATATGAAAATACATCGTATTATTGGCTTTATGGAGCTACTCCATAAAAAATGTTCAGAATTTGATTTCTGTGCAAGTTTACTCATCAGTTTGAATCTCAGTAATAAAGCACTTAACACATGCCAGATCAAGTAAGAATCCCATTTCCCTGATTCCTGAATTTTCAGTTTCATTAGGCCAAAGCATGCACACAGAAAAGCACAAAACCAGCCCTGTTTTCCAGCCACATCCCCACGAGCACAGACTGTGCCAAGGGAGACTCCGAGTGAACTTTTCCTGTGCTCCCACCCTGCCCTACACATCCTCACCCACCTGCACCTTCTTGTTCTGGAAGGCAAAATTGGGAGCAGATGGATTGGAAACCTTTTCTTGGGCAGAGAACACCTGGAATCCAGCAGGAAGGCCTGACATGACAAGCACAAAGTGCTGGGGTGAAGGCCAGCAGCGAGCCTGCTGTGCTGTTTTACCTGCCAGGATGCTCTGTCTCTGCCAGGCTGCCCCAGGTGCCGCCTCAGCCCCAAGGAGAACCAGGATAAATGTCCCTATTTCACCATTTCTGTGCTGCTCAGCCCCCAGGATGGCACCTCAGCACGGTGATGCTTTCTGCCAGCAGGAAATGCTTCCATGGACAGCCCTTGCACACCAAACTCAGGGCAAATCCCATGGCCAAGGGCTGTCACTGCTCAGTCCAGTGCCCTTAATGACCCCCACGGCCCCTGTGCTGGCTGAACAACACCCCCACTGTCCCTCTTTGTTACAACTACATCTTAAACTTCTCCAGTGAATCATTTCCATTTTCTACCTCTCCTGTCACCGCTCAGAGCAGGATCCTGCCATTCCAGGCTTTCTTGTCCTGCCCCTTCTCAGCCCCACACGTCACAGAGGGGTCAGGGCTGTCAGGGGTCACCCCCGTATCGAACACTGACCCACAAGTTCTGTTTAACCACCAACACCTGGTGAGCAGCATCAGGAGAGAAAATACAATAACCCCTGTGTGCAAGGGTGTGCTGGCAAACTGCTGACTGGTTTTGGCTGGAAGGGACCACAACGACCGTCCAGTTCCAAGGGCAGTGGACACCAGCTTTGCCAACAAAGGGGAACAAAGCAGCCACGTGCCAGCTCCCTGTGTCACTGCACCTTCAGCATCAGTGCCAGCTGTAAGAAGGGGTTCAGCTTTGGGGGTACATCCCATATTCCACCCTACAAACCTCTGGCTCCTTGGCACCTCCCCACCCTCCACCAGGGCAGGTCTTGCCAGTCTTTCCACAATCAAACCCCTCTGTAAGTTATTTTTCCTACACAACAGCTCCCAGCAAGCTTTTTCTCTGGTAGTATTTAGAATCCTGGAGCAGTTTGGGTTGGAAGGAACTTAAAGCCCACCCAGTGCCACCCCCCTGGGAGGGAAGGCTGGGAACACCTTCCACTGGCCCAGGCTCGTCCGACCTGGCCTGGAACAATTCCAGGGATGGGAAGGGCTGGGATGCTCCCTGCTCACATGCAACTCCCACTGGAAATCTCACATTGGGTCATTTACTGAAAACTTTTTTATTGTAATCAAAAAGTGACATAACAGGGCTGTAATGTATTCTGCATTTAATCCGCCGGTATTTGGTAACTGGTACCAGCTGCTTCTGCCAGGCAATTAAAAAAAACCCAAATGTGAAAATCTTCACAGTACAGTAAACTCCACCCAAACTAATTAACGGTGGTTAAAAAGAAGATGCCCCAGCAAACCCTTTCATGTTACATGGTCACAACTCACAATTCTGTACAAAATGTTCACTTTTATAAAGCTCTGATGTAAAAATCAAATAATCAAGCAGCAATATTTTAAGTGCAGCACAGGGTCTTTCATGTCATTATATACAACGCTTGAAGTCGTTTACATTTTAACAAAATTCAATACAGATGACTTAGTAATTAAGTCATTTTTTCATTATCTGTCGGTTTATGTCGTGACAGATTTCACTTTTTGGTCGTCTTTCTCTTTATCTTTGCTCTTCTTCGATTTTTTCTTCTTGTGTTTGTGTTTTTGGCTCTTTTCCAATTCTGGTTCATTTCCCACGTGTTTCTTATGCTTCTTGTGTTTCTTGTGCTTCTTGTGCTTCTTTTTCTCTTTCTTCTTTTTCTTTTTCTTGCTGTCCTGACTCTCCCCTGAGCTGGCACTGCTGCTGTGGCTGCGCGTCTGGCTCTCGGAGGGGCTGTGGCTGCGGCTGCGGCTGACGCTGGGGCTGCTCTGGCTCTGGCTCCTGCCCACCTCGGGCTGCTCTGCGGGAGCCGGGGCCGCCGCCTCCTCCTTGGCCTTGTCCACAGCCTTTTCCTTGGCTTCCTTGGGCGTTTTGCCCGCAGCCTCCTCGTCCTTAGCAGATACGTTGCTCTCGCTGTCGCTCTCGTTGTAGTCGGGCACGAAGGCGGCCTCGTCGGTCTCGCGGCTGAGGTCGGACGAGAGGCGCGCGGCGCTGCTCACCGGCGCCTTGGGCTTCGCCGCGCCCTTGTCGCTCTGGGCCGCCACCGCCTCCTTCTCGGCCTTCGCTTCTGGCGAGTCCTGCTTCACGGGGGGCTTGTTCGCCCCCGGCTCTTTCTCCTTGTTGCTCTTGACTTCCGCCGCATGCTTCTCTTTCTCCTTCTCCTTGCCCTTGGCCGCTTTTTTCTCGGGCGCTTTGTGCTCCTCGGCGGGGCGCTTGCCGTCGTGCGCGGCCTTGTGCTCGGCGGCCTTGCGCTCCCGCGCGGGGCTGTGCCCGCCGCGCTTGGCCTCCGCCGCGCCCTTCTTGGGCGGCTCCGCGCGCTCCTCTCTGGGTTTGCTCTTCTGCGCCGCCGTGCAGTCTCTGTTCCGCGACGGCGACTCTTTCCTCCGCGCCGATTCGCTCTTCTCCTCCCTGCGCTTGGAACTCGAATGCTCCCTGCTGCCATCGTGGTCGGACTTCTTGTCTCGGTTGGGAGTGAAGTCCTTTGCGGCAGAGCCGCGGCCGCCGTCGTGTTTCTCTGAAGATCTGCCGTCTTTGGAAGATTGAGAAATCGTTTTTCCATTTCCCTGTTCGGCTGCACGTTCCGAGTGCTCTTTTTCTGGCTGCACACTGCTCTTCCTCTTCTCAGAGGTGTCCTTGTCTGACAAAGAATGATCCCGGTCTTTGGTTTTGCCTTTTTCACTCGACACGGAACCTTTTGAGCCCTTGGCATCGTGCTGGGCACTTTCATAACTGACCTCTTTTGCAGCTTTCTGTATTTTCTCCAGAGGCTCCATCTCCTTTTCAGTGTGTTTGAGGGGGTTTGGTGCCTTTGCACTCACAGGTTTGATAATACTGGCTGGTTTTCCTACGCTTGGGGGCACCTGGGTGGTGGATTTGATGTCTTCCTCTTCAGACTCAAAGTCATCTTTATCCCACTTGGACTGAGGGACCTGGATCATGATAATGACATCCTCAGCAGGGGCTGTTATGTCGTTGTTATACTCCTCCAGGGTCTTAATGACAGTTCGCTTGGTGTCTGGCTTCTCCTCAGGTTTCCTGACTGGGCTGCCCCCGGTGGAACTCGTGCTGGGAGGAAAAACATGGACATTAGTAAGGGGATGCACATACAGCCAGCTTTGGGAGCATTTTATAAACTAGCTTATGTTTCAATTCCAAATTCTCAGCATTTTTCCCTAAGATGTTCAATTAAGGGAACAGACAAGAGAAAGGCTGAGTCCACTGGCTGAGATTATGAGCAATCAATTAATTTAGTATCTTGCTGCTATACATTTAATTAACAAAGACACAAGATTATCAGATTGGGGACTGTCTGATCTGGTAATTCCTTCATGTCCTATTTCTCCCAATGGCAGATAAATTAGATATCCATTTTTGTTTCAACATGAAAGCAAGCAATTATGGAGAGGTACAGACAGACAAAGTTTTATCCTTGTGCCCGTGTTCCTCCTTAGAAAAATAGACATTTTAAAAGCTTTTTAGATTACCAAGACACTATCTTAAGTCTCCAACAAATGTCTTACATGCTTTGAGTTTGCATCACCAATGCACTAAGCCTACAGTCTTCCTGTGCAGTACAAGCTGCTTGTTTTCCTTAACAACACCCAAGTCTGACTGAAGTAGTGTTTCTCAGGGAAGACCACAGATTATTCCCTTGTTTAGTACGGATTTAGCTGCTCCTTTCATTAGGCACCTTAAAGAATTCTACACTTCTCTGGAGGGCGGAGGAGGAGGAAAGAAAGAAGAGAACTGCAGAGGTACCTGGTGTAATCCACAAGAGTTGAGCTAGCACCATCAGCTGCTGCCACTTTCCTTCTTGCTTTGCCCTTCCCCTTTTCTGCTTTAACTTTGCTGCTGCTGGGCTCAGGTTTCTCCACAGCTTCTTTCCCAGGTGGCACATTTTCTCCGCTCACAATCTTTTTTCCAGTTTCTCGGTTCAGTTTAATCTTTTTGGAGGGGTTGTTAAGAAAAGCAGCTTTATCCTTCTCAGGCGTTCGCTCTCCCTTCTCCCCCTCGGGCTCAGCCTTCCCCTTGGGCGACGGTTTCGATTCTGCACCTTCAGCTTTAGAGGTCTTTGTGGAAGCGGCTTCGTGTTCTTTATCAACCTTTTCCTCTGCTTTTCTTTTCCTTTTCTCAGGTTTGGCATCAGAAAGTTTGCTTTTCTCAGCAGGCTTTTTTGACTTCTCCTCCTTGCTGGAAGGCTTCTCTGCCTTGGCTTCTTTAGGATGCTCTTTCTTTGCCTTCTCCTCCTTGGCTGGCCTGGTTTCTGGGTGATCCTTTGTCACTTTGGGATGAGCCTTCCGTGGGGTACCGAGAGCCTTCTCATCCTTCTGAGAGGCAGAGGCTTTAACACTGTCTGTCTTTGGCAGCTCCTCCTTCACTTTTTTCACGGGAGGTTCTGTTCGAGGAGATTTTTCGCGGTCGGGGTCCAGCTTCTCCTGGGAAGCTTTAGCTGGTTTCACCACGTTGTCTTTCTTGGGAGCAGCTGCCACTTCTACTTTCCGCTTTGTCTTCTCAATCTTTGCTTTTGGCTTATCCTTCTCTTTCTTCTCCTTTTCAGACACTGGTTTGAAAGCAATGGAATCTGCTTCCATGGGCTCATCCCTTACAGGGGTGGCATCATCCCTGCTTGGCAGCATGAACAGAGAGTCTGTTTTAGCGTCTTCTGTTGGAACTGGCTCTCTTGGTTTTCTTGCCCCTTCTAACAGTTCAACGTTGGGAAATCCTTCATTCTCATCCCCTTTTCTTCTCTTCCGGTGTTTTTTATGTTTATTGCCTTTGCCATCTCCCAGTGGATTTTCCACCTCCTTCTCTTTCGATTTTGTAGGATCTTTGATGCCATGGCTCTCCCTCCCAGGCTTTTCAGGGTAGTTTCCAGCTATATTACGATTCCTATGGCTCTGCCCAGCGGGATACTCCTCCCTCCGTCCCCGAGCATACGGTGAATTCTCTCGCCTGGTCCCAGGCGGGCCAAACCTTTCTGGAGAGAAGTTCTCTCTGTTCAGCGGAGGCCGCGGCTGAGCGCCCACGGCGTAGCCCTTGTAAAACTTCTCATACCACTCTCTGTAGTTCCTCTCCCACTCTCTGTACCGCTCCTTCTCGAAGGGGTCTCTGAAGTCCACCGAGCGGCCATAGTAAGCCTTCATGTCGTACGGGGGGACCTCTCTGTAGCGGGTGAAGTACTCGCGCTCCGCCTCCCCCTGCGGCACCGCCCGCTTGCTGGGGGACTGGCCCCGGAACACGGGGGAGCGGGAGCGCGAGTGGTAGCGGCGGTAGGGCGGCGAGCGCGAGCGGGAGCGGTGGTAGCCGTGCGAGCGCGAGCGCGAGCGGTAGTTCCGGCTCTTGCCTTTGCCCCGCCTCTGGTACGGCGGCGAGCGAGAGTAGGAGCGGGAATGGGAGCGGCTGAAGGAGCGCGAGTAGGAGCGGGAGCGCGACGAACCTGAGCGTGACTTGGAGTAGGTGTACGAGCTTCTAGAGTAAGATGAAGCACTATAGGGAGACTTGGACCTTAAAAAAACACAACACAAAAAAAAAAAAGAAGTTAATTCCAAACAGTCATTCTCTCCGATTCTTTTCCTCCCACATTTATTTTTTCTTTCCTCTCCACATGCTTATGTCAAAGCTTCTTTCAGCTGCTGACATAAAGCTACTGCAAATTGAAGAACTTGATAACATGTAAAAGGATCTGCTCACAAGACAGAACAGCTGCTGCTTTGTTAGTGTCAGAACACACAGAAGGGTCAGTCTACTTCCACTCACTCTATCACAGAGCTACCAGAGCTACAGATGGATTTCAGGTGGTTACACTGGCCTCTACTGGTACGGGAACACGCACACTTGTCACTACTCGGCAACCACATGCAGTGCAAATCATTTTTGTTGCAGTAAGATGCAAAAAGAGCAAGTCTGAGAGGCTACAGTGCAGAATCAAACATCAGGAAAACACCACTTAGCCTGAAGACTGCAAAGCCCAATGTTAAAATGCCAGCTCGGTCTAGTTAACCTCACCCTTTCTTGGGAATTTGGACAGGATGCACAATCCTAGTACTGCAAAGGACCTCAGACAGGCCTGTGGAATCCACACTGCCAGGCAGGTGTCCCAGCAAAGTCCTGCACATCCCTCCAGCTCTAACAAGGCGAGTGACTGCATTGCAAGAAAAATCCTATGTACAAACTTCTAAAACTTCTAACCTCAGCCTTTAGTCACATGCCCCAGTGCCAAGACTCTGGGAAAGCTCCTGACAGCATCACTAACAGCTGCTTGGACTCCTGCCCACGGGATTTCTGGGGACAGAAAACAGCAGCTACCATCAGAATTTTCTTCACAAGTTTTCCTTTTACTACTTTTTAAAGAACCATTTCACATGATTCGGCATATGTTCATTAGCATCATTCCTCTTCTCCAAGTCCCTCACCAATTTCAGCTTTCCTTACAAACAAGTCTGAGCTTTTAACTCCCAAGAAGAATTTAACAATGCCAACAAATAAGCGAAAGCCCCCACTTTGAACCTGGACTGCAAACATCTCATGTATCCACATGAGATAGACAAAAGCAGAAATGAGAACCATTTCTCTCACCTATCTCCTCCAAAGTGCTTGGAGAGGCTGGCTGCAATCAGAATAGGGAGATGCTAAAAATCCAGCCCTTACATCTGTTCTGTCCCTGGCCTCCTCAGGGCTGTCAGGCAGTGAAGGATGTCACTGCAGAGACACCTTAGCAAGGGAGACCCTCACCGCTCCTTAGCTGCTGCCCAGTGCTAATTCGGTCACCTGCAATCTCACACTGGAGCCAATAACCTGCGCATGACACTCCTGTCACTGCTCATCCCTCCATCATCCAATCCATCTAATGACAGGGAGGTGGAGTGGAACTCCTCCTGATTCCTCTAGACAATCTGCTTCTCCATTACGGACATGTAAAGCAGTTACCTGGAAAACGAACGCCTACGCTCCTTTTGAATCTTTTTATATTCCATCAATTCCTTAGCAAAATCATTTGTAAACTCATCAAGTTTGGACTTTTTCTTTTCCCTGTTAAAATAAGTTTGACCTTTATTACAATTATAGTTTGACCTTTATTACAAAAGACATCAAGAAACAAAACATGGCCAATATCAGAAAATGTTTACTGCATGCAATGCAAAAGGTGAACATCCTATTTAAGCAAAAACAGTTCCTACAAGATTTAGGAAAAATTCTAGAATTACATTTGTCTTGGTTTAGCTTTGTATATTTACCATCTGCAACGAGAAACTACATTGGAAGAAACACTACGTCACTTTTGCTTAGGTCAGATGCACTTTAGTGTAACTGCGGTCCAATACGCTCCCCCGACACCGACATGAAAACAAGGCAACGTTAGCGAGCCGAATACTTACTCCTCTTTAAGCCTCCGTTGCTCTCTGTAAAACTCCTCCCTAGAGAGAGGAGGTGCTTGTGTCGTTGGGATGGTGTTTGAATGAGCCGCTGGCACTGCTGTTGGGACCCAAGCTGATGACATGTTTGCAGGAGCTGGGGGATATCCGGGAGGGGGAACAGTGTACCCAGCGGATGGAGGCTGCCCAGGTGGAAACTGAGGAGGAAACTGTGGTGGTGGTACCCCCGGAGGAAGAGGAAGTGCATGGGGTGGTGGAGGATACAAGGGAGGTGGAGGCACAGGCACAAAGACTGGTGCTGATGCTGGCAGTGATGGGGCCTGAGTCCTTTGGGCACGGTCACTGTGCGGGCGTCCTCGATTTGAACTTTAAAGAAACCCAGAAACACGAGTCACTGTTTGTCACAGCCCGCCCTGAGCGCACGGCGGAAAGCGAGGCGGCAGCAGCGCTCCTGCTTCTCATGGTCTCCGGCTGTCTGTTCACTCCAGACTACACTCAGTCCTGGAGCCTCGGCCTCGCCCCAGCAGCTCCCTCAGCCTGCTCTCCTCACCCTCAGCTCTGGGACTGTGGGCGAGGCTGCCATGAGACCCCCATCTCCCACGCCCGAGCGCCCAGGGCCCCTCTGCCCCTCCTGGACACGCTCTGTGCTCCGCGTGCCGAGCGCTGCGCAGGGACCAACTCGGCTCTCGCACCTCTCTGACCTCTCCCAGGAGCCTCCTGCGCTCCTGCCTCACCACGTACTCGGCCTGCTCTTGAGCCTGAATTGGTTTTTCCTTGTTTACTGGAGTTGAGATTTTGGATAATCTGGGGGATGGATCCTGGATTCTGTTTTCATTTATTTTAAACACTTTATAAACACACTGACCCTTGCGACCTGGCTGTAACAAGTCTCTAACACAAGAAGGACTAACTTGACACCGCAATAACAGATTAACAGGATCCTCTCTCCAGTCAGAAAAAGCAGCTTGGCCCTTTGAGATGACTAAACTGCAGAAATACAAAGCTGTTAGAAAAATAACAGCCTCTAATTTTTCAATAATTTGCTCAGTAAGTATCAACTAAATTGTTAAAGAAAGAGCGTTGGAGGCTGATTTCTACTGGGAAATCAATTTCTTCAGCCCTATTCAGCCAGTAATCAAAAGGGTGCCTTTCCATCTGATCTTTTAATTACACTTAATTTCTATATGTAATTTTGGTTTCCTCAAAAAGTGTTCATTATTCAGAATCTTCTTTTCAATTATGTACTGGAGTTTTCTTTTTAAATAATCTTACTGTAAGCACAGGTCCCCTTTGTTATAGCTAATTTTAAATTAAGACACTTGAAAATTAATTACCACTTGTATTCTCCACAACTATTATTTCATTATAAATCAGCTGTTGTCTAAGTGATGTGGTACAGACTAATTTAACAGGTTACAACCAGTAATACACTGAATTTCTGTCAAATACTTACAGTTCCCAGCCTGGCCTGCGAAGTGCACCAGCTCTCATTGGATGACCTGTTGCAGCAGGGACAGGAAAAAAAAATCCCAGTAAGTTTATGTGAAGACAATGTTTTAGAAGAAATTCTAAAGTTCTAGTTCCTTACCAGTTGTGGGTATTGATTGTCCTTGAGGGCCCAGAAGACTTGGTATCGCTGGTTGTCTCAGTACAGGAACCTGATAGCCCTTGGGATTAAAAGCAAACAGTCACAAAATGAGCTCTACTAGAACATAATAATCATTGCATGGGTTGAAATAAAATTTACCTTTTCTTCCAACAAACTGCTGATTGACAAAGGGGAAGATTTGGAAAGCTCAGCAGCGGTCATCAGAGCAGGAGGCAAAACAGCATCAGCATCGCTACAAAAACCACACATTTTATTATTCAAACATTGCTTTGAAGTGAAATATAATATATATTTTGAAATATAAAGTCCAAGGTGAGAAAAGGCTGATTACTCTAAATGAAAAAAATATTAAAAATAATCTTCACGTTTACATCTGGGAAGCTGGCAAGCTCCAGAGGAAGCACTGCTGAGCAGTCTGTTTGGACATTGGCATTTAGAGAGGAAGCTCTCTGGAAAAATATTCGGCTAAGCTGCACTTGAAAGGATGAGCATCCATATAACCCATGCACCGAACCTCAGCTTAGGAAGATGCAAGAATTCCATTAGAAATGTTTCTGTCCTAGGCCAGAGGGTGTCTTAGAGGCTCCTCTGAATTGTGATCCTTGTATTGATGGCACAGCTGAGCCTGGCAGCCCTCTGGGCATGGTGGCTCTGTGCATCCAAGGCAGCGAGGTTAAAGGATATAACCCTAAACACTGCCACAGATTTTTGCAGGAAAATATTATTTCCTCAGTCCTAATGAGAAATGAATGAGACACTAAGGTCTGATGGAACTAAATGGCTCCTCTAGGAATGGCTGGCCAATTCAAATCAAAACCAATCCCTCCTTCAGGGCAAACCTGTGCCGAATGACTGGTAAGGGAACCAAACAAAGATACTGCCAAGAAAATTCTTGCAGGAGGTACACGTTCCACTTACTGAAGTGTCCTCATTGAAGCAAAAACAAACCCACAGGCTCCACGATGGCCTGCAGCCATCACTAATGACACACAAGGTGCTGCCTGGGAAGCTCAAGCAGAACGCAACCTGGGCACTCCGGAATTCCTTACCGAAAAGGCCCATCTGGCTTTTCCCCGCGGAGAGAGAGGGACACTGCTGGAGGGAGGTCAGAGACAACCACAGAAGACGGATTGACGGGCAGCCCGGCTGCCATGGACGGCCCGGGACCCAGGGAGGAGAGGGCGGAGCGGGAGGCCAGGGAGGCCAGCGGGATCATGAGCGGGTCCTGCTGGCGGGCCATGGCGGGGCGCAGCAGCGGCTGCAGCGTGCGCGCGATCGGCTGCCGCATCAGCGGGGGCGGCGGCGGCGGCGGGGGCGGCAGCTGCTGCTGCTGCTGCTGCTGCTGCTGCTGCTGCTGCTGCTGCTGGATCTTGCGGAGCCTTTTCGTGTAGCCCGTTTCGTTTTTGAAGTTGTTCACAGCCTAGAGGTTGGAAAACAAGTATGAAAAGGTGATCATAAACGACAGCAGAAATACGGACAGAAGCCTCCTTAGAGGACAATCACTGTGTGTTCCTGTAAATGTCATTAATCCTAAACCCAACCAACACACAGCTATGAACACAGCCCATTAAACTCTGCTACCAATGGCTGGTACCTCACAGTGTCAGATTTTAAGCACTTCAGTGTTAAGTCCTGATTTGAAAGTGAGGCCATCCCGTTAAACACAAGCGTGTCCTGAATTTGTCAGATTGTCACTAATGAGCTGTAGGCTTCAGTAAAAACAGATCATATATTTGAAAAGTAATTTTAGCCTTGTTTAGTTCAGCGTTACCTCAGGAGATCTAAATTACTGTTTTTGTCCCTCTCAGCTCCTCACAAATAGATTTTTCTAACAAAGAGTTCATGCTAAAGCCACCACATTACCTGGCGCAGAAACTTGTTGGCAATTAAAGCATCAGGAGAAACATCTGTCTGATGGCAGGTGGGGCATGTGTGTTCCTCAGACTCCAGCAGTGCTGTTCTAATACCTGGCAATAAAGAGAATATCAAAACAGTTTTTAGCCAAACTAAGGAAACTTTCTGGGTTCTCATTAATTATAAAACAAGCACATGATTAAGGGGGAAATATGGTCTTGAAGGGAGAGCATGAAGCTATGGACAAAATACATGCATTCAGTTCAGTATCTAATACTGTAACCATCTGCACTAATATGGACTTTCCTCATCCTCTTCCTTCTGCAGGTAAAGAGGATTTAACCAGACACCTAAGAAGGGAAAAAAGCTTTCTGCCTTTTTTTCCTCCTCTACATGAGAAATCTTTCCCTGTTCAGGACACACTGAAATATTCAATAGAACTAACACAGCAATTTTCTTATCTCCTGCTTTTGCTCTCAGAAGATCAAATTTGATGTTTGGAACTAACAAACCCGGCAGTAACACTTACATTCATCACAGTAACTGTTTCCACAGCAGGGAATAACAACCGCATCCGTCATTATGTCCTTACAAATGAGACACAACAGCTCATCTGGAATAGGATCATCCTCTTCTGAGGAGGAGGACGGCTCCTCGGGTAGGAAGGGAGGCTTCTCCTTCTTTCCTATAGCATAAGCTTCTCTGAAGGTAGGGTGGGGAAAGCAAAAGTAAAAAGTTAAAGGGAAACTCTTCCAAGCCTTGGATTTTATCAAAGAAAGATAATATGTAGAATTCTTTTCTCATCTCCATCTTCTTAAACACACTTGTTTAGTTTGAACTACCTTTCTATAGCCCTAACACAAGAAAAGGGAGGGACGAATTCTCCTGCAGAACTATCCCGCTCATTGGATCAACTAAGATATCAGTTCAGACTAGAAAAATATTTGACAGCTCATATCAGGTGAAATGAATCCCAGGTCTCCTTTGCCAGAGGCTAAATGCAAATTGGAGGCCCAGGATAAAGCTGGTCTCTCAGTAATTACATTTTCTAAATGAAAGAAGTCTGTTACAGCTTCCACAAAAGGACATCCAGGAGAGAAAACCAGAAGGGCTGCCAAGTGTGTTTTGGAACAGCCACTGTTCTCAGCACACACAAGTGTTTTCTCAGTTTATAGCAACAAGTTAAGCAACAAGGAAAACTTGAGACTGTTTCACTTGTGAGATCTGACCAAAACCTGAGGGAAGGAATCACAGTCCAACAGCTGCTTTGTTACATTTTACAAGAAGCCTTTGAAACACAAACCAGAAACAAAACAAGCACCCAGAGGGAAAGATCCCAACTACAAACGCTGCAGAAAGTTCTGCAGAGATGGGGTCTCAGCACAGCCCACCCTTAACCAGTGCCCAGGGGCAGCAGCAGGGCCCCCTAAGTTAATATTGGGCAGCAGCATGGATTTCACAGTGGAGATCCAGTGCCAGTGCTTCCTCCCCGTGATTCCAGAGGCTGGCCCACTCCTGGCTGCCTTCTCTCACTCCTGGCTCAGTCCAACCCATCCCACACTTACGCATCGATGGTTGGAATTGCGTATTTCCCAGTGTTGGTCAGCATAGCACCCTTTGTGTTGGGGTCCTTCACCTCCATCATAAAACTTCTTGGAATTCCAGTGCTTTTTTTAATTCTGGGAACAGACTCGAAATTTTTGTCCTGTCAAGAAATGCAGACATATCTCAAGGCCCACATTGAAAATGACATTTCAAGACTATTTTAAACACAAAAGCCTTTAACCCTCTCCTCTAACCTAGCACAAGGGTTGTTGGACTAAAATACTCATTTTCCTAAATTAATGCAGCCAGGATATCCCACTGCTGTAGCAGTGTTTTGAACTCACTGACACTCTTTGGCTTAACTACAGGTTCCTTAAGGGTGAAATCCCCCAAACCTGCTCCTCCTCCTCCAAAGGGCAATTCAGAGGGAGCTGAATTCAGGGCTTGGAGAAACTCAGTTTGAGACAGATTAAACTATAACACAGGGGTTCACAGAGAAATCCCTATGGGAATATTTAGTGCCTGTGACCTAGTGAAAAGAAAATTTTACATTTATAATTCCAAGTTTTTCTTGAATTCAAAGGTTTTTCAACGCTGCCACGTAAACTCTGTATTTCCCACCAAGAGAAACAATTCTTACTGTGAGTATTCTTGTGTTTGTTATGTAACTCTCCAGGTAAAAATTAAAAACTGAGCAACCCCCCAAGTCCCCCAAATCTTACCCCATTTGTTGGACAGTTCTTTATGTAGTGCCCCGGTTTGCCACAGCGAAAACAGGTGTATGAGGGTGGAGGTGGCCCCACGGGTTTCTTCATGTAACTGCAAGGTTTGGGGGGAAAAAGAAAAAGAGATGCATGTGTCTCTCTTGTTTAAAACAAACCATCTCTACAATTTTCACATCAACTTCAAAGAACAAGTTTCACATTAGCAACACTTACTTGACTGGATCATATTCATGGCCAGACTGTGTCATCATAGCTTTAATTTTATCCTCCTCGGAAGCATTGGCTTCAGCCAGATTGGCAGTCTGTGCAACAGGTAATTATTTGACACACACATTAGAAACACATTTAAGCCCACACAGCCCAAGACAACACCACTCATCCAATCCTGTAAAGAGCAGCACTACACTAGCTGAGCTTGCATGAGAGCAGCTGCTTATACCAAACAGATTTGTGCCGAAGATGGTCTGGGGAGTCCTTACGCCATGACATGATGTTTATGTGCCTGAGAACCTACCAGCAAAGAGCACTCTTGGGCACTCAAACCTTAGGCTCTGTTTGTACCTTACAGCAAGACTTGTGTAACCAATCCAATTTCCTTCAGAGGACTGAAGCTATGTGTACATAAACCACAATATCCAGTATTTTTACACTGACTTTAAGCTGCAGACTGTATGCAGGAGAAGCTCTCCACTGGACATAGAATTAAAATGGATACAAGCAGCACTATTTACATTTTGCAGTATTAAAAGGATACAGAACTGCAGAGGTGGGGCAGTTAGGTTTGCTCGCTGAAACTCAGCTTCAGACACAGACTATCAAAAGGACTCAAGCCTTTAACAATCCCTCAGCAAGGCAAAAGATTCTTTTCAGCAGAAATTTGCCCATCAGGAGCTGCAGGCAGTACAAACTGTACTTTCCCCCCTACTAACTTCTTCCTGTGAAGGAAACACAACCCACAGTTTTTTCCAGTTGACTGTATCCTTTTAATACACAAATTGTAATGTAAACCTTCTGCACAACTAGATCTTCAAATTACTGAAGCCAGCTGATTTTTAAGTCATATTTGTTCAAATGTTTTTATTACACACTAGTCCAGATACAAGCAGGGTCTAAGGGAGTGACTGTCAATGACCTGGGCCTTCAAGCACCTATCACTCAGCTCAAGCACTCATGGTTTGGTCTTGTATGCATTCATTCACAAAAGCAACCAACTAGTTTCAACATTTTATTAAATGGTTGTTTCATTTACACAGTTTTTCTCCACAGTAACAGAATCCGGACCGCCAGCTGTGAAATCATTTCCATTAACAGTTACAGAAAGCTTTACAGATAATACTTGACTAATTTGTTTGAACCCAAACGGTTTACAAAACACATCCAAAAGCCACAAAACATTAGTAGGAATAGACCAAAATTCAAATATGGCATTTCATACATAGTAATAATCACCAGAGAACTGTTAACACATTGCCTCCGTGCTGAGCTGGGCTGCACTAGAGCAGTTAGAGGGAGTAACAGTGCTGAGCTGCTTGGTGTCATCTTCCTGCATTTTTCTGAAATACTTAACTTTCCTCAAAAGTTTAAATGTGTATCCCCCCACATGGCCAGCTTTGCACACTTTAGAATAAAACTTCACATGAGGTTACAGACCCGAGGACACGTTTAGGGACAGCACTACTGGGGACCAATTCTTTCCATGGCTACCTTCCAAAATGAAGAGCGAGCTACATATATAAAATTAATTTTTTTTTGGCCAAATGCACACAATTTAATTTCTGTAGTGAAGAGGGGAAAAGTTACCAGTGGGAAGAGGTTTCTTTTTACTAGAAGGGAACTCCAGCCTTTATTTTGAGAAGAAAGAACTAGCTGCTTTGCCTCAGGCCCTGCCTACCCTACCGCCTGTAGCTTTAGGGACTGGTGGTTGAGCACTCGCCTGTCCACACAGTGCAGTCACTAGTGCTTTTCCAGACAAATTACACATTGGTGAGCAAAAATGCAAGCAGTTCCCGAGCAAAACATGGCATTACAACAGTTTCAGAAGGTCACAGCTGCTCAGATGCCACACATACACGTTGGTATATTCCTATAAACAATGAGGTACATTTACACAATTTACACAGTCTGCGTTCAAACAAATTAGCTCGGGTTGTCCACTGTATAGATCCCACAATTTATGAACTGTGCAGCGTTCAGAGAAAGGGTCTGTAACTATGACTAGGGGTTCAAAAATAGCCATGCAATTGTCCATGGTACAGAACCGCTTCTCCTGGGGCTGGTCACACCCCCCTGGAATGTCCGTAACTTACGGCCAATTAAATTCTTCTGTACAAACTGGGTTAGTTTCCAAGGCAAAATTAATGAAACGTATGAAAAACGGTAAAACAGCTTCTGAAGTGCTTCTTCTTTGTGTCTTGAGGATGAGTAATACTGCAACATTATGCTGAGGCTGATAAGGTACTCCCCTTCTATCTTCCCAAACTGGGAACTACTCTTTACAGGATAGTATCAAAATATACACACATTTTAAAGTTAAAATAAATACTTTAAGTTATTAAAAATTAAAGGGGGTTTTCCAATTACAACAGTTATCCACCTATAGATCACAATATCAATTTAAAAATAGGAAGCAAACACTTTTTTAAGTATTTGACAAGAATATATATATACCTTAGTAAGCTGGGCCAGAGAAATAGATGCAGAAGAGTCATCAATCTGTTCACAAAAAATTAAACACATATTCAAGTTCTACAGTCAAAACACAGCAACAGTTAACCTCTATTATAATCTGAATGTCTGCACTATATCCCCGGAGTGTCACCCAGAGGCAATCCCAACCCAGTGTAATTTGTATTTACTCAAAACAAAGTCCAAATCTATGATGGCTTCAGAGTATCTACATGGTTATGAGAAGAAATTAAAATCACCAATCCCACTGGAGATCAGCTTATTGCTCAGAATATGTCAGAGAGGGATCCCTTTCAAAAGAGCAAGGAAACTGCCAATTTTCAGATAAAAAGGATTTAAAAACGTATTTAAGTTTAATTGAGGAACAAGTATCAGTAACTTAGTATTAGTGTAGTTTGTAAATGAATCAGTGAATGTCTCATCATTTGGAAATGCACACGGTGGTGGCTTTGTGAACCCACAGCTGCCTGTCAGAACGCAGGCCAGGCCCAGCCGCCCCCAAACACACCCTGCCCCTCCTGTCAGTACCCAAACAAACCCAAATAAAGCCAATCTACAACAGCAGCCACAAAAGTCACCTGCCACTTTGTCTGGAAAAAACCCAACTGCTTAAATAATTGACATCAAGGTGTTTCTAGTGACAGAGCAGACTATAAAAATGGAGAAAATGGATTTCTTGTATGTTATTTGACCACACACCCTACCACCCAAATCAGCGTGGAAAGTGTGAGAATTCAGATGATTCCCTGCAATCAGAGCAAACCTGATCTTTAACAGCAGCCTGGTGCTGAATGAACAAAAGAAAGCACAAAGCATACTCTTCAGGATGAACACATGGATTCAGAGCACAAGCCTGGAATTTCTGTCTCCATTTTTCCCCTCCCAGCTGCCTATGGAACAGCTCTCAGGAATGAAGTCCTCAGGCTACCAAACAAGAGAACTGGTGCTGAAGAGCACTTTTGTCACAAGTAAAAAGGGTAAGTTGATCTAGTTCCTTCTGCAGTATATTGAATTATTTCATGCCATGAGCAGCACTTGGGCTAGCAAAACAGTACCAGAATCACACTTGAATCGCTGCTTACTACATCTAAGTTGCTCAAAAATGTAGAATAAAGTTTCACAATGGGAAGTGAATAGCTCTCCAGGATAGTAAACAGGTCAGCAAAGAGATTAAAACCTTTCCTTAAAACAGGCCTGGTCCTTTACTACCTAATGTAGTGAAGGAATTCAAGGCAGCAGTTTTAGCAGACCACAAGATTCACCTCTCCTTCCTCCCAGAACACTTTATACCTAGGTCTGTTCCAAAAGAGGTCTGGGCAAGCATTTTGAAGCTTCATGCTCTATATGCCACTCTTTCACATGTGGAAAAGCACGTCAGGGTTCTCTGCTTGCAGGCACAGCTATAATTTTGTGGGTTTTCAGAAGCAAACAAGAAATTAGGAAAGCTCTAGCTTTAAATGCTCTAGTACTGACCACCTAGTACTGAAACACAACAGGTTAATAAACTATTAATTCTTTCTCTTTCCTGTGCTTTTTTTTCAGAAGGCTATTATATGGCCTGCAGGGAACAGCCTCATTTCTTAAAGGAGGTGACTCTGAATAGTTAAACAAAAGCAAACAGATAAGCTACTCTTCAGTGCATTTGCCCATGACCATCTTTCCATGCTCCTACTTTTCTCCTTTTAAATTTCTACCGAAGTATTTCCTGGCAGTCCCTCAAAACGGTCAAGCAGAAAAAACATCTATGCAACCCTGAGATAACAGTGCAGAAGAACTGTAAAAAACACCCCAAGAAAGAACCCAGAAAAAGCAACCCCCAAACCCTAAACTCAACAGCCAGTGTTTTAACTGCCGTGTCGTGCAGCAGACTGAACAGAGACTGAGATGAAGCCAAGTGGGCAAGAGCACAGAGAAGAGGAGGAAAAGCAGATCCCACTGCTGGAGGGCTACACTGAAATGACAGGGCTTGCCCAGGAGCCCAGAGCTTGGCTACGCTGCAAACCCAGCCAGGAAGGCTCCCAGGAGTGCCTGAGGGGCTGCAGCAGTGAGCACAGCCCTGCCCTGCCCTGCCCTGCACAGCCAGGGGTGCAACCACAGCTGGCACAAGAGTATGACAATGAAGAAATACTAAAAAGAAGAAGCTTTTGTGCATCCTTATTAAAAAAAACCTGATTTCAACTTTGTAGCTTTACTGTCCATCAGTAACTGACAAGATTCCTAGAGATTTACTCTAACTACACCAAGACCCAGGTTCTGCTCTGAAATACATGCAGAAATACGTGTATTAAAAAAAAAAAAAAAGGCAAACAAACCCCCACAGACCAAGACCTGCGTTAGCTTTAAGAATCAATTATTTGTGTGTCCATCCCCAGAAGCTGCTGAGGCTGCAGGGCTTTTCCAGTGAGAGAGAGGGGCCTGTACGGAGGGATGCAAGGCTTCCACCCTCCCAGACCAGGGCCACTCAGAGCACACCAGGGAATGGCTTTGCTTTGCCCTTCCTTTCCTGCTGTTCTCCCTCACTCTAAGTCTTCCCTCCCACTCTGGGATTTTTCCTTTTTTGACACATCTACGTTAGCTTATGGTCAGATGCTACTGAGCAATGTAATACAGACATGCCAGGGAACACACGAGGCTAAAAGAATGTTAACTTTATTTATGAACATGTGGTTTGTGTTTATACACATGCTAGTAAACAAAAAGAAAAAGAACTGTTTTCAAGAAATAAAAACCCATCTGAATTAGATCAAATACTATAAACGTGGTTTACATAAATGCATTACATTAACTGCTAGGGTCACTGGGCCAGTTCAGCTAAGTCCAGCTCACAATGAGAGGCATTCATGTCCAAAAGGAATTTTAATCAATCAGCAACAGAATTATAGATGTTACATTTAGTGGTTTTAGACCTACACACAGAAAGTTTTCAATTTGAGGTTGATTGTTTCCATGGGAACCAGAGGCTGTATTCTTCCCAGAACACAGCCCCAGAGTTCAGGAATTTCTAGATTAAGTTATCCTAATAGCTGATCAAGTGATCAGATCCAATGATCCAGGGTTAGTGTAATGCCTCACACCAATCTAGTGAAGGAGAAGCAGTTATACTTGAAATAAAGATGAAAAATAAACCCCACCAAATAGTACTTTGATATCTAAGGACTATTGAAAAGCACAGTTCCACATAGTTCCACACAGTACCGACCCAAGTGGCACACCAAGATCTAGCCCATCACCAGGCACGGATTTCTGTGTGGGATTACATGCCAGCAGCAGAACAACAGTGTTTGCAAACCTGCAGGGAAATGCTGCCCCTTTTCCAAATGGGAATTCCAAGTGGTGGCATACTAAAGAAAGGCTCAACCTTTGGGAGTTACAGCAGCAGCCAACCCTGGAGTCACCACATCCCAAAATGCGCTGCAGGCAGAAATTAAGAAAAGTGACAGGGCTTTCAGCCCCAAATGCCCCAGGCTCTAACTTGGTGTCAAAATTTGTGTTACATATTGTCATTTGCAGACAAACTGTTGAACTAAACTGCTTCACCAGATAAAGGGGAGAGATCAAACGCAGAACTTTAGAACACCACTTTGTGTAGCAGCAACATTGAAATTCACGTCGGGCTATTAAAGACATTTCTGTACTCAGAGGGACCCAAACAGTAGCACTTCAATTATACAGTTTTAGGAACAAATACCCAAATATTTAAGGACATGAGAAAGAATCATTTAGCTGCACAGAACTGTCCTGAAAACATCTGGGATATGCTGGGTTTGGTATTTGTTTGAACCCCCAAGTCAAAAGTAAGGAACAGCACCAAGTTTCACAATAATGGTTTCTCAGCGGTTTTTGATAACATTTTCAAAAACCATTAGGCAAAAAAAAGGTATTTAAAAACAAAAGCTAAGTGATACAATGTGAAAATGGCAAAAAATACACTCCAAACAGTTTTTATTGCAAGAAACAAAAAGCACACAACAACCTATACAGACATACATATCACTAGCTATAGACAGACAGATGTAGAACATGGCACCATGTTCAGTGTGCAAACCTCCAGCCTACAGGATCTGGAAACGATCATACATTATCTGTACAACACAGAGTCATACAGGAGAGATTCTGGCATATTCAATATGAAATACAATGCATTGCTAGGCACAAATACCAATATTCACATTAGAACTCTGCAAATGATGGCATTACCCAGTTTTTACTATGCTGAATCAAATACAATGTATTTACAACATACACTAGGTTTTACTGGAAAATATATTAAGTTAAACGTTTGTCAAATTAATAAAAGACTGCATTGTTTAGCATTAAGTGCAGTGTGTAGGAAAAAAAAGTGTGAGATTGTGTTTTTACATACTGCTTTTGATGTTCCACTCACTGGCTCACTTCGACTTCTAGAAGAAGAAATAAAGGTGATCAGAATGTAAAACAAATCACTTGTAACCGACACAAAGATTCCAGAACCTGAACATCACAACATTATGCTCCCATACCCTAGTGAACGTAGACATTTGTATAAATAAACTGTTCTCTCTTGGTACATTCAGCGCAACCAAAACACCCCCCAAAACCACATTTCTACATTGTCACAATTACTCAAGACTTACAGATCTAGAACACAACAGTGCAAGAGGAAATCCTCAGATACTTTATCTCTGCTCTCTAAGGATCAAACCCAGGCAGTCTGTACTAGAGTTCTGTGTTCTTAAACAATCAATCACTGAAGCGTGGGGCAGCTTTGGCCAACATGTACATCCCTGGTCTCACAGCCAGGTACCAGGTACAGGGCTTCAGTTTCTCCAGAAGAACAGTGACAATCTACAAGTGCAAGTTTGTGAAAAACACGTAACAGTGTCAGCAGCACAGTCTCTAGACAGTGTTTCTTTGTGGAAGCCCAAGCACTGTGTTCAGAGATCTACTATATTTAGCCATCAAAGTGCCAAAATATTAAACATGTTACATATGCTATATTGACTAAAAATAGTAGTAGAAATGTCACCTGAAAGTAGTTTCTAGGATTTTGTGCGATTTAGGAGTCCTGTGACAAAAAAAAAGGTCTTAATTGCCAGAATTTGCTATAAGATAATCTCGAAAATGGTACAATATTTTAGGAAATACGTATTACATTTGAAAACTTGCTGAGATTCCACATACTCGTTGGTTTGTACCTGCATGCTCCTCATCATGAACCGCACATGCAACCACTGAGAGAGTTAACAAACAATGCACACATCATCCAGAGAGTCCCATGAGCAGAAGCAATGCAAGGGCTGCTGGGGAATTTACATACCAATGGAAAGGCTCAGCTTCCTGCCACTGCTACCCCTCCCCAGGCTCCCAATTATACCTCCTGAACTCGAGGAAGTACACAGAAGCACTTTGGATTGCCACACAAGAGTTGCTTCAGCCATTTACTAAGGCGAGTAAGGCCCTTCTAAGGCGTCTCCACCATCCCAGCACACATCCCCCTGCCCAAACATGAACCACCCCACCAGTGGTTTCTGCAGTGTTCCCAGCTGAAAAGCAGGAAGCTCATCTGCCTGGTTAATTTTCAACTCTGCCACAGCAGTGCTGTTCTTTCCTGACCCCCCTCACCAGTACTGATGGGGCCTTTGATGGCAGCAGCATCTGCCCTCCCACTGCAGGGCAGCTTGGCAGCTCCAGGCGAGGTGCACTGCCAGGACAGCACCAGCACACACTGAGAGGGAGCCCAAAGCAAGGCTGTGTTTCCAGGCACAATGCTGTGGGTGCAGAATCCCCAGGGAGAGCCTGGCAGCACTGCAGCAGCTCCTGCAGTAACGTGCCCCAAGGTTACATGCAGAGCCCTATCTGTTCAGGGTTTCTTGCTTGCAAATGGTTCATGGGTACCAGGATGTTGCTGCATTGTTTGATCAAGACACACTGTAACTCCTCAGGGTACTTTATTTATTGAGAGGCAACATTAGAAAGACATGGCAAAACCACAAGCTAATAATATCTCCTGCTGGTGGTGGAGAGGCATGGCTTTAAGGAGGCTGAAAAACATGCCCATTCCCACAGAGCTGATGTAGCTGTTATAGATCTGGACTGTATGAAAACATCAGTGCAGACATAATCCTGTAGCCAGGATTGCATTTAAGTATCTGTGATTTTAATCAATAGTGAGGACAGAGAATCAGGTGTAAACCTTTGGGACACAGAATTAAAACGCAGAGCACAGATCCCAGCCTGGGTACAGACAGCCTCAGAAAGGCAATGAGTACACTGGGTAATGTGCTAAACTGCCTCTGGGATTTCAGTTTGGCCAGGATTATCTATTCCTTCGTGGTACTTGCACAAAAGCCAGTATCCTTTAAGGGATGTATCTTTTGTCTCAAACAGATACCATCTTTAGGAAATTCACAGGAATCAGGAATGAAACTTCTTGTTTGCATGGTTCACCAGTTGGCAACCCTTGGTCTTTCCTCTACCACTACTATACAACTCCTCCAGATATGAGGCAGAAAAATACCTGTCATATCCTGCCCCACCTTCCCCAAATGCAGGCAATAGTCCAACAGCCAGCATCAGACTCTTCTGAGATGGGAACAAAGGCTAAGTTTACACTACAGTGCATACCTGTCTTTAGTAAAAAAGCAGACACGTATAGTAAGGAATCTCCCCATGTAGAGGAAACAAGGTCTGCACCTGAATCTCAGAAAAATAAACCCCAAACCAAACTCAATAGAATCATCTCAAAAGTTACTATTGTTGGTGTCTGAACAGCAACATGTCCCAGCAGATCTCAAAATCTAAGTCTCCTTTGGGACAGACACATTCAAATCTACCCCATGACAGCAAACACCAGCAGCAGCTTCAGGGAGAGAGATCCAAGGCGAGTGCCTCTGTGCCTGCAGTCAGCAACCTGGGCACACTGACCCCTCCAGAGAACAGTGTTGGGGTACTTACATAACATATGTTTTGCTGGTAGCTTTAACTCCTCCAATGGGGATTCTCCTCACAATCACCGATGAGTTCTTGGGAATCAGGGCACTATCATCGGTGTATTCTGGAAACAACATCAATACAGAAAAAACTTGAGTCAATTTGTAAGAATGTATTTAATATGTAATTACAGAGCACTCTGGAGAATCCCTTTACAGATCTAAAAGCAAAATTTTATATCTAACATCAGGCTTTCATCCTCTCAACACACCAACAGTACCTGTCAAGGAATCTTCAGGTTTGATAATCAAACACAAGTAGCAAAAGCTTTTACAGTGTTTAAAGTTAGTTTGAATGCCAAGAGCAAAATGGTTTCAAATGAACTAAAGCAGAGCCTGATAACACATCAGGTTCTTCCCTGATCTGTTTTAAGTTGGTTTTGCTTCTGTCTGGCTATAAACCCAAGAGATCTCTGGAGAAAAACAAACCACAGCCAAGTCTCACCTGCATAAAACAGATTCTAAAGTCTGTGACTGCCTGTCCTGAACAAAGCAGGCAGACCCTGCAGCAGTGCCCTCAGTGTGTTCAGTACACGATTCCCCCTGCTGCCCTGTTGTGCTCAGGCTCAGGCTGGCAGAAGAGCAGAGGCTCCAGCTCTGTGTTTGGAGCTGCAGCATCCCCAGCCACGCTGGGCAGCTGACAGAGAAATGCTGCTGAAAGTGGCAGTGCTGGAGTTTGGAGCACAGAAACTGGGGGTCTGAGATTGCTTTCACAAGCGGAGAAGTGGCTCGAACTAAAGGGGCACCTTCCCCATTAAGCTCACCATCCAGCCTGAATTAACCAAGGGACACAAGTTCTTTCCATTCACTTGCTGCAGAGAAGAGACTGACACTGAAATGACTTCTGAAGACAGCCTTGAAAAGCCTTTGGGAAACAGCCCATGCCCGGAGCTATCCCTGCTCTGCCCTGGCCTGCACCGTGCTGGTCCAAGGAGATGAAAAGCCTCCTGACCTTTCACGTAAGGCCCAGATAAAAATCCCACTCTCAGACACACTTTGAGTAAGCTTAAAATGCAAAGATCTCTCCATGAGAATGGTTTTTATACTGAACTTACACCAGCTGGATATGACTAAATGTAAAACATCACGAGCAGCCCTTCCTGTGACGTGCCTGCAGTGTCAGCTATCCCAATCCCTTACCTCTGCAGACTGAATTCCAACGGTCAGAAACCCAGAGCTGCTCTGCATCTACTCAAGCTGTGTCAAGATGGGTTTGCTCAGTGATCACACACAAAATATGAGTACTTCACAACTTATGCTCCATTTTTCAGTACATTATTCCTACAGACAGCAACCTCCTTTAGACCAAAACATACCTAGCAGAAGACATCACTTCAACCATGAAATGAAAATTTTACTTCTATTTCCAACTACCAGAACATTTCTTCAGAAAACTGAGAAATCATTTAGCTGAAACTAATTCCTGATTTTCCCTCCAGGGAACCAAACAGACTCCTCTGGACGGCAGAGTAGTTTAAAACTGTGGCAGAAAGGACTAGTAATGACAGAAAGAGCAGCTCTTACAGAAGTCACATCCTGACACAAGCCCTGGAGCTCTGCTCCTCACACAGGCACCTGCCAAGAGAGGCTGCACGGGCAGCTTCTGATGGAGAAGGAGCTCAAGCAGTGCTGAGGCCCAGGCAAACACCTGGGAGATGGTGCCAGCTGCACTTCTGGAAGCCCAAAGCAGTTGTTTCTACTTGTGAAACAGAGTCAAACAAAAGTGTTCTTTCTTGCTTTCTGGTTCAGATCACAAATACTGGACTGAGATTGCAGAGATACAGGATAAGCAACAGCGGCTCCACAAAAAGGCTTTCAGGTGAAACCGGAATCTCCCAACAGACACCTGCTCCTCATGGGCAGCAGGGACCGGCAGAGACTCCCAGCTCCAGGACCTGCACAGCCTTGTCACTGTCCCACCACAACTGCACAGCCCCAGGTGAGCAGTGAGGCCAACTCCACACAGCTGCTCCTCACACCTGTCCATGCAGAGCTCCAACAGAAACGCTCAGAGCTGGAGGGAACAACATTGTTCATTCCCACTCTCTTACAGCACAAAGTTGTTTTACCACCAGTGATGGACAGGAAGTGGCTACTGGGTTTTGTCAATCTGAGTTGTGATTAAAAATAGGTACTCAACTAACCCAAAATGCTTGCAAAAACAAAGAAATATCTGTATATTAAAGGCAAGAGTGGTAGAGATGCAACAGCCTGAAACTTGCTGTTTATCCCACAAGAAAACAGGAGCTTGAAAGAGTCCAGGGAGAAAAGTATTTCAAGGCATGAATGGAGGCAGGCTGGTTAACACTGGCCTCACACTCCCTCAGAATCTGACATCAACAACTGCATTAGTGTCCACAGCCTTCTTACTGCAAAGAGCTCAGATGTGCTCTCAAGCTTATGCTGCTTCACATTTAATGCACAATTTGGAAATCCCACTTTTTATCGATTATTGAGAATTATATCGAGAATTTCTACCAGTTTTAATAATCTGTGTTGTATGTCATAAACAAGTTGCTGCCCAAAGTTCTCCTGTTATTTTCCATCCTGCTTTAACCCACCATTTTGTCTGACAGCATTGCCCCAGCAGTGCTGAGCACCCTGAGGGGTTTTTGGCCCAGGTGAAGCACAGAAGTCACCAGGAGTCCTCACAAGGCAAGTCCAGGTGTGACAGGGCAGGGAAAAGCCTTGCTAAGCAGCTGTCAGGCTGCTGGGGGAAGGATGTGCAGGTAAGGCTGGAATGCCTTGCCAACACGCCAGGCTGTCCCCACCAGAACATGGGAAGTCCCAAGAACTCATTTTCTCCCTAGACAGGATTTGTTCACTCTGTTCTCATCCCCAGCACTCGCTCACTTTGTGACAAGCCACTGCTGGAGCTGGCTCTGAAAGCAGCCTCGGAACATCCTGAGTAACAGACCCGGCCACTCCTGCTGGATTTTCTGCTTCCCCCAGAACAGGCATCACAGAGCTCACCTACAACAGGCAAAGCATCCCCTGTGGGACAGGCCAGCTCAGGAGGCCAGGCAGGGACTCTGCTCTCCATGGGCACTGTAGTCACCCAGCACTGGGCCCCACAAGAGCCCCTGCACTGCTCCAAAGGATGAGTCAATAAATTCCACTCCACTCCAATCCTTAATGGGATTGCACCTCCTGCTCCTTGCCTCAAGGTCCTCTTGGCTCCGGTGTGGAGTCAGAGAGGGCTGAAGTGCCCAAGCACTGTTCTGCCTTAAAACCACTCACCCCACACCGGTTAGAGACACAGTTTGGGGTTTATTTCCTTTGTGTTTTGCCCTGTGAGTATGGCACATTTTCCAAGTGTTCTGATTCAGAATGTAACAGAGCAGGAAAGAGCACTCAAGAAACCTCAGTTCTGGAATTTGCAACTCTTCCACAATATTCTGGGAACACTTACTACAGAAGACAGATAAAAAAATCCAGATCCAATGAAATGGAGGCAAGTTTAAAAGCTTTACAGAACACGCCTTGATAGCAACCATGGAAGAGGGACCCCCCTTATAAAACAGGTCCCACCCACTCAGTTTGCCTTCCCAGCATCTTACACAGTCCATCATATCCTTTCCCCCACCAATATTTAAAATCCTGTTCACTTTTAGCTTATATTAGCAGTTCTCCTATTGCTAATTTTCCACTGGGAAAAGTAACAGCTCCTGAACTGTGAAAGCTTCCAGGACCTTGGACCAATCTGAACACGCAGCACACCTCCATCTCCACGCACGGCTCACTTTGTTCTTTCCAAGACCATGCCAACATTTACTCAGGACTCCTGCACAGACAAAGTTATAAACCCCCGAGGCTTATGTCTATATGTAAGAATTCCAAACATCCCACTTAGGCAGAATATCCCAGTCTAGTTTTTACTTTCATTTCTGCAGGTGAATTTAAACATCTGTGTCTGAATAATAAAAACTGAAATTCACAGTTGTGCATATAAACCAAAGATTTGACAGGCACATATCTCTGAAATGCATTCTGTAGCTGTGCTCTGCAAACCACAGGGAGATTTGTGCCTTTTCACATGGAAAGCACCCTTAGGAAACCCTCAATAAGCATCTGTGTCACTAATATAGAATTTCGAATGATGTTTTTATATTTTTATATAGTTATAATTTTATACTCATTTTGCAGAGGTTAAAGTGCAACACGAGCTGCCCAGAGGACCCAGATGAATCCTTTTTTTAACTTCACCTTGAGGCAGCAGCACATTTAGCGGCTGCCAGGGAGGCGAACCCTTTTCTTCCCCCAACTCTGGTTCCATATGAAAACACAGAAACACCCTGGCAAATCAGCTGTGCTGGATGCTGCAGCGACACTTTCCGGGATGACCTTAACGAGCATCATTTCTTCTTCTAACAACTTTGCTTTCTGTTCACCTGCTCCACCAAAATCCACGTGTTGGGGCTGTTTCAAAGCGCTTGTTGTTGTGCTGCCCAGGGCTGGCTGCACTGCAGCTCCGTGCCAGCCAAGGCTGTGTTTTCCAGGCGCTTTCCCAGCGCCCCGAGCAGCCCAGGCTGACGTCAGCCCGGCCTCTCCCGCATCTGGGAGCCCCAGCCCAGCCAGGGCCAGCGCAGCCCCCAGCAAAGCGCACCCGGGGCTCGCAGCCTTGCCGCGGGTTTATTCAGAACGACCAGAAAAATTCAACTTTCGAACCGTGTCTCTGCCTACGTTTATCACACAGCCCCACAGAAACCCTAATGCTGTGCTGTGAAGTCTCTTCACGGTCTCCTGAAAACAATTGAAATATCTGTAGATAAACAGAAGCCTTAAATCCAACCCCTTCAAAGGTCAGGGCTGAAGTTACAGAGCATTCTGTTTAAGCTTCAATACATAGAACTGGAAGAGAAAAAACCCACAGGTACACATGTTAAATAAAATACTGTTGAGACACGGAACCACAGGGAAAAAATAAAAAGTTTGAACGTTGAAGGAATGAAAACATGATTCTTTTTATTTCTAAAAAAAAAAAAAAATCACACCCTGATCTTTAATCAAACTTATCCAGATGGCAAATGACCAAGTTGAAGCATCATAGTAACAAAAGCCCATATTCACATCTCAGAATCAAGCACTATTTATTATATTTAAGAGAATTTATGACTTCCCGAAGAACATTTCTTATATATATTCACTGTAAATGTTCTGCCATAAAACTTCAGGACTGCCCTGATACAGCAAAGACGAAGTGCCAGGAAGGAAAAAAAGAAACAAGAATGATGAAATGATGCTCAACAGTATCCGAATGACGGTGTCTTCTGTTTGGAAAACTTACACTGAGCAGGAATTCCCAAGAGTAATTTAGATACAGAGAACACTGATTGTGAAAGGGGCTTCAAAGGGCTGCAGAAATTGTAACTCCCTGCTACACTCGGTACAAATTGTTGCTTCCAAGCAATTGCTGCAATGGGCACTGCCTTTCAATTAAAGGCGGGTAAAAAAACCTGCGAACCAGCTACCAATGAGGGGGGCAAAAAGAAGGTGAAGACAAAGTTCAGTCACCAAATCCACTTTTCCCCCCCATTCAAATTAGCCATGTGTTCAATTCCTATCACCTTCACATTTCTCTGCCAGATTTCACAGCCAGCTGGCAGGTTTGTTATGATAAGACATCCTCCCCCATTTCTTTCTCATTTTACCCACAACCGCAGGAAACCAGAACTTTTGCAGCACAGCCGCGGGCGAGCCCCGCGCTCCGCACGCAGAGCAGCCCCGAGAGCAGCGGCCACAAAGAACAGCCCCGAGCCCACCGCGGCCGCAGCTCCATCACCGCTGCCCCGGGCCCCACGCACCTTCTTTGGTCTGCGCGTTGGTGATCTGCAGGTCGCAGTCGGCCGCCTTCAGCTTCTCCCGGCCCATGATCTGGCGCTTGAGGTCGCTCAGGGAGATGTGGAGCCCGTCGAAGGTGACCGTGTCATAGTTGAGCTTGGAGGAGAACTTGTAGTGCACGCACGACATGGCGGGGCGCGGGCGGCGCCCGCTCCGGCGCGGCGGGGCCGCGGGGGTCGGGCAGGGCCCGCGGG
>VZRZ01004187.1:98249-128166 GCA_013398175.1 Climacteris rufus
ATGGACCGGGACCTGGACCGGGTGGAAGTCCCCACCCCGAGGAGCCAGTACCGCCCCAGGGACAGTGACCCGCAGCCGCAGCCCCCCGGCCTGGGGCCGCTCTCCTCCCCGATCGCGCTCTCCCCCCGCCCAGTTCTCCCAGCGCCGGAGCTGCCGCCCCGGTACCGGCACCGGGGGCACCCGGGGCAAGGGTCTGGGGGCCCGCGCACGCACAGAGCAGACCCCAGGGAGGGCACAGCAGCTGCCCACGCTGACACGGAGCTGTCTGTGCCCCGGTGACCCCCACGTTTATCCCCTGCCCAAGAGCTGGTTCAGCCTGAACATCCCTTGTACCCACAACCCACTCCTGAACCATTCCAGCAGTTAACCCCCCTGCCCTCTCCCTCTCCGCTGTCTCCTCATCTCCCTCAGACGTTCCTCAGCCGGTTGGATGAGCTCATGACTCATGCGACCTTTCCAACAAGCCCTAGAATACACTTACCTCTGGAATTCAGTCCTGTAAGGGCCGCGGCTGAGACGGGAAAGCGAATGATTTACACGATGGCGTGTACTTCCCCAGCCCTCATCTGTATGCACTCACATGGAAATACTAGTTATTTACTCCAAAAAGGCAAACAGAAAATTATTAATGTACTGAGAAATTAAGAATGTGAAAATTAAGTAGCTCCTCGACCTGAAATCAGCGTTTGTGCTACTCCCCAGGCAGGGCACACTGATTGCTGCCCCGCCGCGCTCCCTCTCCAGCCTCCCGCTGGCTCCTGGCTGTGGATCACCCTTGTTCATTCCCTGCTTCCCCGCGGGCCCTGTGCCTGGTTCCCAGCTCAGGCTGGAGGCGGTGCAGCTCTGCCCAGGCTCTCTGGGCGCACAGCACCAGCTCCTGCTTCCCGGCGTTTCCATCTGGAGAGCGGCAGAGCTCGGGGAGCTGGGAGGGGACAGAGCCCTCTGCGGAGCGTGGGGATGGGGACACAGGGCTGGGGGTCAGCAGCACCCCCCTCCCACTCTGTCTCACAGGGCTTCTCCTGCTGCATTTTCTGAGGAGGGGTTATCACTTCTCATCACTTCTGAGTTTCCAGGAGCGGCGCTGGCAGAGGCACACGAGGGTCACAGGTCACACCTTGGTGTCACACGCTGGACTCTGAGATGAGCCCTGGGCATGGCTGCACTGGGACACTGCTCATAGAATCACAGAGTACCAGAAGGGTTTGGGTTGGAAGGGACCTTAAAGCCCACCCAGTGCCACCCCAGCATGGGCAGGGACACCTCCCACTGCCCCAGGTGTCTCCCAGCCCCATCCAGCCTGGCCTTGGGCACTGCCAGGGATGGGGCAGCCACAGCTTCTCTGGGCACCCTGTGCCAGGGCCTGCCCACCCTCACAGGGAAGACTTTCTTCCCAGTATCCAACACAAATCTCTCCTCTTTCCATTTATAACCGTTCCCATGTCCTGTCACTATCTGCCATGCAAAAAGTTGCTCTTCATGGTTTTCCCAAGCCCCCTGGTCCTCAGCAATCCCGCGGGTACCGGGAAGACAGCTCAGAGCACAGGGAAAGACCAAGTTTCTGTGGGACATCTGCCCGAGGCACGCAGGACGCCCCTGGGCTGCCGCCCCCTGCCCGGCTGTCAGCAGCGCGTGGGGCAGCGCCTGACGGCAGCGCCCGGCCCGGCCCCCGGCCTGCGCAGAGGCAGCAAAGATATCTCCCACCCACAGCTGAGGGGCTGCAAATTGCGTTGCGAGTGGGGGATTTTGCAGCCTTAATTGTGTTATTTTAACACAGCGTGTGTAGGTGTGAGCAGAGTGCACATGTACCGTTTCCTAGGCTTTGAACAAAGCGAGCTCCAACAGAAGCAAAGTCCATGGCAGATCGTGTTGGCCCTTGCGGGGTTGGAGGGGGGGACACCCTCGCCAAGCCCTGCACCCCTTCCTCACTCCCTGAGTGGGGTGTCAGCTCCAGAGTGAGCTCGAAGCTCTGGCTGGAGCAGCACCCAGGGCTTCACTGAGATTTGGGAACGAGGATTTGGTGACGTTGGGGTCCTGCTCTGCAACTCAAACTGCAGGGCCACAGCCTGGCACCCTGACCTGGGCTCCTGCAGCTCCAGCTCCATCACCTCATCCTGTTCCTGCCTTGTCCGTCATCATCTACCTGCTCCCGGACCTGGACCCTTCTGAGCTGGACAAAGTAGAAACAAATAACAAAATCCAGCCCATGCTGCAAAGATTGTACAACTCTTGCAAGAAAAAAGATGTCCTCGCAGGCAAAAATGTCCTAACCTGAGATCTGTTAGGCTTTGTCCTCCCAAATCCAGCGATGAAAGCTCTGCTGCATTTAAATTGGCAAAGTGACAGGAAGTAAGTAGTCAGAAATAATCCCTAGCTGGATTAGGTTTTTCCTTGAAGGAAGAGAGGCTCATACAAGGCAAGTTTGGGTCATTAGCGATGCAGGGAGATGCTCCAGTCTTCGCTTCATTTTCCTGCTCCGGGGGCTGGGAGGGGATAAGGACTCCAGAGCCTTCGGCACATGTGTTCATCCTTCCCCACTCCTACGAGGGGATTATTTATATCTGCACACACTTTGGAAGGGCTGGCTGCCATCCCCTGGCTCCAGCAGGGCTCCAGTGGTGCGGCTGATGTGTCCCCGTGTGCTGTGCTGTGCTGCTGGGGGTGGCAGTGATGCCACACGTGCCACCAGCCCCGCTGCCCCTGGCAGGAGCTGGCTCGCTCGGTGCAAGCTGGTGCAATTCCCCACCAGCTCCGCTCTCCCTGCTGGATTTCCGACAGTTGAGTAGCAATAAAAATAGCACAGGAGGAACAGAAATCCACTCTGATTAAGCCTCTTTATTCTGAGAGATGCTGAGGGAGCAGAGGTGGCCGTGTGTGGGCCAGCAGCACGCAGCTTCCGGGCCCGGGCGGCCTCACTCACAGCAGCTGCCTGCCCAAACCCGGGCTGCTTTGCCCACACTTGTGACATTCCACCAGCGTTTTTCCCTCTGCACTGATGCTTTTCCTATGATTCCCTGACAGGAGGGTGCAGCCAGGGCAGGGTCAGTCTCTGCTCCCAGGGAACGGGTAACAGGACAAGGGGAAACAGCCTCAGCTTGCACCAGGAGAGGTTTATATTTGATATTAGTGAAGATTCCTCCACCAAGAGGGTTGTGAAGTGGTGGAGGGGTTTAAAAGCCATGTGGGTGTGGCTTTTTTTGGAGACCAGGGTTAGTGGTGGCCTTGGCAGTCTGAAGGGAACGTTGAACACGGTGGTCTTGGAGGGCTTTTCCAACGTGAAGGATTCCATGATTCTTTGATTCCCTGAGCAGACAAAGCAAGCTGAGGAGGTGGACAGGCATGACCAAGGCCACCAAGCACTCTGGCAGTGCCCCAGGGTTGACCCAGCTGCTCCATGGTCAGCAGCTCCCCATGTTCCCAATCCCAGTGTGAGGGAAGCCGGGAGAATCCATCCCCAAGGTCATAGGGAGAGCAGGCTGCACATGGAGCACGTCTGATGGGCTGGGTGGGAAGGATGGGTGATGACCAAAGGGATCTGTGGGCAGTGGTAGCCCAGAAGCAATGAAAGAACAAATAGCAGAAGATTAAACCCATTCTGCAGCCAGGTCCAGCCGGACCACGCTGAGCCACAAGGAGAGGTTCACTGCTGCTCCAGCCTGCCACAATTTAATTGATTTGATTTAAATCCTTTGAAGAAGAAGTGGATAAGGAATAATGAGGCAAACAGGATTGTAATGCAAATGAAAGAGATGAAAGATGGCTTCAGGGAGACGCTCTTGAAGGTCAGCGCCCAACGCAGAGCTGCTCCTGGTCACTCCCTCCAACATTAACGAGGCTGTGTTCCCCCGGATGCTGTGATGGATGGAGGGATGGATCAGGAGGCAAGCACTGGGATGTCTGGCCTTTAATCCCCTCGCTCTGGGCACACCATCCTTCACAGCCCCGGGGAGGGTTGCACCTGCCTGTCACGGGGACGCGGGTTGTGCTGCCCGTGTCACGCTGGGCAAGCAGACTTCCTAATCGGGTTTTTCCAGATACTCCAATGGAGGCTCTAACTTCAGAATTAATTAACTTCACTATCAAAAGCTGAGTCATTTGTCACAATGGTTTTGTCATTAGCTCCCATAATTAAGGAAAGTGTCACAAAACCAAATGTTTCACTTACACAAGCCAGGAGGGGAGAAGCTCAGGGGTGTTTCCGACGCTCTGGGGAAGGGGACGTCAGAGAATCCGGGGAGGGGCTCGACCAGGCACCCCAAACTCTGTGCTGGGGCTGGGGGGACCTTCCTGGCACAGCTGGGGGCAGCAGCAGGGGCTCGGGGAGTGGGGGCACCCAGCAGGGCTGCCCAGCCTGGCGGAGATGCTGGGGTGTGCCCGCAGTGCCAGGGCTGGTTGAGCCGGGCGGTTTTGCCACCCCCAGGAGAACTGAGGTGTCCCTGGTGCCCATCAGCCACACTGGGTGAGGAGATGAGCACATCTGGCTGAAAGCTGAGCTGATGTCTCCAAAGACAGGAGGAGAAGCCCTTCCCAGCCCCTTCCCCAGCTTCCACAAAGGCACATCCTACAAGAGCAGAGTCCCTCGTTGCAGAAAGGCGGCTTTGTGCCGTGCAGCTCTCCTGAGGCTGAGCACAGGGTGCCGGTGCAGCCGGCCAGGAACCCCCACAGCCCCCACAGGCACTGGGGCACCCCAGAGGATCCGACCCCCCCAGCCTCTGTCCCCGTCCTCGCTGCTGGGCACCCACCAGTGCAGCCAGCTCGTGCCCACAGCCTGCCCCAGTTACAGGGGCTGGAACCAGCGCTCCTGGGCTGCTGGGAAGAGCCTCTGCAGCAGCATTAAGGAACTCGTTAATGAGCAATTAACTGAAGACACAACCTGCACCTTCCCTGCCTGCCCCACGGGTCCATGTGTCCCTCTAAGTGCAGCTGCAGGTCTCCACCCTGGGACTGCATTTGGGCAGCTCCAGTCATGGATAATCTCCAGCTCTACAGTTATGCAGGTTTTTGACTGAAAACCTGAAACTTCTCAGCATCTCCTGCTGTGCCAGGACTCGGTGGGGCCCTTCCAAGTGACCCCCCAGAACCCTCCCACCAGCCCAGTCCCTGGAGTCTCACGGGCAAAATAAGCCAAGTTCTCAGGGTTTCTTTAAAATTATATATTTTATTTGTTCATACATGCAGCAAATTGAATCAAGAGTATATGCCCATCTAAAAGGAGGTCTTCATGAGAACTGTTTGACAACACACAGCAGGTAGTCTAGGATGTAGAAAAGTCATCAAATACTTGCAGGTGAAATCAAATTCACAAACACAAACTGTTCAACAATAAACATTTTCTCTTTTTTTTTTTCTTTTTTTTTTTTTTTTATTCCCTTCTTGTTTTAATTGCCACTTTGAATGTGATCAGAAATAAACAGCTCAGGTGACACTTCCATGCATGGAGCCAGAGGCGTGTGCTCCCGCAGCCTCCCCTGCTCCTGCCACAGCACTGGGCAGTGGGAGCAGGCTGCACCCTCCAGCTGCAATCCCAACATCTGGGAACAGCGGGATCCTCGTGTTCTGGGCTAGAATCCCCTTGGTGCCTCCCTGGGGTTACAGCTCTGGGATTCACAACCAGCAGAGCCCATCGACTGCCCTGTGCTCGCTCATCTTCCATCTGTCTGCAGGGGTTGGCCACTGCACAAACTCACATTTATTTATTAAATGGATTAAAGCAATCGATAGCTCCTTTGGTGATGGGCCCCATCACGAGCAGGCTGCTCAGAGCTCCAGCCAGGGGACACAGCAGCAGCAGCAGCAGCAGCAGGAGGTCCCCGTCCTGCAAATGGACTCACACTGGGAGAGGAGCCAGGCAGGTCCTGGAGCTGCCAGAGCAGCAGCCAAGGGGTCAGCACAGCCCCTGGGGAACTGCCTGATCCATCCTGTCCCTTGGGAAACCAACTGAGAGCCTGGACCCACTTACCTGCAGCACTGGGCTGTAATCCAGCCTGGCACAAAGTCAGGACTTGCCATCCTTTGCGGGGGGTGACAGCATGTCCTGCCTCCTCAGCCCTGCTCTGCCCTCCCCAGGCCAGCCCAGGGCTCTGGGTCCCCCTCTGCCAGTCCCACTGAACCCAGGGCGGGCACCAGGCCTGGGCTCACCCCCAGCAGCAGCCAGGGCACCCTGCCAGTCCCCTCCGCATCAGCTGCCACCTCTGTGCCAGTGAGCATCCTTCTCCTGCCTCCCCTGTCCCCCTGTCCCCAGCACTGCTCTGACACAGCCCCAGCAGTGGATGTGCCCCAGGGATGGATTTCCTGGGCCTTCTCCAAGCATGGGAGCACCTGGGGCCTGGGCAAAGGGCTCTCCTGAAACTCTCAGCTCCGACTATCCTCCCAAAGCTCTGCTTTCCTATCCAATAGTGCAGATTAAATCATCAAATTACAGTAAACAGTGACTCAAGCCCTGTCACTCTGCCCTTCCTTGGAGGAGTCCACACAGGCCTGGGCATCTGTGCAGGGCCAGGCACATCCCTCTGTACGTTCCTCCACAGAAGAAACAGGTCATCTGGAAAGAAGCCTTGGAATAAGAGTTTGGCAAGCAGCAGAGTGGACAACGTCAGGAACACTCAGGGTATGAGTCCTGTGAAGAGAACCCAGCATCTGCCAAGCTCGCCCCAGAGCCTGGACCTCAATCCCAAAGTTGCCTCCAAAGCTGCCTGGTGCCGCGGCCCAGCTTCCCTGCAGCCTGCTCAGAGTCCAGCACCGCCTGCTCCATGCACCAGTGTCACCCAACACAGACACAGGAGTCCCAAACAGAAAGCTGTGACTGCCCTGCAGCAGCTCCTGCGCGTGCCCACGGCCCCGGAGTGCCCCTGGGCCTGGAGACCTCCCAGCAGCATCCTGGACAGACCCGGGAGCGCCCTCAGAGCCGAAGGTACGGAAATTAAAAACATTCATCACTGAAGAAACACGAATTCTGCAGCGACAGGTTGGAAGGTCACAGTGACGCACATGCTCTGCCGCCAGCTGTGCTCTCAGGGGATGGGCGATGTCTTGGGACGTGCCGGGCTCGGGGAGCCCCACCAGCCACCAACCCCGACCCCTGGGCCTCTCCTGGTGCAGAGCTTCTCGTGAACCTCCCCTCTATCTGGCACAATTTGCAGTTTTTCTGGGTTTGGTTTGGTTTCCTCCAGCCCAGGGCAGGACCCGAGGCTCAGCTCTCACCCCTGGCAGGCACAGGACAGTGCCCATGGCTGGGGAGGGCAGGGGACACCCACCCAGACCCCAGCACCGGGACAGCAGCTCAGCTGCTGGCAGCCTTTATTTCTCGAGGAATCATTAAAAGAAAAAATAATTTCCAAAGGTAGAGCTTCGTGTTTATAGAAGATCTACAAACTAGAAATTCCTCGTGATTGATAAAATCCCACCCGTTTCCCTGTGGCCCGAGGAACGGCTGCATCCAGCACAGCCAGTGCTGGCTCTGAACTCACAGCCAGGGCTTCTGCAAACCAGCCAGACTGGGCCGTGACGGGGCGGGGTGACGGGGGCTCAGGGGTGCTCACCTGGGGCTCAGCCTCTGGGGACCCAACAGCCAGACAGAATCACCAGCCAGGCCAACAGGGCAGCCCCTGCCTGCTCCTGCCTTCCTCTGCTTGTTCCTGCCTGCTCCTGCCTTCCTCTGCTTGTTCCTGCCTGCTCCTGCCTTCCTCTGCTTGTTCCTGCCTGCTCCTGCCTTCCTCTGCTTGTTCCTGCCTGCTCCTGCCTTCCTCTGCTTGTTCCTGCCTGCTCCTGCCTTCCTCTGCTTGTTCCTGCCTGCTCCTGCCTTCCTCTGCTTGTTCCTGCCTGCTCCTGCCTTCCTCTGCTTGTTCCTGCCTGCTCCTGCCTTCCTCTGCTTGTTCCTGCCTGCTCCTGCCTTCCTCTGCTTGTTCCTGCCTGCTCCTGCCTTCCTCTGCTTGTTCCTGCCTGCTCCTGCCTTCCTCTGCTTGTTCCTGCCTGCTCCTGCCTTCCTCTGCTTGTTCCTGCCTGCTCCTGCCTTCCTCTGCCTACTCCTGCCTTCTCCTGCCTGCTCCTGCCCTCACCTGTCTGACCCACCTCACATCTTCCTTCACCTGTCTGGCCCTGCCCATGCCTGCCTGCTCTTGTCCACATCTGCCTGCTCCTGCTCGCTCCTGCCCATACCTGTTCCTGCCTGCCCCTGTCCTCCTCTGCCTGTCCCTGCTGCCTCTTGCCTGCTCCATCCTCTCCTGCCTGCTCCTGCCCTCACCTGCCCTCCCTGTCTCCTCCTGCCTGTCCTTGCCCCCTGCTTCCTTCTCCTGCCTGTCCTTGCCCCCCTTCCTGCTCCTGCCTGCCCCTGCCCGCCCCTGCCCTCCCGCACGCCACGGCTCTGCCTCACACACAGCTGCTGAAATTGTCTCTTCTCATTCAGAAGTTTTTTTTAAATGATGGAGAAGGTCCTGGATTACTGACTAAAACCCCCAGGAATTTGGTGGAAATCAGGGAAATCAAGATGCCTGTGAAATCCATGGGTTTGGAGCCTGGAAGAGAATAGCAGAGGGTGGAAAGTAGAAAAGTTTCCGTTATAAATAGCCCTCAGTGCAGCCCTTTGGTCCTGGGCGTGTTTCCAGTTGGTAAATTGTAAACCGAGAATATAAATGTGTTTTGTTTTGGTAGAATATTAATATCCTTTACAGAGCTCTTACATCTCGACAGTGTCTGTGAAAGATTTATGCGAGTGCTGACAGAGCGTATCAAAACTGCAAACTGTTCCAGATGTTACAAAAAAACCCCACCTCTCACTTAGAAAAAGGTTTGCTCTGATTTACAAGAACTGGCATGGGACAGGTCTGGAGTGGAAATGCCCGAGCGCGGGGAAGGCGGATGGCAGGGAACGCTCCGGAGAGCCGGGCTGACCCTATGGACAACGCATTGGAAAATACAGGTCTATAAGCAGATTTTTCCACACTGATCAAATATATCCATGTCTTGAACAAAAGGCTCCTCTAAGACAAGCTCACACTCATCGCAAGCTTCAGCACAACGCTTTAAGCGATCAACCATGCTTAGCATTCCACAGCAACGCTTTGGGAGTAGCTGGGTCACTGGGATCTCAGCGTCCCGCTGCAAAAATTACAGAGACTGTAGCAATTTGGTATATTTCTGTTTAAAAACTCTATTAGTCACCACCAACTATAGTTCCTAGAAGTATCACTGACCGGTAACTGGCACCCCGGCCACGTCCGGCTGGGGGAACCAAGCTAGCGAGTGGCACGGACATGGAGAGGCTCCGAGGAGAAGCGGCCGGCGCGAGTGGCGGGAGGGGACGTGTGTCTGCACTGCTAACCCCGGAAGACTGGTGTCGTATGTACAGGGCCACCTGGACAGCGAGGACAGCGCTGCGCCGCCACTACACGTTAATGACAAACTCGGGGTTAGTGTAGGAGAATCCAGCAAACTCGTTCTGGTCCAAGTTCATGATGAAGAGTTTGTCCGTGGGCGTGAGCTCCACCGGCTGCCGGGTGAACTCTTTGTCGAAGTTGGAAGTGTCGCGTTTGTCCTTCTGTTAAAAGGAAAGCACAGAGTTAAACCGGGGAAGGAGAGAGGCAGAACAAAGGTGGCAGGGAGTGGTGGCAGGACCCGGGGGCACGGGACTGGGGATCTGGGCTGTCCTGGAGGAGCCAGGCNCGGAGGAGCCAGGCTGTCCCTGGGGAGCTGGGCTGTCCCGGAGGAGCCAGGCTGTCCTGGAGGAGCCAGGCTGTCCCTGGGGAGCCGGGCTGTCCTGGAGGAGCCAGGCTGTCCCAGAGGAGCCAGGCTGTCCCTGGGGAGCTGAGATGTCCCTGGGGAGCTGGGCTGTCCCGGAGGAGCCAGGCTGTCCTGGAGGAACCAGGCTGTCCCCGCACGCCACATCCCACATTGGCTGCTCAAGCTGCCACCCAGCCCTGTGGAATAGAAGCAGCCCCTCATGACCAGCAAGAAGAGGAGAACAGCAGTTAAACCCGCTTGAAACACACCAGCAGGACAGAAAGGGACAGGTGAGAGCCGGGGGTGCTGGGAAGGGAGCTTCCCTCCTCTCCTGGCTGCTGTGGAGAGAGCACGGAGCCGTTCTCAGCATGCAGAACCCCCACTGCAACCAGAGCTCGGCACTGCACAGGAGGAAGGAGCCTGGAGGAAGCAACATGCCTCGAAATGACAGCAACAGTCACCACCATGTCAAAATTTGCACAAAATAATCGGCTGTAAGAGCTCCTTCTGCTTTAAGCTTGGTTTTTGAATGATGCCGTGATACGGTGTTAACCAACACTGGTTCATTGATGGAGGATGTGATTTGCTCCAGGGTTGCACAGAGAAAACACACAGCACTTCAAAACCTCTGAGAAGGAAAATTCCACATATGCAACCTTTTCTCCTTGCAATTTCTTAGGAAGAACAACTTTGCAGCTACACCCAAGCCAAGAAAAGGGAAGGAAAAGAACATTAGTGTTAGGATTAGCACAGGGAACCGCTACGAGCACTGCTGGGGTGCTGGGGACACGTGGGCTGCTCCTCCAAACCCCAAGGAGCAGAGACAGCCTGGCTCAGGGGTGTCCTGCTGTGGGAGGTGACAGGGCCATGGCTGGAGGGTGACTGAGCTCTGCAGGTCCAGCACAAGCACCCAGGTCCTTCCTGGCCGGTGGAGGGAACTGGCTCTGCTTCGCCTCGTTACTAAAGCCAACAGGGACAAAAGACCTTCCCCAGCCCCTGTCCCGTGTCTCTGTGGAGAAGAGACCCCAACCCCCTGCTGGAGGTGACCTTCCCCTGCCATGACACCGGTAGGACCCTGTCACAAATGCAGTGCCTTACAGAAACCTGCAACTTTTTTTTTTTTTTCAGTTTTTCCAAGACTTTGCCTTTCAAGTTGAGCCCCACCACACCGGGGCCTCTCTGTGCTCTGCTGCACCAGGATCTCCAACCCTGGATTA
The DNA here is from genome assembly GCA_013398175.1 of Climacteris rufus. Lineage (NCBI taxonomy): Eukaryota > Metazoa > Chordata > Aves > Passeriformes > Climacteridae > Climacteris > Climacteris rufus. The sequence continues at coordinate 109,178 of VZRZ01004187.1, forward strand.
ATCTGCCAGCTCCAACTGAGAAAAGGAACTGGGAGGGTCCTGCAGGTCCCACACCCCACCCCAGTCCCCACCCCTGACTGCCCTCCCACTGCTCTGTCCTGGTTCAGGGCCGGGCAGGTGAGGTGCTGTGTCCTCCTGCAGCCCCTCTGGGCCCAAGAGACCCTGGGGCAGAGCCAGCAGCAGCCTCCTGCCTCATGCAGAGCCTGGCCAGGACACAGAGCCAGGTCCTCCTGCCAGCCCAGCCAGGGAGGAGCAGCACAGCACGGCTGCAGCCGGGGCAGGTGAGGCTGCGATGGGTCAGGACCTCAGGGACGCTCGGAAACTCCGCTTGCCACAGGAGACATCCTGTCGGAATGGCTTTAGCCTCGTGGGAGGAAGATCAGAAAAAGCCAAGGACGACGGAAAGGAGACGTGGTGGGAAGAAAAACAAGGCTGGATGGACCTCAAGGAGCCAAGAGAGACAAGCCAGGAGAAGAGCCAGGAGAAGAGCCAGGAGAAGAGCCAGGACGTGGCTGTGCCAGCAGACCCTGAGCACACGCTGATGCTCCGGAGGCACCGCTCTCTGCAGGTCCAGGCTGTCCCTGAGCTGCCAGAGTCCCTCCAGGGCTCCTCTCTCCAGCCAGAGAAGGAAGAAGATGCAGATTTGGGAGCACACAGCAGGAGCAGGGAAAGGCAGACGGGGTGAAGGAGCCAACTCCAGGTGCAGAGTCCAGCAGGAAAGGGTGAGGCAGTCAGAACACGAGGACAAGCCCACCTCGATGGCAGCAGGGCCGGGTGGGCCCTGGCAGAGCAGATGTGGCTGTGCTGGGCTCTCTCCACGGAAGGAGCTGATGGTGGCCCCAGGCTCCTGCAGGGATCTGAGCCAACCAAACGTCTCCTGAAGGCCACATCCATCCAAACCAGCGTGTGCAAGGACAGCGCTGCCCTTCCAAGGCAGGGGTTCCTCCCGAGCAGGGCTGCTGCAGGATGCTGCAAAGGGGAACACAGCTGCAAGTGACACTGCTGCAAGGGCCACCGCGGTGCCCAGCCCTGGCGAGCGCTCAGCCTGGGGGCCCTGGAGAGGGAAGAACCTCCTGCTGCTGCTTTTTGGCAGCAGGAAGCTCTGGGAAAGGCTGTGCTGTGCCCGGGACGGGGCTCAGGGCAGCCCAGCCCCCTGCACTGCCCTCTCCAGCCGCCCCCATCTCCAGGGCCCGGGCTGGAAGCTGAGCACGGCAAAGTGGGGATTGCTGGTGCCTTACCTTGGATTCTGCCTGAACTGGTGGCACACCGGCCTCTGGAACAGGCAGGGAACGCTGCGTGGATCTCACAGGGACAGAGGGGAGGGCAGGGGACGCTCAGGGCTGGCGGTGCCTCCAGCAGTGGTTGAGTTGGCTCCGGGAGGTGAGAGGAGCACTGACGGTGTGGCAGTGGCACGGCGGGGCAGACACCAGGGCTCCCACTGCCCGGCTGGCCCGGGGCAGCATTTCTGCCTGGAGCACAGGGATGGGAACGCTCCCTGACCGCTGCCACAGAGCCCCGTGCCCGGGGCAGAGCTCCAGGGCCGCTGGAGGAGCCGGGATCAGCTCCCCCGCTGCTCCTTTCGGAACAATCCTGCAGCATCCGGAGCCGCAGAGCTGGGCAGCAGAGGATTCCCGAGGATAACAGGAACCTGTGATCCCTCTTCAGCGGGAAGCGCCAATGGCTTTGGGCAGCCGCTGCTGGCAGGGCCGGGATGAGGCACCGGGATGAGGCAGCGGGATGAGGCAGCGGGATGAAGCACCGGGATGAAGCACCGGGATGAGGCCCCGGGATGAAGCACCGGGATGAAGCACCGGGATCAGGCACCGGGATGAGCTCTNCAGCGGGATGAGGCAGCGGGATGAAGCACCGGGATGAAGCACCGGGATGAGGCACCGGGATGAAGCACCGGGATGAAGCACCGGGATCAGGCACCGGGATGAGCTCTGCAGGCTCCGGGAACGCGAGGCGCTGCCGCAGCCGCTCCGCTCGGGCGCTGGAAGCGATCCCCGGGCTCTGCCAGCCCCGCCGGGGTCCTCTCGCATCGTCCTTCGTGCCGGGGGCATCCGGAGCAGCTCCTCCCGTCCCAGCCGGTGCTCCCAGTCCGTCCCAGCTCGGGTTTGGGGGCCGCAGGCGGCGGCAGAAGCGGCGGGGCCAGGGTCCCCCAGCAGCCGGGGCCGCTTCCAGCCCCAGCTCCCGGAGTCGCCTCGCTCCCTCCAAACACATGCAGCTTTCTGGGACATGTTTGCTCACTTTTTATTTTATAATCAGTATCAGAAAAATATAAATTGGCACATTACAAGTCAAGCAGATTGATACAGTGACAGCCCACGAACATCTGCAAGGGTATAAAAGGAAGCAGCGTGATTGTTGTCCTTTCAAGAGAAATTCACCCTTCCTGAAATGTTTTCTGTGATGCCAGAAACAAAACTCAGGGTATTTAAATATCTAGAGGCAATTTTTAAGGGTAGAACTATCAGTTGAAACAAGTTTCTTTACAAGCTTCATATCAGAACTCACAATACTGGTCAGAGTTAAATATCTCCCGTTTGGGCTAATACCATTTTTGACACATTTAAACCACAGGTAACAAACTCCATCAATGGCTTTGGCATTTGAAAAGAAGAAGAAGAAGAAGAAGAGGCTTTGCTATGGGACCGATGGTGGGGGTGTTTACTGGGGCGACCATGGATTCAGAAGCAGCTCTGCCACTTTGCCCATTTACCACTGGATATGTTCGCTTTGACTAAAAAAATGCTACTTAGAAACTGCACAATCAGGAGAAATCCTTGCCAACTGCAGCTCTGCCTTCCTGAATAACTTATCCCACTGCTGGCGACCCAGCACAGAACACAGCATCTGTGAGGGAAGGGGAGCTGTGGTGGGGCTGGGCACACAGCAGGACACAGCTGGAAAAGGAGCCAGAACCAACATCTGGGCTCTCCAGAGGTTTGGGGAGGAGAGATACCCCGGGGAATTGTTTCATTAAAAACACTTGCTCGCCGCTAAGGCTAAGAAAGCTAAATATTAAATTTTCATGATTGTATTAAAACACTAGAAAGAGGAAAGATCAGGAATTAAAGCACATGATGAAGGGATTTTTCCCAATTGTCACCGCGCCTCCGTTTTCCCTCTGTCACCCACGGAGCTGTTCCCATTTTCTACAAATAAAAGGTCACAAAAGCCCACGTGCTGCATTTCCTGCACATCCCCCCCTCCAGCGACACCCCAAAGAACAGGAAGACACTAGAAATATGGTCACTCTGGTAATGAACTGAAGAAAACCCACGGATGCAAGTTTTGCAATGGAAAATGTCACCACAACAGCAGCTGGAACCGGATGACGGCTGCAGGGATGAGATCTACACAGCTCCTTAGCTCTTGGCTTGAGGCTTAAAAAACTCAGAGTTAACAAAGGAAAATCCTTCGAATTCTGACTGGTCAATGTTCCCGACGACATCCTGGTCGGGAGGGGTGAGCACGGGCGGGTGCCGGGTGAAAAAGCGGTCGAAGTTCTCAGCGCTGCGGCCGCACTGCGAGAGGGGAGAGAGAGCGATGGGGCGGGGGCAGGAGGGCAGGGCTGGGCACCCCCGGCACGGGGAGAGGTGCCAAACACACCGGGAGAGTCCGGGCCACGGCCGGGGTGCAGCAGGGCTGGGGTGGCTCCCGCTCCCTCCTGCCCACAACGCGGCCCCGGTGCCCCGCAATGCCCCAGCCCCCAAGCAGAGGTTCCATCCCATCTGCACCGCTCACAGGTTCCATCCATCCCATCTGCACTGCCCACCTGGGAGCAGAGGTTCCATCCCATCTGCACTGCCCCAGCCCCTGAGCAGAGGTTCCATCCATCCCATCTGCACCGCCCAGGGGTTCCCTGCTGCTCCAGGAGAGGAGAGCAGCCACCCCTGGCAGTGTCCAGGGCCAGGCTGGACGGGGCTGGCAGCAACCTGGCTGCTCGGGGGTGGAACTGGATGGGCTCTAAGGTCCCTTCCCACCCAAACCCCGCTGTGATTCCGTGATTCTGATGTCCAGGGCGGCTCAGTCCGCTCCCAACCTGCCGGTCAGACAGGATGGGCTACGGCCTCACGGTCCCCAATGGTGCCAAAAGCCTGATTTCATTTTCTTAGCACTCAAACCCAGGGCCCTGCAACTTCCCAGGCTGCAAGTCCTGATTCAAGGGATCAGGTGGATGCTACAGACCAAGCTCAATCCCCTCCTGTCACACACAGCCAGGGCTGCCCAGGCTCCCCAGAACTGCTCATCCAGTCCCTCCCAGTCCCTCTCAGTCCCCAGGGCCTCTCTCCCCTGCCCCAGGGACAACACACCCTCCAAGTGCTGCCACAATTTTTCCTGGGTGTTTAACTGCCATTTGTTAAGTAAACAGATTTGCATTTTTAATAAACATCAGACTAAATACAATAAAATATTAACGACAAATACACGCAAACGTCAGTGTTTCCCAGCTCCCTCCTCTGCTCAGAGGTTTCAGGGAAGACAACACGAATATCCAACAGCCTCTGATGGCATGTTCCTTTGGCAGCTCCTCTCTGTCCTTACAGCACCGAGTGAGACATTTCTTCTCCTCAAACCTCTCAGAAAAGCTCAGTGGGCAGCGTTTGAGCCACTGCAACCCCAGCTCCAGCCCCGCCATCCCCACCAGCCTCGGCTGGGTAAGGCCCAGTGTGGAGTGGTTGAGGTTCCACAGCCAAAAGCACCTCCTGCCCTGGCCAGGGGCTCAGCAGGGAGCTGGGTGCAGCCCTGCTCCCCCTGCCCTCCCTGGGCTGGGCTCCGGCCACCACTGACCCTCCTGCTCCCCCTGCCCTCCCTGGGCTGGGCTCCGGCCACCACTGACCCTCCTGCTCCCCCTGCCCTCCCTGGGCTGGGCTCCGGCCACCACTGACCCTCCTGCTCTGGCTGCAGCCCCGGGGCCGCGGCCACCGGGCCCAGCAGGGCTGTCTGATGGGTCTGGTGGGGCAGCAGCAGCCCAGGGCCTTCCCAAAGGCACCCCAGGAGCAGCAAAGCAGCAATTAAAGGCTGCAAATGGGAACTGCCGGGGCACAGAGCCCAGGAGACAAGGGCAGCACATGGGGAGCCGGGCTGGGCTTGCCAGGGCACTGGGAGGGCACGGACTGGGAGCACTGGGAGCACTGGGAGCACTGGGAGCACTGGGAGGGCACAGACTGGGAGCACTGGGAGCACTGGGATGGCACAGACTGGGAGCAGGAACACTGGGAAGGCTCCAGGTCATCCATGTACTGCCACCACACCTGGCAGAGCTCACCTGCCGGCCCCATCAGCTCCCAGTACCCAGTGCCTCCCAGTACACCCCCAGTGCCTCCCAGTACACCCCCAGTGCCTCCCAGTGCCTCCCAGTACACCCCCAGTGCCTCCCAGTGCCTCTGTCACTCCCTGTGAGCTCCAGGAGCCCGTGGTGCAGGGCACCCCCTGTGCAGTGTCTGACAGCACTGGCTGCCTTTTGGCTCCAAGGAAATGTGCTGCCTTAGGAAAAAACACAAATAAAAAAATCAAACCAGCAGCCCCCTCAGAAAGATTTAAAAATTAATCCTGAGGAGAGGCTGCCAGTTATTGGAATAGGAAGCACAAATATATTTCAATATGCAAATTGGCAAGCAAGAGTTTCTCACTATCATGCAGTGAGGTAAGAATATGAGGATGGAAAATTTGAAAAGTTGCATCTACAAATGGTATTTCCTGCCCTGCTGTGTGGAATCTGTGAACTTGCTGTTTGCATGCAGGTAAAATGGATGGATAAAATCAATACCCTAAAGCTGAAAATTGGCTTTGGGTTTACAGGAGCCACGTCCCAGCCCAGCCCTGAGGTGAGGAGGGGGTGAGTTCCAGGCTCCAGGTCTGGCCCAGCCTGGGATGAGGAAGGACAGAGGGAGCTGAGCTGCTGCAGGCAGCAAACAGTCACTGTCTGCACCAGCACCTTCCTCACAGCTTCCCAAATTAAGTTCCTTGTTAATGGAAAGGAGATGCCATATGAATTTTTACATTTATCTAAAGCCATCTCGTGAAAAATCGTCCTCCTTTCAGTCTGATATGAATGTACAGGCATCACTCCATCCTGACTGGAGAAAGGGGGAGGCTGGGAATTTATCTTACATAAATCCCAGCGTGTCCTGTCTAATATTTATAGCCAGCACAGAATGGCTTTTCTTCCTGAGCTGCAGAAATAAACCTGTCAGCTCCGAAGATGGCCTTGTATTTAATCACCTTCCTGCTTGATTTCAAATAGAGACAAAAGGCACAATAAAATATTTTCCATTGATCCCTGGGATGCAATCAAGGACCATGAGAAGCAGAGGATGCTGCTGCCACCCACCCTCAGTGCCAGTGCCAGGGATGCTGCTGAAGGCACCCACATTTCCCAGGGATTTGTCCCAAACCCGTGGCACAGCCACAACCCCACGGGCCCTGCAGGCACCTCCTGGGTGAGTCTGACCTTCCTGGTGCTGCTCTGGGCCAGGAATTTGGCTCCCTGCAACCCAGGGAGGAGCAGGGCCCTGCTGCCCGTGGAGTTGAGGGGATTTGGGTCACAGCAGGACCCTGGGCCAGGCTGAGGGGTGGTGGAGCTTCTCCCTCGTGCCTGACTGACCCCAGCCCCAGCCTGGGGTGCTCCAGCACAGCCCTTCAGCCCTGTGCTGGCCAAGGGAGCACCCACTGCAGGAGTTCCTGCATCCTCTGCTATGGAAAAAGCCAGGTTTCTGCCCAGCACCCTGAAAACTGAGGCTGAACGGTCTGGGGGATCTCAGGGAAAATCTTTACAGGACCCTGGCACTCCCAGAGCAAATCCTGACTGGATTACCAGAGATATTTCACCTTGGCACATCCACCTGCCCAGTGCCAGCACCCTCAGTCCTTAAATCCCATCTAATTAGGAAATTACTTATGCAAATATCAGAGCTCACCTTGCACAGGCTGAACTAAGGCTACAAACCCCCTATTCAAGGAACTGGTGCTTTTACACATCCAGGTCTATAAGTGGCATTTCAATATTAATTAACTCCAAGCAGATAGGGGAAAATGAATTTATGCAATTAAAAATTATTAGATTAAAAGCCATTTTTTTAACCCCCTATCCTGTTGTGAATAATCCTGGGCTCTGCCATGTGATTTCGGTGCTTTCAAAATGAGACTTTTCAAATCACCAGGCTTTATGGAAAGTAAAGGAGTAATTAGATAGCAAAAACAATAATTATCTCAATGAGAGACAGGGAGAGCAGGGAAGTGTAAATACACTCCCTGGGTAACTGCAGACCCAGGGAAGGAATTGTTATGCACCAGCCAGAGCAGGGAGCAGCCAAGCAGAGCCCCACGTCAGAACCACCAAAGACAACCCAGCCCCTGATCTGTCTTGTTCCTGACTCTGTGATAAAGGTTAATCAAGCACAAAGCAACACAGGAGCTCCTGGGAATTCACTTTCAGCTCTGGGCACGGAACAGGCAGAGGCTGGAGCCTCCATTCGCTGTTGGTGGGAAATGAGGGAGGTTTTGGGGGGATGTGACGCCCCCCTGGCAGCAGCGCTGGGCAGAGCCCCCCAGCACCCCCTGTGTCCCCTCTCCCGATTACAGAGATGCCACAAAACCATGGAAACGTGGCCTGAAGGTTTGTGGCTGCTGCAGGAGAGACACAGAGCAAAGGTGCCTCTGTGGAGCCTGGGGGGGGTGAGGAGCTGAGCCAGGAGCTCCAACCAAATGTGCCTTAGTGACTCCTCTGATCAGCAAAACGATGCTGAAGCCAATTTGGATGGGGGTCTGCTGCCCTGGCTGAGCATGGACTGGAGAAGGGGAAGGCAGGGGGCAGGTGGGGCAGACACCCAGCCCTCATTTACATCCTACTCCTTATTTTGAAGCTCTGCATTCAGACAATTCCTGCAGCCTGACCTTTATAGATGCTAATTATAAAAAAAAAAGGAAAAGAAAATAGACTTAAGCCAAGGGGAAGAGCCAGGCCAGCACCAGCCCTGGTGTGACCACCTGATGGTCACAACCAGTGAGCCACATCTCCCCAAACCCCCCAAACCCGTGCACAACCCAACCCCAACCCCAACCCCACTCCTGCTGCCCCAGCCCACGGCTGCCACCACACAAACAGCTTTTCCCAGCACAGAGGCACTGCTGGAGAAATATCAGCTATCAGCAGGTACCTGAGTTGTGTTAATCCTCCCTAAATCCCAAATCAGCTGCTGTTAATCTCCCTGGCCTATCAAACAGGGAATTTTCCTGGCGCAGCCGGCAGCTCCCAGCCCCTCTCCCAGGGCCGGTGGCAGAGGGATTTTTAAAGAAAGAAGACATTTAAAGCAGGACAAAATTTGCACATTTGAAAGCAGCAGAGCAGTAAGGAAGGGCTTTTGATGGGATTCAGTTGTTTTTCACTGTAGAGCAGCAAACAGCAGCGCTCTGCCCCGGCCAGGGCAGGAGAGACCCTGGGGCTGCTCGGAGAGGCAGAGGTGGGGACAGGGGACAGCAGCAGCTGCACTGGAAAAGGGACACAGGGGTGGGAAGGGGCAGCAGCTCTGGATGTCAGGAGACAGGGACTTCTGCAGAACAGCCCCACAAAGCCCTGGTGGCCGCTCAGTGACTCTGGGAGTGGAGCAGGTCCCTCCCCAGCTGCACCTCATGAATCTCCCTGCTGCCTCAGCGTCCCTGGCACGGTCAGATCCCACCCCAGCCAAGGAACCACGGGCTGCCCAAACAGCCCCAAGCCCTGTGACACTGCTACTCTTTGCTATCCAAGCTCCTGCTTTCCCAGCAGTGCCATTCCTGCACCCCAGGGCAGGGCAGGGCAGGCAGGCAGCAGTGCAGCCCCCTGTGCTGGGCACATCCCAGCTGCTGCCCTGCTCCTGGGCCTCCCATTCCCCAGGCAGCAGGACAGGACATTGCCCCTCGTGGGTGTGGACACAGCACAGAGCAGCTCCAAGGACAGGATCCCATGAGCTCCCTGGAAAGGCACCACTGCCAGGAGTGACCTTGCAGTGAAAACATCTGCCTGAGATGCCAACAAGCAGCCCCAGGGCCAGGGCAGCTCTCTGGGTCAGCATCCCTGCCCCATCCACACCAGGGGAGATGGGGATCTGCAGGCTCCTGCCCAGCACCACGTGGCTGTTTCATTCCTGTTTGATCAGTCGGGAGAGGAGCTGTAGGAGGGAAAAAGCTGCTGGAGCAGAGAGGCATTGAGAGGGAGCAGAGCTACAGGCACCGAGCACCCTGCACCAAAGGGACTCCCACTCCTTGTTTCCCTGAAAGCAGAGTTTTTCCAAGCACCAAAGGGAACAGGGTAGCTGTAAAGCAGAGGAAAAGCAGAACAGGATAACTGTAAAGCAGAGGAAAAGCAGAACAGGATAGCTGTAAAGCAGAGGAAAAGCAGATGTGCACGAGGTTGTTATGGAGAGTGGGACAGGTAAACACACGGAGCATCCCTGGACTCCGAGTTGTGATCCAGGAGGATGGGTTAAGGAATGTCCCCACGCTGATCACAAACACCAGCCAGGGAGATGAGATTAAGTGTGATTCAGTTCTCTGTGAAACACCAGTGCCCATCTGGGGCACTGCAGCCCACAGGCACCGGGGGGAAGCACATGAATTGTCCCAAGGCTCAGGGACCTGGAGCACCACGGAGAGACCCGGACACGGCTGGGACCCTGCCTGTGCCAGCAGCTACAGAGAGAGGCAGAAAGCCAGGCAGAGCCATCCCTGTTCCCAGGCTGCACAAGGGCAGGGAGGGCACAGGGACAGAGCGGGGCACAGAGCTTGGGGCACAGAGCAGCCCCAGCACCGTGGGCAGGGACACCACCCTGGGGTCCAGCTGCAGCCCTGCCCTGCTGCCACCGGCACAGGAGTCACTGCAGATGCAGCTGGGCAAGGAGCTGCCAGGTATTCCCGGGTTTTTTGGCAAACAGCTGCTCCTGCCTCCCCCTCGGTTTGCCCACTCCCCCAGGCTGCTGCCAGCACCCCGGCTCTTCTCTGCAGAGCCAGGCAGGGCTGGGCAGGGCTGGGCAGGAGCCCCTCGCTGCAGAGCCAGGCTGCAGCCTCCTCCCAGCCTGGAGAGAAACTGCTGGAACCCTGCTCCACTGCCCACTCAGGTAGGCTGAGCTGAGCTGGGCCTTGAAATAAAGCGGAGATTACAGACAAGAGAGACCTGGTCAGCTTGAGAAGAAGGGAGGAAACAGCCAAGAGACCGACTGAGCCGGGCTGAGGGGACAGTGCTGCAACACCGAGGGGCTGGGGGGTTCTCCTGCCCCAGCAGAGCCGGGCACTGCCAGACCCCAGGGACACGAACTTCCCAGGAGACAGGGAAGCAGCTCCAGCAGGATGGGCAGCACCCCAGGGTGCACGGAGGAGCCCCGGAGGAGCCCCGGGGCAGCGGGACAGGGAGGGACCAGCGGGGACAGGGAAGGACCCGGGACAGCAGCAGGGACCCGGCAGGGACACCACGGGAGGGGAGGTGGCACTCACAGCCTTTGGCTTGAACGGGGGCTGGATCTCCTTGCGCTCCAGCTTGTCCCAGTCGATGTAGCGGAAGAAGGCGTGCTCCTTGATGTCGCGCTCGCCCTCGGGGCCGCAGCCCAGGCGCTTGGCCGGGTGCTTGGTCATCAGCTGCGGGCAGGGAGAGAGGGAACAGTCACAGGGTGTCCTGCTGCTGCCCAAAATGTCCCCTCTGAGAAGTGCCCAGGGAGCTGCGATGCCCAGCTGGATGCCCCAGCAGCTGCCCTTGGGGCTCCAAGGATGCTGAGGGAGATGCCAGAGCGACTCCAGGGACAGGGAAGGCTGACAGCGATCATGAGAGCAGATGGCACATCCCCCTTCCCTCTGGGAATGGAACTGGTTCCCCAAGGAACAACCCCGGGGTGCTGGCAGGGCTCCCTCAGCCCCTGGCTGCACTGGGGGAGCTGCCCAGCGCTCCCTCTGCTTGGCGCAAACTGCTCAGCATCTGCAGAGTTAACTCCAAACCCACTGCCCAGGGAGGATGAACAATCTGCCCTCCAAAACTTCCATCAGCCCTGGAAGCAGAACCCCCACTCCTCTGGATCTGTGGCAGCACAGACACGAGGTGGATTTCTAATGAGAGAGCCAATTTGGAGGGAAAAAAGCACAAACAGTCCATTAATGTTGTTTATCATCTAAACTTCTCCTCTTCAGTGGCTCAATAAGGGAAAAGAGCCCCAGGAACTACGGCAGATGTCCAACATTAATATCCTGGGGCAGGGTTTGAGCCGTGTTCCAAGATCAGATGGAGATTCCAGAGATGCACAAGGCGTTGATAACGATGGAGAATATGAGCTTTATAGCTGCAACAAAAGCACTGCTTTATTAAAACAGGGCACTCACAGTGAGGTCGGGGCTGTGCAGAGCGTGCAGCAAGCCTGGCTCCCTGTCCCAGGGCTGGGGGGCTGGAAGAGCCCCTGGAGGGACAGGAGGTGCCAGTGCTCTGGGCAGAGAGCTCAGACACCTCCCTCCCCAGTGCCTGGACACAGGTCAGTCCTGCCACCGGTGACAGCACAGAACAAACTTATCCAGGAGAGCTGATCTTGAACAGCAGTGCTGCAATAGGGCACTGAAAGCAAGGAAAACCCTGGGGAAAAAAATCATCAAACCTAAACCCCTAAAAAGACAAAAAAACCTCCAACAAATACAAGGTGAGAGGAGAGCCACCAAGGGCTCTGTGAGCAAACAGCTCTGCTTCCCTGGCCTCCAGCTGCAGCAGCATCTGCAGCTGCGAGAGGGGTGGAGGGAGGGTTGTGTGAAGCAGCACCCCCTGGAAAGCCCAGCTCAAACTGCCAGGGCCTGGCAGGCTGTGCAGGCTGGGCCAGGGATTTTCCAGCCTCTGTTCAGGGCAAGGATGTGACTGGCAGCAGCAGCAGCCTTGCAGAGCCCGTCCTCAGACAGGGAGCCAGGCTGGGGAGGGGAGCACGGGGAGCCAGCAAAATCAAAAGCAGGACTTTTTTCCAACTTGTTTTTCATTAATCATTGAGTTTCCCTTGGCATTGCAGGACACAGCCCCTAGAAAATAAAAGCCCAACAAGAAACCCCAGAGGAAGAAGCCTGGGAAGGTGGCAGGGGTGACGTGTCTTGGCCTCTGGAACACGGGGGGCAGCAGCACGGACAGCAGCTGTGAGGGGCTGTCCCCAGGCAGCAGCACCGGGGGAAATGCCACCCAAAATACCTGTCAGTGTTCCCAAAATACTGCAGAAAACGCCATTTCATGCCTGTGCTGTGAGGCAGAGATTGCAGAGGAGCTGACAGCCACAGACAATCTGTTCCCTGGAAAGGGCTGCAGTGCCCAGGCACCAGCAGAGCCCCCAGGGATGGCAGAGGCTGCAGGGCTGGGCTGGGGGCTGCTCTGACACCTCCTGGTGCTCAGGAGAGCAACCCTGAGCCACCTGCAGCTCTGGGATCAGCCTGCAGAGCCAAAGCCAGGAGACAGCAGAGGAGGGAGATGCTGTTTGATCTGTTCTCTGCTGCTGCCTGGCCAGCCCGGAGCCCGGGGAACTCTCCCGGTGCTTCCCAGCCCGGGGTCCCTGTTCACACCTTCTCTGGGCCCTGGGTGCCAGGCTGGCAGATCAAACACTTCTCTCCAAGCAGGGCAGCAGGAGGGGGTCACTGGCATTGGCACAGGGAGTGGGACTGGGGGGGAACACCCAGTGGGTCTGGGGACCGTGGTGGTGAAAGCCAAAGCCCTCACAGATCATCCCTGGGCTGTCACACCCCGGGGCACACCCCAACAGCCCAACACAAACAGCTCAGCCTTGATGCAGCCCATCCAGAGGGATTTCACTGCATTCCAGGGGAAACATCAACAGTTCCCAGCTTACTGAAAAAGTTCTTCAATCCCACACAGAGTTTTAATTAAACTTTCTGGTGTAGCAGTTTGGTGGTGGCACAGGATGTCAGGAGGTTTTGAAACAACAGGAATACAGAGGGAACCACCACTGTGCTACAAAAGAATCCAGGAATTTATAGAGAACCAACCCTGGGTGCATGGCCAAGCATCCTCCCCTGCAGCCTCCCATCTCAGAGTGAGAAAAGCCGTGGCAGCTACACCCAGCCGAGGCTGCAGTCGCTGATTTACAGCACCCACGCCGTGCCTGCTGCAGCAGCAAACAGAGCCAGCCCCCAGCCCGGGCCCTGCTCCAGCCTCTGCTGCCCTGGGACCCTGGGGATGCTCACAGCACTGACAGGAGCACTCTGGGTTGCCCTGGACACCCCAAACAACACCAGCAAGAGGATGGGAGACGGTGGCAGAGACTGTGGGAATCCCCCTCCGACCACCCGTGTGGTCTCTGAATTCAGGCCCCGATTTTCCTGCATTCTGCTGACTCTGGAGGGCATCCCCCCTTCCCTGTGCCCCACTCCAGTGGGAACACCTGCAGCAGCTTTTCCCCATGGGCCAAGTGAACATTCCTCTTTATGAGCAGCTCAGCATCCTGGCAACGCCAGCAGAGGCTCTGAAATGCCGCAGTGGGAGCGCTGAGCGCAGGATGTGTCATTTGTAGATAGAAACTCTATTTTGAGATAGAGAACATTCAGATATTTTCAATATTAACTATTATAAGCAAACATTTCTTAAATTCCTACACAAACACATATTTATAGCAGTGTGTGGCACTGGGGGTGAGATGAGGCTCGGTCCCAAGCGCTCAGAACAATACCAGGACCTCGCCTGCCTTTATCCATCACAGCCCAAATTAACTCAGGCTGCAATTAAGCCAGGCCTAGCCCCAGTCCATGGAGAGCTCAGGACACTGGGCAAGGCAGAACTTCCCTGCAAATTAAGAGAGAGGATAATGACAATGCTGCCCTGACCTCCTGAAGTGCAACTCATCACAGCCAAGTGGAGGGATGGAGGTTTTATATCTGATCTCAGGAAAACCATTTAGGGATTCCATCCGTTTTCCCTGAGCATCCTTTTTCATTCCAGGCACAGGGTGCCCTGTCCTCACCTGCTGGGGCACAGGGTCTCTGGGCAGGAGCCCTCCCTTCCCCTCCCAGCCCACACCCCCATCCTCCCCTGGCCCCCCTACCCTCAGGCCAGCCCCAGGCAGGGAGAGGACGCAGGTGTTGTTTTCCTCTGCTGTATTTTCTACCTGGCTTTAGCACACTCACAACGAGCACAAGTTGTGGTTTCAGGACTGGGGGGCACAGGCAGCAGAACCCAACCCAGTGGGGAGCAGTGGGGTGAGCTGGGACCCCCAGGGCAGCAGGATCTCGCTGCCCACACTCCCCCCAGCCCAGCAGAGGACCCAGGCCACCCTTACCCCTTTGCAGATCGCCACTGCCTCCTTGGACATGGACTTGGGGTAGGCGACGTTGTGCTCCATGATGGACTGGAAGAGCTCATCTTCATCTTCTCCCTCAAAGGGGGCCTGGAGCAGAGCACACACAGCTTCAGGGGCTCTGCTGATCTCCAGGCTCCCTGTGCTGCTGTCCCTGGCCGTGGAGCCAGCCCGGGCAGTGGCACCCGGGGACACGGCCCCTGCTGCAGCCCAGCCTCCCCCAGCCCCGAGGAGATGCTCCTTCCAGGGGCCAGCAGCACAGCAAACCCCTGTGCTCCCCAAGGACTCTGACACAGCCCAGAGGGATCGATGAGAAGGCGATTACCTGGCCAGCCAGCATCTCATAGAGCAGCACTCCGAACGCCCACCAATCCACCGACTTCCCGTAGGGCTGGTAAGCGATGATCTGCAAACAACAGCAGCAGGGTCACACTGCAGGGCCTGCCCTGGTGCACAGGGACAAGGGTTCCGAGCTGCAGCTGGGGCACAGGACAAGGTTATTCCCTGGGACACGTTTCAGCACCGAGCTCCCCCGGCCGACACACTCGGAGCTGCTCCCGCTCGCTCCGTGCCAGCGCTCTGGGAAATTCAGGGACAATGTTCACACCAGCAAGGCCTTTCAAAGGAAAGAGCACTCAGAGCAACCCTCTGTGCTGTGAAGTCCCCAGCTGCCCCTGCAGAAGGTCAGAGCCCGGCAGGTGAGAGCAGCTCTGCTCGGAGGGACTCACACACGGGGCTCTTTGCAGGCTGCTCCGTCACCTCGGCACGCAGAGCTCTGCTGGCAAGAGAAAAAGCCCCAAAAATGGGTCAAGCAAATGGCAGGACAGTTGCACCCCGAGGCCACGTTGGCCTGAGCACGTTCAGCTCCCTGAAGGAGGAGGCACAGAGCAGCAGAAGGGCCTGGGCTGGAGCGTGGCCACAGCACCACAACCACACAACCTCGCTGCCCTGCCCAAATATTGTGAGATTGCTCCTCTGAGACCCACGGGCAGCAGCTTCAGTGCCATTCCTGGGTGCCACAGTGCTTTGCATCCTAATTTCCCATTTTCTGTTTTTCTTTCAGGAAAAGAAAAGAATTAGAGCAAGGAGAAGAAAATAAGAATTAGGGTGAAAACACTCAGGGAAATACACGCAGAACTGGTCATTTGTCCTGCTTTGAAGGAGCATTAATCACCCACAGTGACAAGCTCTGCACCAACACCACCTGGGTTAATCCTGGTGGGATGAAGGGCTGGAACAAACATTTGATGCAATAATGGGAAACCTCTCTGGCTGCAGCAAACACAATGTTGTTTAGCACACGAGTGCATCAATGTTCTAGCAAAGAGAATTTCTCTCTCTAATATATTTAAATGAATAAATACTAACTTCATCATTGCAAATTCAGCAGAGTGACAAAATTTTAGAAGGATATTTTTATGTGAAGGGAACAGACATATGGGAATAATTACTCCTCTGAATTTCATAAGTCTGGCATTAAATTGTGCCCATACAGCACTTCATGGCAGGGTCATGTGTGACTCCATCCCATCAGTAATGACCAAATGCAAAGTCACTTTGGGGTGATCTAGAGCCATGGATGGGGATGGGAATGTCCCCATTGGGGACACGGCCCCTCCCTGCAAACAGTGAGCTGGAGAAGGATTTCCACTTCACACAAAAACATCCCCTGAGAATTCCCGGTTTCCCACTGGTCACGTTGTGCTGGAAGCTCCCAGGGCACGCAGGGAGGGCAGAGCTGAGCAAGGCAGCGTGTGAGGAGCGACCTGTGGTGGGCTGAGCGTGCCAGGGATGGAACAGGCACGGAGCTGCCAGCAGGATGGACACGGGAAAAACCCTCAGAGAGGGAAAAGAGCCTGCAGGGAGAGCAGCACGGGGATGGGCTGCACTCGGAGGTGGAGGCAGCACACAGCCCAGCAGGGTCGCAGATCCAGCCTGTTCCCTTGAGGGGAGGGACAGGGCTGAAGGGATGAACTTGCCAGGTGATGGTGAATCCCTTGAGGTCCCTGTTCCACCTGGAAAGGTCATCCCTGGGGAAGGAGCAGCAGGAGGCCCCTGGGGTGCACAGGGAGCCCGTCCCGGCCGTACCTCGGGCGCGATGTAGTCGGGGGTGCCGCAGAAGGTCTTGGTGGTCACCCCGTCCCAGATGTTCTCCTTGCACATGCCAAAGTCAGCGATCTTTATGTGGCCCTCGCTGTCCAGCATCACATTGTCCAGCTTCAGGTCCCTGCAGGGCGAGAGCAAAGCCGTGACACGGCCCAGCACCCCAATCCCGGAGCTCTGCGCTGCCCGAGCCCGTCTGCGTCTCACACCCAGGATAATGTTGGGGGAAATGAGGCAAAACAAGTCAGAGATCTGTCAGGATGGAGTGTTCATTTCACTTTTAAGCCACAGGAACGCCACGCTGGGCAAAGCCCTTTGAAGTGTACGATGGCAAACGCTCATCTGGCAGGGATGGATTCAATTGATTTTTTCTTTTGCTCCCGTGGAAATCAAAGCGCGCGGAGCTCTCAGCGAGGGAAAAGCACCGACTCAGCACAAGTCCCTGCCTCACCTGTGCTCTGCTCCCGTGCCACACAGCCCAGCTGTGCTTCTCTCTGCTGCTCAGCCCCAGAAGAGCTGTTTGTGCTCGCCCAGGAGCTCTGCCCCTCTCCACCAGCACAGAGGGACCCAGCTGCAGAGCCCAGCCCTGAGCTGCCCCTGCACAGCTGGGTGCTCCAGCCTGCTTCTGTAGCAATTGGTATTTTGGTGCAATTCATACATTCTTGCTGGGTTTAAGGCTGTTTTTTGTAATTATCATGTCAGTGCTTAGAACCCTGACAGGCCAAAGGCAGAGGGACACAAGCTGGGATTCGCATTCAGAGGAAGGAAGGAAGCGGGGGCACTGGGGAACAACAGACCTAGAATCTCTCTGTAGCAGCTGATGGCAAAAACCAGCCCTCACGTCAAGTTTGTTCCACTTCTTTCATCTTCAGCATCTCCTGACTCCAGCAGCACAGCTGGCATCTCCCTTTACAGAGCACTTAATGGTATCTGACACTCATCAGGATGCTCTGCTCCACCCTGGGCTCTGGGAATTCTCCCGAGCGGGGAAGAGCAGTGAGCGCTGGTTTGAGAGCTGAACCAGCAGCCTCCGAGCCTGGTGCTGCACGTGGCAGGGCCCCAGCTACCTCTGGGTGCTGGAATCATATTGGGCATGGCAAAGGAGATGCAGGGGCTGGAGCAGAAGTGACAGGGTGGCACTGCAGAGCCCCTGGCCAGCGCTGACTGCGGTGGCAGTGGTAAGAGAGCAGTGCCCTGGGGGCTTGGAGCCGGTCCAGGCTGACAGGGAGCATTTGTGTTGTGTGGAGAGAAACACATGGAACAGGGGCAGCAGAGAACCAGAGCTGCCTTCCTGGGAGCTGGCATACAGCAGGAACCTCCTCCAAGGCAGGGCTGCCCTGAGGCTCCCAGCTCTGTTCTGTGTCGGTGGTTGGACCCAATGATCCCAGAGACTTTTCCAGCCATCAGGATCCTGTCATTCCACCTGTAGGCAGCTGCCTGACCTGGCCATGGCACGGGCAGGGAGAGCCCTGGGCTGGGGCAGAGCAGGATCCCATCCATGCCATGGGCAGGGAGAGCCCTGGGCTGGGGAAGAGCAGGATCCCATCCATGGCACGGGCAGGGAGAGCCCTGGGCTGGGGCAGAGCAGGATCCTGTCCATGGCACGGGCAGGGAGAGCCCTGGGCTGGGGCAGAGCAGGATCCCAGAGCAGCACGGGCTGCCCGTGGCCGTGGCTGGGCTGGGCTGGGGGCTGGGGAAGGAGGCCCTGCCCACCCACCTGTAGATGATGCCTTTGCTCTGCAGGAAGAAGAGCCCGATGGCGATTTCTGCTGCGTAGAACCTGCGAGAGAAGGTTGAACAGGAGCACTGGTGATTAAAGGGGATGAAATGGAAACCTTCCCAAGGGCTGGCAGGGCAGGAGGCGCTGGGCAGATGGGGACAAGGCAGCCAGGGCAGAGAAGTTCCAGGGAAGGATCCCACGAGGATGCCCGTGCTCCCAGGGGTGCTGGGGCTGTCACGGGGGGTTCAGAGCTGAACCCGGGGCTGAATCCACGGCTGCTCCCCACGGGTGCTGCACAGCACAGCCTGGACAGCCATCCCTGCTCCAGAGCCAGCAGGGGCAGCCCCCAGCAGCTCCAGGGAATGTTCTGGGTCTCACGGGACTCTGCCCAGCCTGCCAGGCTCTGCTCTGGGTTTGTGGTTTCATTTAAGGACCTGGAGGCTTTCAGGAACACCTCCTGCTCTGTCCAGCTCTCAGGGAACAGGAGCCAGAAGCCACCCCAGCAGAGGAGCCAAAACCCAACATCCCTCTCTCATCCCCCCGGGAAGGACCAGGCAGAACAGAGGCCTGGAATCTCCTGGGAAGCCTCCAAACCTCCCTGCCTTGTGCTTTTACTTACCTAAATTCATTTATTTAGCTCAATTATTTACAAGTACAACGCACCCCGAGGGTGAGGTGAGCATCCTTGGCATGAGGCAAAGGAATCTCCTGCACCTTCCCCTTCCTGCTGTTTGCTCTCCCTTTCTGCCCAGGAGCTGCACACAAGGCCTGGGCCTCGGGCTCCCTTTGCAGCCACCCCACACCTGGCACACCTGGAACACCTGGCACACCCCACACCCCACACCTGGCACACCTGGCACACCTGGCACACCTGG
>VZRZ01004187.1:128250-142067 GCA_013398175.1 Climacteris rufus
TATCTGGCACACCCCACATCTGGCGCACCTGTCACACCTGGCACACCCCACACCTGGCACACCCCACACCTGGAACACCTGGCACACCCCACATCTGGCACACCCCACACACCCCACACCTGGCACACCCCACACCCACCCCGAGGGGCCAAACCCTGCACTCACACGGCGTGGGGCTCCTTGAACCTGCCAACCTGCTGGATCTGGTACATCAAGTCCCCACCGTTCACGTATTCCATCACAAAATACAAGCGATCCTAAAGGAAAAAGCAAGGAATTAGCAACAGGATGATAGGAGCAGGGAATCTGCAGGGGTCAGAAATGGGAACCCAGGTGACTGGCAGCTCCAGTCTGTAATTCCATGGAAATACAGTCATCATCCCTGGCCTCCCCACGGGGTGCAGGGGCTCAAGTTCACACAGAGCCCAGGAGTTCTGGTTCCTTTGGAATGCTCAGGACTGGAGCTCTGACCCCCTGCACACAGATCCACTGGAGAAGGCAAGTGAGGAACCCCTAAAGCAGAGGTTTTTCACTTCCCAGGGATACATTTGCTCTTCTCCAGCAGATCTCAGAGCAGAGTTCAGGCAGGTCCTGGCTGGCATTTCCCCAGGCACTCCATGGCTTCAGGTCAGGGACATGAGCAGCTCCATGGGGGCCAAACTCCACCCATGACCACCAGGACTGGGCCAAGCACCAGGGGGATGTGGGACATTCCCAGCCCTCCCCTGGGACAGCAGTGCCAGGGGTGCAGAGCTCTGCAGGGGACCCCTGGTCACTCTGGGGAGGCAGAAAGGGGCTGCACCCCCTCCCCACTCCTTCCAGCCTGGTCTGAGGGGTCGGCTGCTCATGGTCACTGTGGGTCAGTGAGTCCAGAGATGCTCCCAGGGCTGGAGCCCCTCTGCTCTGCAGCCAGGCTGGGAGAGCTGGGGGGGCTCACCTGGAGAGGAGAAGGCTCCAGGGAGAGCTCAGAGCCCCTTCCAGTGCCCAAAGGGGCTCCAGGAGAGCTGGAGAGGGACTGGGGAGAAGGGATGGAGGGACACAGACCCTCGATGCACAGGAGCCCAGGGACACCCCCCTCCCAGGGGGACAGGAAGGACACAGGGGCCGGAGCACTGAGAGCTGCAGGTTGGCAGCACCACGTCACTCAAAATGTCCCACTGCTCATTTCCTCCTGTGACCTGCAGGCTGGCAGCACCACGTCACACAAAATGTCCCACTCCTCATTTCCTCCTGTGACCTGCAGGCTGGCAGCACCACGTCACTCAAAATGTCCCACTCCTCATTTCCTCCTGTGCCCTGCAGGCTGGCAGCACCACGTCACTCAAAATGCCCCACTGCTCATTTCCTCCTGCCACCTGCCTTGCCCAGCTTTGCAGGCAGGCAGGACCAGAGGTGCAGAGGGGGCACTGCCACAAGCAGGGCTGTGTGGGAAGAGGGGCCCAGCACCCGGGGATGCCCAACAGGAGTGGAGACATCCCAGGCTGGGGTCCCCAGCACAGCCCCGGCTGCGGGGCGGCTCCAGAGGAACCAAACCCAGAGCAAGGGGCACCGGGACTGTGCAAAACCTGTGGCACTGCTGGCACAGCACAGAGAACTCGGCTCTTGGGTGCCCGGGGAGCAGCCCCCGTGCCCAGGGCAGCCCTGGCTGGGCTGGCACCAGCAGCAATGTCACCTTGAGCAGCCACGCACGGCACCAGCCCCTGAGCGCCCCGGGCGGGCTGCAGCTGCTCCCTAAATATATCGATCTGCTCAAGGAGGAAGAATATTAAAACAACAGCTCTTGAAGCTGCCAGCTGAGCTCCAAAAGCAGAGCTGAGCTTTCCTCGTTTGGGTGGGGAAGGGAACGCTGGAGCTGCCGGGACTGAGGCAGGCAGAGGCTGGGCAGCCCCCGGGCTGGCAGGGAGGGCAGAGAGGGCAGGGAGGGAGGGCAGGGAGGGCTGGCCTGGCTCCCGTCGGTGCAGAGAGCGTGGCACTGCCCAAGGCTGGAGCATCCAAAGCCGCCAAGCAGCAGCACAGGATGGAGATGCAAACCCACTGCAGAGCCTGGCACGGAGCTGCTGGCACCCCCTTCCCTGGCAGCCAAGAGGCAACTCCCAGGGCTCCTTTCAGTGCCCTGCTCCTAATTAACTCCTAATTAACTGCTCCTTTGGTCCATGCCCTGCCCGAGTCCACGCTGGGAACAAGAGGCAGGGCCAGGACAACAGCCACGCTCCCCATGCAGCCCCTGTAAGACATGGGGAGAAATCCTTCCCCGGGAGGGTGGGCAGGCCCTGGCACAGGGTGCCCGGAGAAGCTGTGGCTGCCCCTGGATCCCTGGCAGTGCCCAAGGCCAGGCTGGACGGGGCTGGGAGCACCTGGGGCAGTGGGAGGTGTCCCTGCCCATGGATGATCTTTAAGGTCCCTTCCAATCCAACCCATCCCATGTGCCTCTCACTGCTGTGCCCCGGAGGGAAGCGAGGTCTCAGCAAAGGCACAGCTGCCCTGGGGACAGCTGGGGACACCCAGGGACCCCCAGGCCACCCCCCTCCCGCAGCCCAGGCTCCGACTGGGACCTCCAGAGCAGAGCACTCCAGGACCCCCCAGCACAGGGACCTCTCCCCCTCCCGCCCCAGGCAGGAGCTCTGTCCTTGCTCATCTTCCCTCTCCCTTTAAAAGGCAGATTTAGGGCTTTTCTCTCTCCGGAAGCCGCTGAGCCAACAGCCCCAGCAGAGAATTGTGCTCTGGCCTGTGCTCCCAGAAATCAAAGTGCTTTGTGCCAGCGTCTGATAATACACCCTGCTATACATTTTGATTACATTACAAATACGATTACTATTAAGCTACTATAGGTCTGCCAGGAATAATCCTGCGCTGACTCACTTCAGATGCCAGGAGATGCTGTGGGAAATAGCTGCTCCTGCCACATCCTGATTGCTGTGCTGCAAAGCCGGGCCCCAGGCTTTAAATACACTCAATGTGTTTGGTAAATGAAATTTCTGGGGTAATATTAAAATGTAATCCTCCTGCAAAGCATTGTCATCATTCTAAAGGACTCTGCTGATTCCCTCTGCCGGCTCCCCCTGACTGGACCTGGACATTCCCAGTCACAGGTTGCTCGAGGGCTGGGCAGGGATTGTATTGAAGGTCCCCTGTCCCCCTCTCCACTCCTGACTCATACAAACCCCGTCACACACCCGTGGAAAACTGGATTTCCTGGGGATTGGATTAGGTTTCTCTCTTTACTCACGGTTTGAGCAGAGGAATGAGTCCTGGGGAAAAGTGCAGCACTTGGCCGGTGAATCCTGAGGGATGCTGTGGGCTGGGGGTACCTGAGGGGCTGGGGGCACCTGAGGGGCTGGGAAATCACCTCTGATGTCACCAACAGCTCGCTGACAAAAACATCTGCGGGTGCAGCTATTGGACATTGCACTCATGCCACCCCCCAGTTCTGGTCCTGCAGGCACTTTTGCCCGTGAACTGGAGAAGGTGTGAGGCTGCCAAGGCAGAGAATATCAAATTGCTTTGGCAAGTGCAGTGATGTACAGAGAACAGAGAATCCTGGAATGGTTTGGGCTGGAAGGGACCTTAGAGCCCAAGCAGTCCCACCCCTGCCACGGGCAGGGACAGCTCCCACCACCCCAGGGTGCTCCTGGTGCAGCCCATGCAGTGAAGTGCCAGGCTCCCCGTGCTCAGGGCCCAAGCAGGTGGCAGGGCCAGGCTGTGGCAGCAGCCTCACCATGGTCTGGAAGCAGGAGTGGAGCTGGGTGAGGAAGGGAGGCTTCCCCGACAAAGCCAGCACGCGCTTCTCCACCATGGTGCACTCCACATCGTCGTCCTGGATCACCACGTCCTTCTTCAGGATCTTCACGGCGTAGAGCTCGTCCGTGCCCTTCCTCTCTGCCAGCATCACCTGCACGGGGGACAGGACACGAGTGGGGCAGGGGGAACGTGGATCTGCAGCGCCCTGGGCTGAAACAGAGAGAGCTGCGGGCTCATTGTCCCGGGGCTCCCGTCCCAGCCCGGAGAGCTGCAGCTGCCAGACTGCACAAAGCTGCCAGGACATTCCCAAAGGGAACAGGGACACCAAGTGTGAGCAGGCACGAGTGTCCTCCCTCCCCAGCTCAGTGCCCAGCCCAGGGGGCACTGATCCCTGAGCCCAGCTCGCCCCTGAGCCAGGGCCTGGCACACTTGGGGTGTCAGCAGCAGGAGGTTGAACACCGAGTCCACCAAATGACCAGGGGGTAAATATTTAAAGTGGAAAAAAGTCAGTCTGTAGTGAATAGTAAGAAAAAAGCCCATGTGATCTTCTCAGCCTCACCCTCCCTCCACGACAGAGACCAGGCCCCTCCTGTGCTGCTGCACCACCCAGCCAAAGCCCCCTCGGCCAGGAGAATCCATCCAAGCTCCCGTGTCAGCCCAGTCCCCCATCTGCAGGTTTATTTATTGCAGTAAATGGGATTCAGTGCTTCTGCTGGTGCAAATCCCTTGGGTTAATCCCTTCAGCCCAGCCAGGGTCCCCAGCCCGACCCACCACGCTCCATCAGCCTGAGCTGCTCCTTGGGCTGCCAGCGACAGAAACAGAGTCTGAAAGCTCTCTGTGCTGCCATCCCCCCTCTCACACTCTCTCATCACGCTAGATTGGTGCACTGGGTGGAAATGAATTGCTTTTCATTTGAAGGAGTCGGCAGAAATTCTCCAGTCACCTCAGGAACAGCAGCTCAGGGGTTTTGGCAATAAATGATGCGAAGCCAACATCGATAGGGTGGAACTGAACGTGCTCCAGGCTGGGGCAGACGGGCAGAGGACACAGGGGGGTCTCAGGTGACTTCACAGACAC
Organism: Climacteris rufus; assembly: GCA_013398175.1. Taxonomy (NCBI): domain Eukaryota; kingdom Metazoa; phylum Chordata; class Aves; order Passeriformes; family Climacteridae; genus Climacteris; species Climacteris rufus. The sequence continues at coordinate 133,067 of VZRZ01004187.1, forward strand.
GAGGGGAGCCTGGCTGGCCCTGCTGCTGCCGGGCAGGGGGCTGGGGGTGCCCCGGGGCTCTGCAGTGCCCGGACTCTGCCATTCCCGGTCCATGGCAGGGCTGGGGCTGCCCCGGGGCTCCGCAGTGTCCGGACTCTGCCATTCCCGGTCCTTCGCAGGGCTGGGGCTGCACGGCCACCCGGGCTCATCCCAGGGCAGGGCCGAGGGAGGGACAGGGACTCTGGGAAGGGATTTATTCACTGAGAACCCGGAGCAGCTCACTGTGCTGCTGGGATGGGACCCTGCAAGGCAGCGGCACTGGGACCAGCACACATCCCTGGGAGTGTCCCGGGCCAGGCTGGATGGGGCTGGGAGCAGCCTGGGACAGGGGAAGGTGTCCTGCCCAGGGCACTTGGGTGATCTTTAAGGACCCTGCCAGCCCCAGCCAGGCTCTGTTGCTGTGCCAGGCTGGCAGACACAGCGGCTGCAGCTCTGCCCTCCCTCGTGGCTGCGCCACACGGAGCCGTTCCGGGTCGGTGCCTCCGTTTATCACCATTTCACACGGCCTGGGCTGGACAAGGCACCGTGTACAGGTGCTAAAACCAGAGCTAATTCCTATGTGATAAAAGCAGACAAGTTTGGCTGGTCAAAATTGCTGGAAAAGCAGTGGTAACCACCCCAAGAAGGTATTTTGAGGGGAAATTAAAGCTCTTGCTTGGATATCAGGGTATTACACACAATATCAGTTACCTACAGAGCTGCCTTGCTACCCACCACCCTTTCAGAGAAAAGCAAAGCTGTTTCTGCCCCAGGGGAGCTGTCGAGGCCGTGGCTGCTGCTCTGCAGTGCCAGCACAGCCTGGCCAGGGCACCACCAGGGCACAGAACTGCTGGAGGCCACGCTTGGCTGGGGCTGTTCCTGGCAGTCCCAGTGACACCACAACCCCGGGCACAGCCGAGCCAGCCCTGCTCCCTGACCTGAGAGAGGCAAAAGGACTTTCCAGTTGCTGGGAATGGGCTGGGGGACACCCAGGGATGGGGTGGGGAGAGTGTGCCTTGGGGGGCAGGCTGGGAACCACCCCTGCTCCTGCTGCACACATGGGCTGTGTTCCCCTCTCCTGTGTTACAGAATCCCAGGATCCCTGAGGTTGGAAAAGCCCTCTAAAGCCATCAAGTCCAACCTGTGACCAATCCCCCCCTTGTCCCCAGCCCAGAGCCCTGAGTGCCACATCCAGGCCTTCCCTGGACACCTCCAGGGATGGGCACTCCAAACCTCCCTGGGCAGCCCCTGCCAAGGCCTGAGCACCCTTTCCATGGAGAAATGAATCCTGTTTTCTTCCCGGTGCCCTGATGTTTGGAGGTGTCAAATACCAGCAGATGCAGGCAGGCCAGTGCCCCCAGCAGAGTGGGTGCCCCCAGAGCAGAGCCCAGGCTGTGGGTTGGTGACAGGGGGAGCAGGGACCCAGCCCCAGCCCTGCCCTGCCCTCCTGCCNCTGCCCAGCTTGAAGGGTATCACAGCCCAGGAAAACTCCCCCATTGCACTGGAACGCAGAACTGCAGCAGCCAAAGGCTCTGCCCTGCTCAGCAGAACAACACAAACCCCCCGAAACCCTGACAGCTCCAGAGAGATTGATTAGCTGCAAAAATATGAGCAAGCCACCTAATTTCCCTTTCCTCTATTTATATTACAGCAAAGCAAACCCAGGGTGGGCTGTGCCAAGGCTGCCTCCCTCTGTGGAGCATCTCCCTGCCCGTGCCAGCCCCGGGAGCTGCCACAGCCACAGTCCTGGGGATGCCACGGAGACCCCAGAGCACCTGGGGCGCCGAGGGTCCCCCTGTCCTGGGGCTGGGCACACTGAGCCAGCACCGGGCACCCCCAGCCCCTGTTTTCCAAACCAGATCCATTTTCCACCCCCTAAGCTCTGCCTGGCTCAGGGGACCTCCATCTGCCAGCACACTCGCTGGGAAGCAGATTGCATTCTTTTTTAACTTTTTATTGGTGCAGAAAAAAGCTGATATTTAACTTGATTTATTCCTGTAATATAGTATTTGTTTGGGAATGCTCCAGCAAAAGAACTGGAGATATTCTGAACGTAGACAAAGCAAATTTGTCAAACTCCACCAAGGCCAACACGCTGGTCCCCCTGACCCCGGCCAGCCGAGTGTGGGGAGAGGAAAATACTGAGCAGTAAATCTGAAGTCCTGATGCCAAAGGGTTAATAGAGACAGACAGAGACTCAGGAAAATGGTGTGATTGTAGTCCAGGAGCTCTGCAGGCAGCAGGGGCTGGAGGAGGGAGGCTGGCAGCAGGCACAGGGGCAGCTGCCAGCCCTGGAGAGGGACGGACACGGTGCCAGCCCTGGAGCAGGGCAGTGCCACTGCCACACCCGGCTGCTGGGGCCGGGCTCCCCCTGCCCCGGGCACCTCTGCCCGGCCCCTCCCGCACAGCTGGCACACCTGGCACAGCTGGCACACCTGGCACACCTGGCACAGCCCAGCCGCGGCTGCAGGGCCCTGCCGGGGCAGCAGGGACGGCCGGGGCAGCGCAGGCACACGTGAGGGTGAGGCTGCAGCCACCCGGAGAAACCAACGTGCTGTTTTAATTAGCGCTAATTAGCATATTTATAACGTTCTGTTCCAGGGAACAGTTTCTGTCACACATCCCCTTATATAAGGCAGCGCCGGCTGAGCAGGTTGCTGATGCTCCTCGGATCCCAGGGAGGGAGGCGGCGGGGACGGCTCCACCGCAGCTCTCCAGATGCCAGGCCCAGCTTGGCAGGGAAGGGGGGACATTTCTGTGTGAGGGCAGCACGGGCACCAGGCTTTGCTGCTCCCCGGGGTGCCAACCCACAGCAAAGGGGCACAGCGCCCAGCTCCAGGGCAGGGACCCCAGAGGATGCTCTGCGTGCTGGGGACCATCAGGACCTCCCCATTCCCTGTCTGTCACAGAGGTTTCCATGGATCTCTGAGCTCTCCACCTCCAGAGAGGGAGCAAACACCTGCAGAGAAGCTCCAGTGCCAGCAGGGCAAGGAAGGGGTGTCCCTGCTGCACCCCTCAGTGAGCACCCCTGCACACCCTCCCCATCCCCACTACCTGCCCAAGGAACGAGCCTGCAGGCACAGCAATATTCCCTGCAATTAAGGCAATTCGCTAACGAGAGTGGGGCTGGGCCGGTCATCACACCAGCAGACCCTGTGCCCACCTCCTGTGGAGCCCCAGCCAGCCCTGGAGCACTGGGATCCCACATGGAAATCACCACAGAGTTGGCAAGACCCCAAGAAAAATGAAGGTTCCAAGTGACATAATTACCAGAAGAATGAAATTCTGTTACCACTCATAACAGGCTGGGAAGTTAATTAAAATGTTCCCAGATATTTGTAATTATTAGAGAAAAAAAAAAAAAAGAAAAGACCAAATAAAGAAGAGCTTTAAAGACTCAGCTCATTCCTGCTTCCCAGAAGGGGCAGCTGGATTTTGGGCTGGGCTCAGACATCTCTGGTGTTGCCAGCAGGAGCCAGGCTGGCCCAGCGCCGGGACACCAGTGCTCCCAGTCAGAGCACACAGGACACCAGTGCTGCCAGTCAGAGCACACAGAACACCAGTGCTCCCAGTCAGAGCACACACTGGGCAGGCCACGCCGGAGCAGCCACGAGAAACACGAGCAGGACGCAGTGCCAGGGCGCTGCCTCACCTTCCCAAAGCTGCCCTTGCCCAGCACCATCAGGAAGTTGAAATCCGACAGCTTCATGCGGTCGCGGCTGCCGTTGTTGTCGAACTTGGAGATGGCGTTTCTGCTCTTCTCGTCCGCAGCCTTGGAGCCCGTGCCGATCTTGGCCCTCTGCAGGGGTGGAGATGGGATGGGGAGAACAGACAACGTTACTGACAAGGGCAGGGAGAGCAGGAATTACAGAGCCAGGGGTGCTCCCAGAGCCCAGCTCAGCCAAACCCACCCAGAGCTCCGGGAGCCTTTCCCCAGCGCGGTGGGCACAGCACCAGGAGGGCACTGCAGGAGCTGCACCCCGGCTCTGGGCACTGCCCAGCTGCTTCCCAGGGAACCAGAAGAACTGGGAATGCCCTGGGTGGTGGTCACCCTGCCGTGCTGCCCCTCAGCACGGCCAGGTCACCCAGAACACAGAGCAGAGGCTCAGGGAAACTCTTGGCAAAAAGTGGCCTCTGTCCCTCACCTCACCAGGAAAGGAGAGGTGAATGCAAATATGCTCAGGGAAAACATGGGGCCTTTTATCCCTCTCTGCCTCCATTACTGCTCTTATGGGTGCCTTCCAACTTGGGATGTTCCATGATTATATCTGACCCTGGAGGGAATCACAGCCCTGGGCTGGCTCAGGCTGAACGTGGAAGCCACAAATCCTTTGGGGACAGCCCAGAACAGACAACTCCCCCCCAGACCCCCAGAGAGACAGACAGCCCCTTCTGCACCCCCAGAGAGACAGACAGCCCCTTCTGCACCCCCAGACACACAGACAGACACACAGACAGCCCCTCCTGCAGCCCACCCACCGCTGCCACCCCCACTGCTCCCTGAGCACCCTCCCAAAGCCCCCCCACTTTTAAACCCCAGACCCCAGCAGCGGCCAGGTGCCTCCCCCAGGCCAGGGCTGTGATGTGCAGAACCTCCACCCACAAAAGCTCTCTGACAATTTATTCCCTGTTAATTTACAGAGCTGTGTGCGGCGTGAGGCCGGCGCCGAGCTCAGCCTAGCATGAAATTCCATTAACCCGATCCCGGCTTCCATTTGGCTGCTGCTGGCAGCCCCTGCAGGCAGCACCTCCCGGGGAATCTCAGGCCTTTGCTGCTGCTAATTGGTTCTCACAAGGTTCTCCAGGCTGCAGAATTCCCCCCTCAAGGTCACCTGCAGCACCTCTGAGCATCTGCAAAGCTCCTGCCCTGCAAACCACGGGGATGCTCTGAGGGATTTCCAAACCCCATCGCTGTGGCCACGGGAGGAGCTGCAGCCCCAGGGTGGGACCTGCTGCTGCTGCCAGAGGGACACACACCCCACACCCCCCCTGTCCTGCCCTGCTTCCCGATGGGAAAACGCTCACAGGGTGAAAGGGAGTGAAGTCACCTCCCCCAAAGCACAGGGCGTTCCTCAGGGTCATCTTTAGGCTTTTGCAGTGTCCCCAAGGAAGGGGACACCCAGCCAGGGCACTGCACCAACCACCAGCAGCTCTGGCACCTCCCAACGCGGCTCATTAAACCCAAATCACAGAATCACAGAGTGATCTGGACTGAAGAGACCCTGAAGTCAGTAAGTGAGCACAAAGTCCTGTAACCTGTTCTTAATCCACTCCTAAAGCTCCCACTGCCTCGAGACCTCTTTGGGCTTTACAGTTGACACAAGCCAAGCATTGCTCACACATTTTTGTTTTAAAAAGAGCCTTTGGCCTTTGTTACCCCACTTCATTTGTCACAGTTCATTTACTACATCTGAACTTGTGCAGGAGCAGCTGACATCCCCACCTCTCACACTGTCCCAGCCAGAGGTTCACGGGGGGTGAGCAGAGCAGGCAGGGATGGGGAGCTGGGATGGGACAGGGGATGTGGCACCGGGATCCACGCTGGGCTTTGGTCTGGGGTGCTCCTTGTCCAGCCCAGGCTGTGCCTGCTGTGACAGGGCTGGGGGAAAGGGGCACCCAGGCTGGCACCGTGTCCTCCCAGCCGGCCTGCAGCCCCCTCCCCGTTCCAGCCCCCTCGAGGCCCCAGCCCCCTCCAACAAAAGCCAGTTGTTATTTCTCTGTAGAGCCAAAAACCATTGGTTGTAGCCAACTGTGGTATTAGAACTCTTTTCCTGGATAGTCAGGGAAGTTGTATGTAAATAAGATTAAAAGAAGAAAGGAGAACAGGAACCAACTCTCCAGTCTCTGCTACAATTACAGAGTTCACGCTGAGAACCATAAGGGCAGCTCTTTGATTTCTGTATGGCTCATTGCATGTGAGTCTCCAGCTGTACCACACTCATTCCCAGGGTTCCCAGGGTTTTTCAGCTACGCTGAAAAATGGCAAAGATCTGCTAATTCAGCAGTGTCTGGATCAATCATTCAGCACGAACTTCCATGGCTTATTGAGTAGTAAATAGACATTTCTCCTTGCAGCCTCTCTGGGGAGGTGGACCCTGCTCCACGCTCCCTGCGCTGCCAGAGAAAGAGCTGGCAGGGAAAATCCCCTGCCCAGGGCAGTGAGGAAAACCCCAGAGTCTGGGAAAAATCAATTCACCTCAAATTTCTGCCTCAGTTCCTCGTTCCCTTCTTCTCCCTCGGGAGGCACCGGGACATTGAAGTACTCGCCCTCCTCCTGGCTCAGCAGCTTGAACCTGGAGGGACAGAGCGACACCGAGGGCTCAGGGGGGCAGGACCCCCCTCTGCCATTCCTGCAGCCAGAGGACCCTTCCCCAAGGCCAGCAGAGTCCCAGCCACCCCAGACCCTCCGTGGCTGGGGATGTTTCCCCTCGCTGCCCTGGGCACCCCACGCCCGGGGAGCACCTCCCTGCCCGCCGTGGGGGCACACAGAGCCCTGCTGCTGCCAAAGCCGCCGTGAGCAGAAGCCCAGACAAACACGTTCGGTGTGACAGCCACGGGCACAGGCGTGGGCAGCCCCTGCCAGCCCAGCGCGGGGACGGTGCCCGAGCCTGGCACTGCCGGGCTCAGCAGGCAGGATGCTCCGGAGGAGGAGGAGGAGGAGGAGGAGGAAAAGAGCCCGAGCAGCGGTTCTCAGACATGGTGGCAATGCCACTGAGCTGCCGGGCGTTCCTCCAGCCCGGCTCTGCCCGGGGCTCCCCCAGGAGCGGCGCCCCGGCTGCCCAGCGCAGGGCCGGGCTCTGCCCCGAGCCGCTTTCTCCATTAACCGCGGTTGTTTAGATATGAAATATAGATCAGAGCTGCTGCTGCAGCGTCCTGCAGCCAGCGCTGTGACAAGGAAAATCACTCAGCTCTCCCCTTTCAGCGGGGCCGCGGCACTCCCAGCCCCTGCCCGGTGCCCGGGAATTGGCAGTGACGGCTCCCGCCGGGTTCCAGAGGAGCAGCCGTGTCCCCAGCCCCTGGCACTGCCGCTGTGCCACCCACGGTGCCACCTGAGCCAGCCCTGCCCAGGAGCGGCACCGAGCGGGCACCCGACCCACCCAGCCCCTCCTGCTCCCCGGTCTCTGCTCTCGGGGAGGCAGGCACAGCTTCCGTGGTGGAAAAACCAGCCTGGGGTGTTCCCTGAGCTGGGCTGAATGACACGCAGGGCTGGGTTTGCAAAGGACAGCGAATGTCTCTTTGCAATTATCGCACTCGCCGCGGACAGGTAACACAGCCCCAGTGCCTGGGGACACACAGGGAAATGAGGCACCGTGTGTCCTGCTGGGGAGAGAAATGGGAATGGAGAGACCCATCCAGGGCTGTTCCAGACCCGCTGCGTTCACGCCTCCCTGCTAATGAGTGCCTAATTACACACGTTGTGGTTCTGAGCAGCGCTCCAGCCAGGAACCACAGCCCAGAGGGGTCCCCCAGCATCCCCCCGTTCCCACACGTCTGAGGTGCCTCTCCAGTGCAGAAACGGAGGGAATCCAAGCAGAAAATGCTGGAAAACGCCTGTTTGGCGGGTGCTGGCAGGCTCCTCCCCAGGCCCCCGCAGCGAGAGCCCAGGGCAGCCCTGGGTACCTGGGAGGAAAAGCCCCCTGAGACCCCCAGCCTGAGCACAGGGAGGAGGTCACACAAATCCAGCCTGGGCTGGGCACTCAGAGCTGTCCTGGCACCCCTGGGTGCCCCAAGGACACCCCAGCTCGGCACCAGTGACCTCAGCAGCCCCGGGGTGGAGCAGAAGGAAAGTGCCCGGCTCCGAGGGGCTGCCTCACCTCCCAGCTCCTCCAAACACCCTGGGGTGCTCACAAACCCTCCCATCTCACCAGCCATCCACTCCCGACTTCTGCAGCTCGGAGATGCCGAAGGACAGCGAGCCCATGAAGTCATTCCTGCTGGTCAGGTCCCAGTCCCAGATCTCCACGGACAACCGCCTGTCTTTGTCTGCCTCTTTCAGGTGGCTGGAAGAGAGGAGGACGGGGAAAGGGCTGGTTTTACCCTGGAAGCTGTGGTCACGGCTCAGGAACCCAGATGCCCAGGGCAGGGATGGCCCCAGTGCCTGCTGAGGTCTCCAAAACTGAATTTCCCAGCCCCATCCGAGTCACACGCAGAGCACAGAGCTCCTGCCCTGACACACTCGGCTTTGACCAGGGTCAGGGCAGAGGTTTGAATGCTTCTGTGCCACTTGGAGAACAAAAAGAATCATATCTCAGTTGAATCAGCTCAATGCCTCTGAATAACTAAATCAGAGCAAATAAAATCACATTAATTCCTGGCAGTGAGAAAATTCAGTTTACAAATTTCAACATTCTCCTTGTACTTACAATTTAAATGTCTCGTTCCACTCAGGATTCAGGGAGCACTTGATAGTTTTGGTCTTCTGTTTGCTTTCGTTTTTGGGGTCAGGGATTAGCTTAAGCTTCACGTAGGGATCTGACAAGCCATTGGGGTCCATAGGAACTAGGTTTTTAGCATCTCTTACTGGGGAAGAGAAAAAGGATTAAATTCAGTATTCCAGCTATAAAAAAACCCAACAACTGACAACTTCCCTGTGTGCCAAGAGTAAGTGTGAAAATAGTGATTAAAACCAGAATTAAACTGGATCTGTGCAGACATGGGCATTACATGAGGAACGACATAATTAACGCAGCTCTCGTGGATGGGGGAGGCTGCAGGGTCGACTCAGGAGATTATTTTTACTTTCTGACAGGATGATTTGTTGTTGGCTCTCAGTTTGCAGTGGTTTAAAGCTGATTTGTTCCCTCCTGCCCCTTGGGAGGCAGAACTGCACTGGTTTGGGGGGGCCTGGGGATGGAGCTTCCCTTGGGGAGTGGGAGCAGCGACAGGACCAGGGCAGGGAGGGAGCAGGGGGGAGCAGGGGCACAAAGGCCGGGCCCAGCCCTCTGTGGGCACCTGGCACTGTCCCCTGCCCACCTGGCACCAT
>VZRZ01004215.1:0-27411 GCA_013398175.1 Climacteris rufus
TTAAGTACTGTTATTGAGATACCATCACAGCAAAAAATGAGTTTGTGCTTAATCCACAGCCTAATCCATGTCACCACTTCCTGTGTGACACTGAGACAAGGGCTCCTGATGTGTGTGAGAGAGAAGCATGTCTCTGTGTATCCATAAAGCCTTTTGGGCTCTGTCCCACGATTTTCCATATGGAATCCTTCCTGGGTTCTCTCTTGGCCTGAAGTAGCAGAAAGCTCCTGGGGAGTAAATGGGGGTAAGACTGGAGCTTAGAAGAGCTTTGTCACAGGCCACACTTCATGTAGCAGGAGAGACTGAAGCAGCAGAGAAGGTTTCAGCCCTGCTCAGCCCCCTCCCTTGAGACTTGTTGTTTGCACTGTAACATGTTGGGAGGTGTGTCCCCATTGGTCTGTTTTCATGATGACTCTGCTTGTGACCTCCCTGCTGACAAGCAAGTCTGTCTATTTTTGTAAATCCTAGCAAAAACTGGACTAAAAGCAGATGCAGGTCCCATTCATCCGACTGCCTCACCCAGAAAAGCTGGCTGCTGCCCCCACTGCATTGCATATTGTTCCAAATCTAGATCTGGGAACTCCTTTTGTGCTCTCATTTCCCCTTTCTGTGAAGGCACAAAGAATCTTTTGCTGTGTTCCTTTCTCCTGTGTGACTCACAAAGGTTGTGCTTTCATCAGAGATCATCACAGGGCTTCTCTGCTCCCCAGTACTGCAGACAGCAAAGTGTTGTCACCCTGTTGTGCATCTGCTCCCAACCTGAGTTTGGGCTGGGCAAGGGACTGATGTAAATGGTAACACATTTTGTACAGCTCTGTTTACAGCACCTGCAGGAATCCCTTACAGCACTGGGCAGTGCTCTGCTGTTCCCTGCATGAGCCTCAGCAGCCCTGTTGATGAACTCCTGGTGATCTCTGGCCAACCCACCACGATTGGTGCTGATTGATGATTTCCATAAATTAGGACCATTATCTCTGTATAACAGGGGCATTCTGCTGTCGTGTCAGCTGCACATCTGAGCTTTGCTGCCTTTGTAAGTCAAGAGAGAGCAGAGGGGTTGTAGCTCTGCAGTGTGTCCTTTTCCTAATGGAAAAGTCAGCACTTCAGATACATTCCTGGAGGACCCAGTGGTTAAGAGCTCATGCAGGAGAACAAACAGGATAAGCAGTGAAGCTGTAGCAGGGCTGGTAAGATGTGCAGAGGAAGGTGGCTTCTCATAAAGAGCAACTCAAACCAGCTGCTGGCAATGCAACTATCACAAAAGATATCATCATAAAGCAAAGTGATAGCAAACACATCTAAAAACGAAGCATTTCTTCTTTGATTATTAAAAACAAAGAAGCTTGAACTCTTGGTTTAATGTATTAAGTGATTTTTTTAAAGAAATCTTGAGTTAGTCAAATTGCAGTGATTCGTAAAGTAGCTTAATTAGACCAGAGCTCCAATGGGAGTCCCCTTTAACACGTCTGCAGAGACTCTTTAAATACTCTAATCCACTTCTGAATAAAAGGTGAAACCAGGAATGATAGTTTCAAAGGAGAAACTACAAAGAACATTTGTCTTTCTCTTTTTACTTTTCTGTCCTTGCCATCTAGATATCAAGCTTCCGTTGCATTTTGAGGATGACTTTTTTCTGGGTTAGCTCTCACAAGCAGAGCTTTTTATATACCATAATTTAAAACTTAAAAAAACCCTCAAAGTGAAATATCCGTTACTGAAGCCCTCCCAGACTGGTATTCTAGAATTACTGTAATAAATGGAGCCTGTTGTACAGTGGTTTGTTTCACCTCTTAGCAATCTAATAAAAAAAATTTGGGTTATTCTATTATCATTTGTTTTCTGCTTTATCTGGTGCTATAAGAGGAGGGTTCATGCTAATGATCCAGCTAGGGTGGGAAATCCTGAAATGGGAAATGAAAGCATGCCCTAAGGTCTACTTTTAGAGTGATGTGACTAGTCGGTGCCTCAAAATAAAATTAAAAAGAACCCAACCCACAAGACCTGGGTTCAGCAAAAGGGAGGCTAAAGGCTTGAAAATGCTGTAGTCTGACAAAGGAAATCAAGACCATGATGTTATATTTCCTTTGAACTGGCTTTCTTTAGAGATGTGAAATCTCTTTGCAACATCTGCTAGAACAGAGTTAATAAGCTAAAGAAATGCTTTTAACCTCTAACTGCTATTGATTCACTTTTCTAGAGGTAGGAATTGCTTAGAGACTTTCAGCACTACCCTTAAAATAACAGGATGGCAGCAGAAGGAATGACTGGGTTTTTTTTTTAATATGCAATACAGTTCAGTGTGAACAATGCACAGTGATCGTCGCCCTCCAATCATCTTTGGACTGAGGTTTCTTTTTAAAATGTTTTTTTCTCATGAGAAGAAAACAAAGATGACTTAATTAAAATGTTCAAAGAAAAACATGGATGGAGTAATCAAGACAGCACTCCAAGTGAATGAGTTCTTGATATTTAACCATTATACTTCTTTATCATGCTCATCCCTCTTTACTCATGGCACTAATGTTCAACAGGTTACATTTGAAAATATCTATCTGTAGTGATTTTTTGGAGTTGCATCTTTGCTCTCTGAAGAATTCTGGGCACTTTAGAAATATTATTACAAATGTTGTTTGCCTATTCATAGCAGTGAGGTGGCTACTGGATCCTGTGCATTTTGTTTTAAGTTTTGTTCATTTGTGGTTTTTAAGCATGATAGAAATGCAGACACACTTGAAGCAGGGGCTCTGTGAACCGGAATTATCACATAAAAGCTAAACACCAGTAATAGATATATTTGTTATAATTTGAAATGTGGGCTTGAAAGAAATAGATTAAATGATGAGAGGATTGTAGGTTGGTTTTTCCTGGTGGCATAAAGCTTTTATGCTAAAGAGAGTTCCAGGAAAGCAGATACTGTGCTAAAAAATATTAATAGGACTAAAGAAGAGTAGTGAGTGTATTTCAAATCAGTTACATCTTGGGCTCCCATAGAGGGCAATATTGTATAAAAGATAGTTTTAAGCCTTGTATTAGGGGTCTGCCAATTCATCTGTGTTGATATACCTTGAGGAAAATTGCTGTTACAGTAAATTTGATGCTGCATTTCCCTTCAGTCAGGCTGTGACTAATACACACAATATTGCGGGCCAAACCACATAACAGGACCTCGTTCAATGTGAAGGAAATTAATTTTGTAGATTACCTAAGTGTAGGTTGTAGGGGGGAAAAACGTCACATTTTAGTGTACAGTGTTCTGTTCAGTCACTGAGTCACAGCAAGTGCTCTCCTGTAATAAATCTGATTGAACAAACCCGTAAGAAGAAGGACACAAGTTTGTGTTACCTGTTCTGGAAACAGGATTTGTAGAGAGATATGTCTGGGGTACATGAAATCATCTGCATTTCTGATTGTATCTGAAATTTTCTTTCCTGTGGAACACATAGGTGAAGCTATCATGATGCTTTCTTTTATTTTTGTGCTTCTCTGGTTTTGCTGTGTTGTTAGCACAAGGCTCTGGACTTCCATCTCTCTTCAGCCCCCTGGGTATTTGCAACATGGAAAGATCCATGCCCCTATAAAATAACTTTGTATCCTAAATTTCTCTCTTGTTTACTGCCTGACATCTCCCCTGTGTTACCTCACCTACGTTGTTTGAGATGGTTAAATTCTTTTCTTTGTGAAATCTCTATTCCAGTAGTGACACTAATGACGAGCCCCACTGTAAATGCTATACTCAGCCCTGGAGTTCAGTCAGTGAGCCTTAAATCCATGGCACTACTTGTTTCACTGACTGTTTCCCAACACAAGTGATCCAGGGAGCCTTACAGTAGTTTCTCATTGCTGGCATCTTGGAATTCTTCACAGAATAGGTAAGAAAAGTAACCAACAGAACAGAAATGAGAGATACAATAAAGAGTGGGGAAAAAAAAAATCTTTGTCCAGGACTTGAATATGGGCTATCAAATATTTTGATATTTATCAAATATCAGTGGATTTGGGAGAGTTTTTTTTGCTCTGAATTAAATTTCCCATTCAAGTCTTGTACCTGAAGCCAGGTTCCCACTGGGGAGTCCAGATGCATCCATAGGGGCTCTCCTGTTGCTGACGTGGAAGTCTGTGCTGGCAGCCAGCCCCTCCTCTCCGGGGCCATATGCCTCATTTTCTGCTCTCCAATGCTTCAGGAATCTGGAAAGAGAGAGAGAGAGCAGGCTGTGGCTGGCTGTACTAGTCAGGGTCCCAAAATAGGTAGGTTCAATGGAAGAGAAGAATTAGAGGAAACTCACAGTTAATGTGAGGGTCTGTGCTCTGTAAATGACAATTTTCAGCTCTTAACTAATGTGATATTTGGCAGAGCGGGTTTTTCTGCACTTCTGTGGAGTTTATGTCTCATTAATTTGCACGTTCAGTGCTTATTTACAAGTGAGTTAATGACACTTCATTGCTTTTGTGTCCATCAGTCTATATTATCCTTATTTGACATGCAGTGTTTCTCCACAACCATTTCTTGGATTTGGATATTTGTATGTTCTCAGTGGACATATTGTTTAACACTGGTTAAATAATTCAACATTTCCAGCTTCTACAAACACAGTAGGGACAATACTTCCCAACAACCCTCTATATTGGTAAATACAAGAATGCATACATTAGAGCCAAAAGAACCTATAACAAGGAACTCTGATAAATTTATTTGAGGCTCTCTAAAATGATATAAACACTTCACATTTTTAATAACACATTTTTCAATAATCAGTAATTATCCAACACAGCTGTTCTTTGTATTGCTGTTATTTTACTTCTTAGTTAGTAAGTCATTGGCAATGACACTCCAATGCAAAATGTACACGGAAAATGAAGATGTGTCAATAGCATGTACTGAAAAATGATTTAAGTCATAAATAAGAGTATTAATTATGACAGAGGATCTCTATTCCATCAAACACGAATGAGGTGTGAGGTAAGAACATTAGTATGTTCTTCAGAGCTCTGCTCTGCATAATTCCAGCCAATTTGCATAACCTCTGGGGTTTGGATAATCCCTCTCTAACCTGGACGTAAGAATTTTAGGTTCATTGTAAAGCTCCATAATTTTAGAGGCTTTGCACAGGTTGGTGTGAAGAATTATAACACCACTTCCGGGACAATTGAAATGCTGCCAACAGAATAATTGTTGGAAGAGGAAAATGTAAAGAAAGTTTGGGTTAGAAATGGAAAACTATGTAGTAAAGCGTGTCCTAGAAGTTTAGTCGTGCAGGAGATTGACTGAAGTTGTGAGTTTTGAGATTTTATTTCTAAGAGCTAGCAGCTTGCTGCTTCTCAGTGATGGGGTAAAAATCTCTTGAAGGACCTCTCGTTCTGGCTTGCTTTTCATGGCAAACTGGGTATGGAACAAGCAGAGAGGACGTCAATATTTGCACGTGCGGTGTAAGAATAGGGCATCATTTTCCTTCTGCACGAGCCTGGAGGCACAAGCTCGTTGGAGGGCACTCCAGAAGCTCTGCATCCCCCTCGTGGCACTGCCACAAGCAAGGCAGCTGTGCTGGTGCTCTGCTGGCACGGGGGCTGTGGGTGTGGGAGCGCCCCGGGGGGCCCTGAGCACCCTTGGCCCCAGCTGGGGCCCTGCAGGCGGCGGGGAAATTGCGGGGCTGAGTGCAGCAAGCTGTCAGCTCTTCAGGCTCTCACCGCGGTACCAGGGGCTGGAAGCCCTCCAGGTCACACACCAGTGAAGCCAGCACACCAACAACCAGGCAGGTCCTGCTTCCTCATCCCAAACTTTGCAGCAGGGCTGGTGGAGATCGGGATTCCCTGGGCGCGGCTCTTCTGCCTCACGCGTTCCCGTGTTAATGAGGATCACACGCCGTCGCAAAATCTGCAATGGGGTTTTTGGAACTAATTTTTTCTGTTCTAGGTTTAGAGGTCTTGTAGTGTATGTTTGTGAGGCTGACTGCTCAGGAGAGAGAATGGGTGAAAATAGACAAATCTGACCAAAGCTCCTTTGTCATTAACTGCAGCGTGGGGATAGTGAGATTCCAGTGGGGTAGAGATCATTCCAATTCAGGATAAACCAAATTTGGAGGGTGTGCCTGGTGCGATATACCTCCTATGGTTCAAAGATCTTCTGTGTCTGTTGCAGTCAATACATCAGCAGGAAAAACTACTCTCGTTAAAAATATAATGGAGAAGGCAAAAGAGTTTGAGAGTAACTAAAACACTCAAAATAAGAGTTTCAAAATGTTAATTGATTATTATCCACTGCTTTTCTACACGGTCATGCAGAAGTTACTTGCTGGGGATGCTGTTTTTAAACCAGCATTTCACATCCACTTCTCCAGGCACCAAGATCTTTTAAAACAAAGATGCAAATCCAAAAAAAGTCACAGCCTTAAACTCAGCTCAGGTGAACAGAAAAAGTCATCAAGGTGGCAAAGCACTGAACTCTTGGTCGCTCGGCTGTTCTGAAAAAGTTCACATTGTTGTGCAGACAGGGCATATAGCCTCAAAACTGATTTTAAAAATCACGGTGGTGAATGTTTGGATTTATTTGATTTTCTCGAGTCAGCAGGAAAAAGTAGGTTTATTCTTGTGCACATTGTGGGAACCAACTCTCTCTCATACAAAAAAAAAAAAACCCTCTTCTGTTTCAAGGAAATACTAATTTAATTTAAGAACTAAAATAATACCTCACCATTCAAAATTCAGTTTTCTGTTTATCCCTGACCAAAGAATATTCACATAAAACAGGCTTATTTTGTAGTTCAGCAATGCCATACAGCTTTCTGTACTGAGAGAGTGAAGCAAAGTCAGCTGAAATAGAAATAGGTGTTTCAAACCCAGGAAGAAGATACGAATATGAAAGCTCTGCTATTAGAAAGCTAAAAGCTCATTTTCTCAGTGTTTAAACTTACTTTCTTGTGGTTGCTATGCTACCATCTCTGCATCTACTTTATGGAACTTTGAACTATAGCAAAGAAAGGCTTTTTGAAACTGACAGGCCTGAACGAAACTGAAAACCAATCAGGATGTGAGACCATCCTGTAAAGGTTTTATAAAGGTGAATAAAACTTTATATTTAGCAATATTTAAATCAGTCACTCTGAGGATTCAGCTAGGCATTTTTTTCCAACCCACCAGACTGTTTTTTTGTTTTTCAAACACTTTTTTACTAAGTTCTTGTTTTCCTAAGCTTATACCACCGGCATTAACATTATTTGTTTCAGGATATGTGTAAGTTGCAGCTACTGATAACAGCAATAGCTGTTATACTCTTTAATATACATGAAAATGGGTCAAACCCTCAGTAAAGAAAAATATTTGCATAATGGGAAGAACTAGCCTGCATTTGGATGATATATCACCAGTGTGCTAGGCAAGTACTCTGGTATTCAGGAGGCAGAAAGGTAATACCAGGCAAATGGTCTAAAGATATTCAAAACCTTTAATAAGCATGTTGCTGTGATAAGAAAAATGGCAAAGAGAAGGCACCCTTGGGAAAACCAGAAAATGCAGTCAGTGGTGAGCGTAAAATTGTCCTGATAGGTTTCTTTCAAGAACACATTTGCAGTAACCCTTTTAGGGAAAATAAAGGTAAGATTAAAACAGAAGGAAGGAGAAATCACATGTGAATGATGAATTCCATGGAAGGGAAATGGTGGTAGAAGACTGGAGCACTGCAGTTGGAGAAGACTTGGGGAAAGGGGATGGAGCTCCCACTGAACCCTGGCAGGTCTCTGGTCCTGGTTCAGCCAGGCAAGGAAGCATGGCACAGTTAAACCTCATGTCCTAATGCAGGCAAGCAAGGAGATCCTGTGGTTTATGGCTTGGGCAGCCAAATGCAGAGAACACGGAGCATTATTATGCAGTGCCTAATAGCAAAGAGGTGGACAGCATCATCTCATATGACTTATTTCACTTCCAGAGGGATTGTTTCTATGAAGTGGAAATAAATAAAATTGCATACCAATAGATCCACCTCACTGATCTCAAAACACCTTAGAAGAATCATTCCTGACAGAGGAATATCAGACACGCTGCAAATCCCTTCTCTCTTTCCTTCTGCTTTTGCACACCTGTGAGTGTACACACATGCTTGCACTTGGGATTGATAATTCCTCTTTATGGCTCTGAAAGTCTCCCCTGTGATTCCTCGGTTCGGCTATTTATCATATGGCTGTCACTTCCATGCCTCTTGTCTATAAATATCTTAACTATAGAGACAAAAAAGATGGTAAGGAATTACTGAGTATTTAAAAGATGTAATGGACTGAAACCAGAAAAAAGAAAACTCTTTTTATGCTTTAGGAGAAAAAGGCATTCTTAAGGGGAAGGTCACACTTACGATGGAATAACTTAACTAGAGAAAGTTCACCATCACTGTAGAGGTGATGATGTGAATATTTGATAAGGTACTATAGAATATAGAAAAATAAAGCTGTAGTAAATACTTTGTAGAAAATGTTAATGCACTAATGAGCAGCTGGAGGGAAGAACCTGGTATTCCTTCCCCATCCTTGTACTAGTTAAGATTCTGCTCTTGTGACACCAGCAGCTGTTAATGGCCAGGGGGAGGGAGGCACAACAAGATGATCTAGGAGGCCCCTTTCAGCTTTAACATCCACAGGATTCATTCAGCTCCCTCTTGGCACAGGAGCGAACTCACCCTGATCTGATTTATATATCCAAAGTTTTTATTTTAATACTCTTGCATGGAGGGGAAAAATATTACAGCCTGACAGGAACTTAAAGAAGTTACTTGCCATGTGAAGAAGTGCATTCTTGCTGTTGTCACCAGGGATTGCTCATTTTCTGCCCACTGGCCACAAGTGCATTAAAGGCTCAGTAATGGTAACACCAGCAATAAATAATTATCGTAAGCTGCAATATGTGCTGTGCAAAGACTTTTAGCCATCATAAAGATTACTTTCTGTACTGTCAGATTTCTGTACTGTGGAATTACAAGGATTTATTTTACTGAAAAGAAAAAGCTGTCTGCTGATAAGATCACATATCAAAAATATGCAAAAATGTTCCCTTTACATTTGGCTAAGGAAGAGACTGCATTCTTCTTTTGCATCCTAATTTGGAGATCCAAAAAGTGTAGTGCTAATACAGAGTGTCTCACCAGCCTGCTCTCCCTGTGTTCAACCACACAGGGCCAACATCTAATTCTTCCATTCGTAGAGTACCAGGAGAAAGAGGTAGTTTCTGTATAGGACTGGTGTGTGTTTTGAACTAAGACTGGAGTGCAATCTTGGGTCCTTGCTCCTCTCAGGAACATCAGGCAGGATCAACCTGTCTTTTACTACTAAGGTGCACAGCGAGCCCAATGCAGCAGGGAGTGGGAAGTGGAAAAGAGGCAGTGCATCCCTCTGCCTTTTCTTGAACAGTTTGAAGTGCCTGTTCTACCTCAGATTTTGGCAATATAAACGGAGTGGACAATTTCCTTGCTCTTCTGTTTTTAAGATTGCCCTATCTCGGAAAAGCTGAGCTTTGGTTACCAGGGGAGGCATCTTATCAGGTGTTCTAAGTGATCATAGCTCAGTCGAGTACCCTTTATGAAAAAGAGGGGCATGCTCTGAGGATTATGATCTCCCCAATGCTTTCCAGCTTTCCCCTAAGATGGTAAACAGCAATTATTTGTCCAGTGTAGACAGATGCATCCAAGATGTTCAATTTTCAGCAACTGCAAGGCAGCAGGTGGGGATAAATGTTGGTTGGGTTTTTTTTTTCTTGTTTATTTCTTAATTTCAGTCTTTATTTTTCCCAGAAGAATTTTCTTTTGTGTTTTGATTTCCTCAGTGATACACAGCATTTTTGAAGTTTTATCTGCACAAAACAGACCAGACTCTGTCCCACTTTGCAACTTCAGTGTGCTTCTCTTCCCCTTTAAAACTCAGGTAGTTAAGAAAGCACACAATACAGAGTTTGTGAGGTTCCTGCATAGTGACCTTTATATCTTAGCTCTTCATTCACCCCTCTCTAGTTCCTGAACTCTCTACTGTTGAGTTCCTTTATTACATGTTCATTTCAAGTTTATGCAGGTTTCCCAGATTTCTTCCCAAGCATTCCATAGAAAAGCCCAAGCAAATACACCTCAGCCTTAATTTCTTGCATCACAGACTAAACATTCATACTTGGGACTCCTTTTTAATTTTTTGCCTTTCCCCCTATTTTTGACCCCAGGTTGTAAGGCTGCTGTATTTCAGGTAACCCGACTGCTTTCTGAACTCTCAGTCCTCATCTGTCAACCTCCCTTCCCCTCTTCCAAAGCCCTTAATATTGATGAGTTCAGAGAGGTGATCTTGTGACACCTGTATATAATTTACCCTGAGGCTTCTCTGGAAACAGAACTACTATTTATTTGGTGATCTTGATGACAGCACCTTCCTGCCTAGAGCCATGTACAGGTAATTAATTAGCAGCACTCTGCTGCCATGGGGAGGGATGCTGCTGTGCTGTGCTGTGCTGTGCTGAGGAGGGCACATGCAAGGAAGCTCCTTCTCCCTGGCAGTCAGGCTCCTCTCGTTTGGTGTTTGAGATTTGAGAAATTTAAGAACTAGTCAGCAGAAACTGTGAAACCATTGAACACAACTGAGGGATGAATACCACAGAGGCCAGGTCTGCATTGCAAGAGGAAGAGTAAGTACAGACACAGTCAGACTCCTCAGTGAGATACGGAGAGGCATGGCAGGTTCAGGGAAATGCTTTTGGGATCTGTTAATTTTTAAAAGTTTTAGAAGTCACATTTTCTGAACTAACACAATTTCAAAGGGAATATCAACACTCCCATTCCATTGCTTTTCCTGTGAACTTGGTTTTGAGACCACGAGCTTTTCTCTCCCCACTGACTGTTGTTAGGTACTTCGCCAGAGCTATGAACACCAAATCTCTGACAAAGCAGCCACACCACCAGCTACGACATGAGTAGAGCCAGCTGCCTTATCCATGGTGCTACCACAGCCCAGTCAGTGGCAGCTGCCACTTCCAAGGCCACTGGAAAGCAGAGCCTGCACAGGCAGCAAATTTCCCCCTTGGAAATACCATCATGCTCGAGGAGCCTCTTGAGCCTTAGTGTCTGTGTCAGAGAGAGGGCTGAGCTTAGGCGTGGACTGGATCCAAGTTTTAAATCTGAGCTGTGAGAACCAAAGGGATATGGGAATACAGAGATGTGCTGATTGTTCCTGCCATCACTGTTTTCCCAGGAATGAGGAGCAGCCTGGGAACACCTCATTGCTCCCTTCCTTGCAGAGGGACTGAGTGCTGCTGAGACCCTGCTGCTTTTGCCCTGGTCCCCTGCTGCCAGGCTGCTCTTGCCGGGGCTGGGAAAGCTGGATCAGATGCCAGCACACACGACAGCTGAAGGCAGCCCACTCCCTCAGACTGTGTGCAGGTCAGGAATCTTGCCAAATTGTCCACAGCAACATGATGAGGGCGTTGAAGGGAGCAGATATGACAGCTTATACGTACGTGTTCTTTAACTATAGTCACTCTAAGTAGGTGTAAATTGCCTGCATTTTAAGAACAACTTTCTTGTTTTCATTGACATGCCAATGAATTTCTGGCAGTTTTCTTAAACATGATAATTCTGCATAAAAGACAAAAAGGGCCTTCAAAGGAACTTGTACATCAAACACAGCCCATTTTAAAAATCCATTTGGCATTTGTCATTCTTTTTGTTCTGTGCCACAGCGTGTGTCCTGAGAGCAATGACCAAATTAACTTGAGTTCATCCCAGGAAAGATAACTAATGCCTGATTTAATCCATCCTATACATTGTCACCCCCTTCAATTTTACACCAAGTTCCTCTATTCCAGCCTCTTGTTTGCAAGTTTGAATTCAGATCTGAAATGAGCTTTTGCTTCTTAGAGATTCTTTTTTTTCCTCTGCTTTCTCCTCAAAACTCTTCTTTTCAGCCTGCCTTCACCAGTAACACCTATGACAAGGTTTTGATTTTTTTATTCTTAGGCCCTACTTGATTTATTCCATATTGCATGAAAGAATCCCAGGCCAGGCCCATGGAGTTAGGAAAACCCTTCTGAATCTCATGGTTTTATTCCCATTTTTCTTTGTAATATCTTTCAGTCAATTAGACCAAAATTGTCAAATGAAGTAAAAATCTTGTCTTCATTATAAAGATCTCAGCAAGCAACAGCAAACAAAGAATGAAAAATCTCCAGCACTGTGGGAGTATCCTGCACAACCTGTAGTCTACCCTTTCATAAAAACAAGGAGAATGTGAAGTGCTAATGATACATTGGACACAGAAAACAGGTGCCAGCAGGGGAATCTTTTACCTCCATTATTCCAACAGAGCTTTTGAAAATAATTACGCCTTTTTTATACTGTTTCAATAGCTCCTCACGCCTACTGTATTACAATTGTACAATCCCAAGTATGAAATCACTAATTAAAATGTATTCACAGCAAGGTTATTTATTGAAGAGAAATAGTTGGGGTGGACATAGAACACTCTTGAGACTAAATTAGCCTTTCACCTATCAATGAAGCACAAGGGAGAGAGAGAGGGAGAAAAGAAAATAAAAATAAAAGGATTTGATTCCAAATCAATCTACTTTATTTGCATGTTTGAAGACTGACGGGTGACAGAACGGTGGTTGATTGCCATTCAGCAAAATTATTTAAGGATATTTCACTTTTCCAATAGCTAACAGCAGTCCTGCTCATACCAGAAGTCTCAAAATGGAGGGAAAGGCAGGTGGAAAACAGATAGAAACAGTGCTGAAAAACTGTGAAGAGAAGCTGCTGCTGTCCCAGACATGGGGGACAGAGCACTGAAAGGGGACACTTGAGTTGGCTTTATTCCTGGTCTGAGCAAGACATGTGCTCACAAGTGGGAGAGTCACCATGAAAGTGCAAGGAATACATTGCAAGTGAGATTATCTGTCCTTGGAGCTGTGGGATGTGATTTCCTGTGCCAGGTCTGGTGAATATGACCTCTGGACTTTTATTGTAGGAACCTGTCATGAAAATTGATGGAGAGAGAGAGTTCTATGTCCCTCATGCTCCATCACCAAGTCCTTTTGTATTTCAACCAACTGTGTTAGTTCATCTTGTGGAATTACGAGCTAGGCTATGAGCATCAATCAAACCAGACCCTTTAAAGCAACAATTGCAGAACAGTTACAGCAATTAAATTTGGAATTGGGATTGCAAGTATCAGGGCTCTGATTTTCTAAGAACTTGCATACAATCAAGAAGCAACCTATATTGAGAGCACCAAATGTTCCATCAAAATGTTCTTCATTTCAAATGTTGGTTGCTCATGAATAATGTGAAGCCAAGTAGTTAAACCTTTCATCCACAAATAAGACCGAATATCAAATATCTAACTTTAAATTGTGTTCCTTGATATCTCCTGCAAAGAGTCTGGAAATATTAGAGAGCCATGCTGCATTTTCTCAGTGTGTCACTCACCATTGTACTTGGCACAGCTTGCACGTGGAGTAAATCCACAGGGTATTTTTGCGAGTTTGTATGTTCTACAGGCTCTCCAGAGCCAGCCTTAGCACACAGTATAACTGGGGAAAATAAGTCCTTCTAAAGGCTGGGAAAGCCTTTATGTTTGGCCTTCCCTGTGACAAACCTGAAGTTGTAAGACAGTCGTGGTTTTGGCTGCTCAGCTTGGAGCATTTTCAAAGTAGCTGGTTGGCAAGAAATGAACACTCAGCACTTTGGGAAGGCCTCTACAACATCAAAACTCCTGGCACTCGAAGTCATCACTTGCTGCAGACAGTCTCAGTTCCTGTAAAATGAGCCTGAACATACCACAGCAGTGGGGAAAATTCCAAGTGTCAGTAAAGGGTAAGGAATGTATTTTCCTTGTCAGGGTCTCTTTTGTTTGGTTTGGCATTCCGTAGGAAGCTTATTCCTGGATCCATTCGATACAACAGGACGCAGTAAGGTCTGTTACTGTGCTCAGCCTGTAGGTATCCTTGCCCTAAAGGCAATTTACTCATCCATTTTTCCAGGAGAAAATGGGGCTAAAGTAACACTCCTCCCGTGGAGGAGGACCTCTAGCTGTAATTCCACCTGAGGACACAGCTCCAACTCAGCCAATGCTCTTATTTTGGCTGGACCAGCATTTTAAAGCAACTGGAGGCACAGAGAGCCAGGTGGAAGGGGTTCCTGACAGCTCACAGCTCTAGCAATTAGGCAAATGTTAATCCAAACCTTCAGTGCTTTTTAGGACACATTTTAACACCTTTTACAGCATGCTGTTCTTTTGCTCATGTGTTTTCTGGTGACAGTGCCTTTCATAATTACTCTCCTCTGCACAGGTCCCTAAAAATGGATAAAAATTACCTTGGTCATACTCCTAATTTATTATACATAATCCACTAATTTTTGACCTTCCATTTCATCTTGTTATAGTCCATACATTTTTTATGGTCACTATGAAATTGTTTTGGAGACTACAAAAGCATTTCAAGTAACAATAATGTTTTTATAGTGCCTGTTACTGACTTTGTTGAGTATGAACAAGGAGTCACACTTTCTACATTTTGTATGATTCTTTGCTTTTAGGTATTTTGCCAGGTATTGTAGTCAGTGTCCTACATCTGTTCAGCCTCCTCAATGCAGTTGTTGTGCTTTTGCCCAGCAGCACTGAGCTGTTATCAAATGTTACCTGAAATGACACCTGAAAAGCTGTTCCTGGAGAATTTGTATCCACACTTAGGGCTCCACACATCAATTTAGCAGGTAAATAGGCATTTCCATGGATACTTTAATACCCTATTATTCTGCAAAACCAGATACAGCAGCACTTTTATGGGTGAAGCTCAGAGCAGCTGCTTAATTATCGTGCTAGATGCTTACATAAAATCTTCTAAACTTCAAGAAATATATTTAATGTTCAATCACGTGACAGTAATATTGGTGCAGTGCTGACAGAAAAGGCTATTGGTATCCATCTGGGAATGTAATTTTCAGCTTATTTACTGGCACATACCAAACTATCTTCTTTTCTCTCCTTTTCATTTTCTCTCTCCTGTTTTTGTTTCTTTTTTATGGGTATTACTTTGCTCTTTGGTGCTTGAACACTTTTTCTGTGTCCACCCTTCTATTTTTCTTGCTGTGAATATGTTCTTAATTAGTCTTCTTAAATGTGCATTTACAAGTATGCCGTAGCAGGTGGAGAGCACTGGGGAAAAAACAGCACTAAGAGGGCATCATTATATTCAAAGGAAACAAAAGAAAAAGTGAAACTTCAAATCTTCTCACTTTCCATTAGGTTTTACCATTGATTTCTGCATTAGCTCCTTCACAGTGATCCTAAGTTTAAAGTTAAATTATGTTGTCCATTATAAGTAGGGAACTTTAGACCTCAGTTCAGCAAAACAAGTCTACTTAAATGTTTAAAGCTAAGCATGTGCTAAATTTTGCATTCAGCTAGAATTTTAATAGGCTTACAGAATTTACACCTTAGTTTCAGTCCTGTCATGGCTTTCCCTGGCCTGAATTGGAGGGTCTTGTCTTGCAAAAAACCTCAAAGGAATCAGCAAACAAAACCATACACAGCAATGTTTTCCTTTTGGAGCTGGTTTGGGAGTCTTTATGTAACTGTGGTTAACAATTGTGGCTATATCAGATGAATGAGAGAACTTGGTTCAAGTTGAAGAATAAATGGCATCTGCAATGAAATAGAATAGAAATAGTCATGGCCATTGTGAATGCAAAGACCAGAGCTCAGATGGCTGTATGGGGGTGTATGGTATATATTTACATGCTGAAGTCCAAACAACAGGGTCTGAACACAGCTAGTTACCTGTAGAAAAAGATGAAATCTGATCCCACAGTGTTCTTTAATAAAGGACACAAAGCCAAAGCAAGAACTATGGCTAAAATCTGGAGCTCAGAAAACTCACATGCAAATATACTTTTGTGATTCCAAGTTGTTTTTTTTTTACTCACTTGGAGAATGAAAAAGTAACTTCCTCATTGCTTCATGTCTCTGACTATTTTTGCCAAGGTGCACTTCACTGAAGCTATTGATCTCAGTGCCAAATTAACATCTTACACAGGGGTTAATACAATTTTGCTCTAATGGTTCCTGTTGCTTGTAGATCCATAAACACAGTTGTACTCTGAAGGAAGGCACAGAGTATTTTTCAAAGTGATTAGATGAGATTGTTTCAGTAGAAACCATGACTCTTTGCCAGAAGGAAAGAAAGTGCCCTGCCCACATGAAAATGCCCCTTGAATTAGTGTTGTGCTGTTTGTAGTCTAGTTGTAATAATGGAAAATTAGAGAAATGCAACCTGTAAGACCTTCTGAGTAAAATTAGAAACAAGAATCTCTCAGAAGCAGGTGAATCACGTAGAGAGAAAAAAACCCTGCATTTCTGGAAGTGTGGCTATTGAGTTCAGTCTTACCTAGAAGCTCATAAAACCAGTTTACTTTTCCCTAGAATAAGGCTGTAAGCCAGAACAGAGGCTGTATGAACATCGAGGAATTCAACCCCCAGCTGAAAGAGTAGTCCTAAACTCTCCAGTCAACCCAACAGGAAAATCCCAGAAAACCCTCTTGAAATTCACATATCCATTTCTAAATTTCACAGGACATAGAAAGGAATGGGAAAGGCTGCAGTGGTACTAAGGCATTCTAAACTTGTAAAACAAGGGAAAATAAACGCAGCTTAAAACAATAGCGAAAAAGCACAGCATGTACCAAATTCTGATTTGGATTATGGGAATCTGCTCTGACACTACAAAAATGCAGAAAGATAGAAGCAAAAGAGAAAGTGTCTGTGGTTTACTGGCTGTTCTGCCTAAATATAAAGTTCAGTTAATTTTTAATCTGATATTTGGAACAAAAATATTCTGAACATTTCGCTAAGTAGACCCTACAGGAATCCAGGTGGTAGCTGGATTTCAATATGGATGTGATGAAAGATATAAATTTAGCTGTCCAGAGTAGGCTGGAATGCGATGTCTCCCATACAGAAACATATTTCATGTGGGTGTTGACAGAAACACTAATACAATTGATGCTGCTGGCTTACCTTCCAACAAAAGCAGAAAAATCACAAAGAACGAGCCTGTTGCTTTGACTCATTTGAAACAATGAATATTATTATGAACCAAATACTAAGGCTAAGAGGACAAAAAATAACAGATGTGTCTTATTTTGCCTGTCTGGGTCTAAAGCTGTTATTTAAACAACATAACCTTCCCCACTGAATGTTTGAGAAAGAAATCCTTGGTTATTTAGTCTCTGGCACAGAGACAAGGCACAGTGTGTAGAAAGTTTCCACTCTGTGTAGTTGAAAGTGTTGAGTTTCATTCACTTTGAAAGGCCAGATGAGCCTTGCCTTAAAAGTCATAAGCAAGGCATAATAACACAGTTCTGCTGAGCTGGAAAGCATTATCATCTAGTATTTTTCATAACAATTAGTCTATAGTAAGTTCTCATCTAACAGGTTCCATGATTTATAGCTCTGCAGCATTTGAGGTTATTGACTCAACCCTTCCCATTGCCAGAAAGAAGTCTTTGACTGGCCAATATGGACAATTTAAACTCAAACCCTTGGTCCTTTTTAAATTTGGAACTTTTTAGAGCAGCACTATCTTTGTTCATTAAGAGATAGGGAATACAATACAATTCTCTGGGGAATTTCTTTCCAGTCAAAGAAATTATTCACAAGCACTAAAATTAGATCAGGGCATTGACTTTAAAAGTTGAATGCAGCCACAAGTGAGAAATAATACATCAAATTCTATAGTTAATGGATTCTTTATGAGACCAAATTTAAAGACAAAAAAGAGCAAAGGAATATCTAGTGCAAATCTGCGGACTTTAGCTTTTCAGCAGGTTTTAGAGCTCATCTTTCTAGTCATGTACGTGCTGACAGTGCTGTGTGGATGTAATGGAAGGTAGATCTGATTTCAGGTGACAAAAATTGCAGTGTTTAGAGCAGGTCAGATATTTTGTTCCCTCCTCATAATTTTATTTTTCAGTTGCTGACCAGGAAAACAAAACACATTGCAAACACCCAAAGGCTTGTAAGTCCTGAAGAGTGCTAAAACACCTCCCCCTCCCCTGAAATCTTTAACTTATTATAAATAGCATGCATCAAATTTGATGCAAGTCTGACCTTTCCTAACATTTTAAAGGCACATTTAAAGTTTAATTGCAGGAACACAGAGAAATTAGAGTGTGGGCTTACCTTGCGTCAGGTACTGCCTGTGTGAACAGTCCTGCTCAGGGGAAAATATGAGGTTGTATATATCATTTTGGAGAAGCTTTTATTGCCTGTGAGGTTAAAATTCTTACATAAAAGCAAAATTGTAAAATACGTAGAAAACTCCTGTTCAAATCAGAACTTAACCCAATGTATTTCCAAAAGCTGTAATTTCTTAATAATGGGAATTCATGAGAAAAAGCTCGAGAATAGTTTATCTGTGTAAGCCCCTTGGGAAGGTCACAGCATCACAGAATGTTTTGGGTTGGAAGGGACCATTAAAGGCCACCTAGTGCAGCTTCCCTGCACTGAACAGGGACAACTTCAGCTGCTTCAGGTGGCTCAAAGCACTGCCCAACCTGACCCTGAATATTTCCAGGACTGGGACATCTGCCACCTCTCAGGCAGCCTGTTGGTCAGGAAGGACAGGTGAAGAACAGAACTATTTTTTTTCTAAGAATCGGTAGAACCCAAAACTGACCTAAATACAATTTGTAGCATTTTATTGGGAACTTTTGGCTGTGCTTTGGTTGAGGTATGGCTCGCTCATCCATTCCTATGTAAAAAAACATTGGGCCTGTTGATTTTCTGCAGACATTTCTTTTCAGGAACACCTCACATTAGTTTATGTCCCTAAATGATTATCTGTGAGAAGTGCATGGACACAGAACAAGTTTGAACAAAGTCCAGTATTTGTTGTCTTTGGCATGAAAGTAGGGGGGTTATTTGCTGGATAAATCTGTGAGGTCATGCAATGCTCAAAATAAACTCTCCCTACAGCATTAAATGTAATTGTTATGTGGCTGACATAATAGCCTAATCAACATCTTATCTTGAGTTTATAGAAGTGTTGTTATAAACACGCAGCTTTAACCTTCATTGATTTCAAGGACTCTGTCATTATCCATTTTCCAGGGTGAGGTCTCTAATTACTGAGCATTCTGGTGCTTAATTTCATGTGGTAAGCCTGAAACTCATAGATAGATGGTCTCACATCATTCTGAGAACAAAATCATTTGTAGAGAAAATACATTTGAAAGAAATCTCTACAGGCAATACCTAGAAACATATAATTCACATCGCAAAATATCATTTAAGCAAGGCTTGCCTTCTATTGGCCCACCAGGAAGTCTCTTCTGTCTGACTTTTTTGGCACTGTGCTAAAATAGCTCCACCAAAGGAGGTGATTCTTTCATCCTTTTAGCCAAACACCCAAACACGAGGCACACTTCACTAACAGGAGGTTCATTATTCATTGAGATGTTTTCTTTGTGCCCCTGGCTATTTGCTTTGAAGAAAGCATGTGGGTTGTAATTTCAAAGTGCCATTTTTTTCTCTGAAAGAGCACTGTACCTGCTAATGTAAGCTTTCTCACCTAGTCACACAATGAATACTTGGGTTTTTGCAACTGATGTCAAACTTATTTAGCACCCCGTTTTTTGCAATGGTTTGCAGTGGTGTTTTAAGTGTATGCTCAGTGGATTTCCCGCCCTGAAAAGATTAGGCAGAGGTGGACATCCCTACTGCTGGGTTCTCAGTGGGGAGATGGGCAACAAATAAGCCTCCATCTTATTCAAAACACATGCAAACTCTTATTTTTTCCATAACCAAGAAGATCTTCCATTTATTTATTCCAAGTTCCATTTTGGAGCACATGCACAGCCAAAAAAGCACTCTGTCCAAACAGGGTTTATGTAACCCCAGCCTGTGTAATTCCCCTCCATCACTGCCATTACAGAGGCAGCCAAGTGTCATGGGCTTAGCTCAGGCACTGCTTGTTACTCCCAAGTACAGATTTCCATCAGTGAAAAATAAAGCCAGATGAATAACAATCAAGGCTTTTTGTGGCAGTTATAAAACTCTTTTTTTTTTTCATTACCCTGTGCCCATGAGCAGCAATGTTTGAAACAGCTGGTCAGCCTCAGCTTAAAGAGTCTTGGGGGCTGTTTATGTGCTTGCTTTTCATTTTACCATTCAGCAATAGGACTAAATTGCAAAACTTGGGATGTCAAATTAGAAGTAAGTTTCTTTTCTGACTTGGTATTTCTGCAGATGTCAGCCCTTAAAGAGCTGCACTTGTACCTGACCCCCTCCTCAGATACCTTGTAATGAAGAGTGTGTCACTGATCTCTGTCCCACCTCAGCACACAACGTGTGACGTTGCAGAACACAGAACCCGTAGTGCTGTGGTGGAACAGGGGGGCAAAGGGACACAAGAACACATGAGAAAATACGAAACAAATAGTTTTGACCTGTGAATTATGCACTCACTTGTGCATGAAGTTAACATAAAAATAATACAGTCTTACAGGAAAATTCTGTGACAGTGCATCAGGCTGGGTAATCTCTTTGCCTAGGAGAAATATCTCCTTAAACGGACTTGGGTTTTGTAAGTCAGGCTTTGTCTATGTATTCCTCTGATGTCTTTCTCAATTCCATCTTTATGAAGACGGTTTCATAGCACGTTGCAATGGAATTGTGTAGGTACCTATAGGTACCTTGGAACTAGTGGAAATCCAGCCTCATGTATAAAAGAATCTCTGCTTCCAGAAACAGCAGTTTAATGTTCAGGAACTCCTGGATGACATACTAACATTTCACCTGCTGATAAAAAATATGTGAGCTGGAAAAAGTCCATAGATGTGACAGGTATAGATATCATTGAACTGTCTAGATGAATCAAATCCACTTTAAATTCCTTCTGTAAGGACAATAATGCACACTTTCTGACAAGAAAAATCCTTTGATACCACGGTGTTTATCCTTTTCCTCTTGTTCTTGCGTGATAGAAAGAGAGAACAGAAACTGAAGCCACTATTCTAAAATGCCACTAAGAGTTGTGATTCTGTTCCTTCCCAGCTACCAAGTATTTCCTATGGATTTTCTATTCATGGTGTAGGGCACAGACTTCTGATCAAGATCAGATGTTTTGCCTCAGAGAGATAGAGCGAGCGAGCTGTTATTTCCTGACAGCTAGCAGAGTTACAGCTGTAGCTTGAGGGGCTCAAAGAGAGACAGATTCATTTCTCTGTGTGTGTCCCATGGCAGGTGTCTATACAGGGTCCTTACAGAAAAAAGCCTCCCGTGGAACTGGAAGTGTTGAGAGTCCTAAATGCTCAAAAAATTACTTGTCTAGCAACTTATGGAATGCTAAGTGTGTTGATAATAGTCTCCCAGTGATGCCTAGCTTGTGCCCACAAAGAACAGGAATGCTAGCGGCGGATAGATGTGTGAGCTGTTCCTTCAGCTCAGAGGTTGGAGAATGGTTTTTCTGTTGCTGAAAGTCACACAGGTGACTCCTGCTGAGCCTGGAGCAGGTGTGTGTGCAGGCAGCAGCTGCTCACTCTGCTAGACTCAGACACATTTCCACACGCAGTCCTCTTTGCATATGTGCAGTTCATGTTATGGAAATGCAGAGCCCTCAGAGGCAGGACCCTTTCCTACATCAGTATGGAGAGTGGAGGGGTGTGCATCAGCAGAATCTCGAGCATAGCTTGGATTTGCAATTAATCATCCATCTTTGCATAGAATCCTAAGAAGGGCTTAGGCTCCAGCGTGCCTTGTGCTGGGCTAGCAGGCCCTGGCATTAGCATTCCGAGCCCATGCAGGGTGTCTGGGGTTTCTAGACAGTGCAAGGTTACAGCAAAGCTGTGCCCGTGCTGTGTCTCGGAGAGCTGTGAGCAGGAGCCAAGTGCTGCAGCAACGTGGTTGCTGCTGTTGGAGCTGCTCCCCCAGAAAGTGCTTCCATTGGTGAACCTGGAGGTTATCTCCAGAGGGCTGAGGTGGTTTCACCCAGTCCTTTGGAAAGCATAGCTGCCAAAGGAAGCGGACACATCACAGAACCCTCCCTCTCCTACTCATCTCTTTGCAGTCTCTCAGCAAGTAAATCACTCAGGTGTTGCCTTGAGTTTTGCAGTTCTGGATGTTATCATTCTTTTGTAACTAGTTCTCACATACTTTTTGTAAACATAGCCATGTTATTGTAATGGTATATTTTTATTTACATTCCTTTCTCCTGTGCCCAGAAGTTTGATGGACATTCCCTTTGACCAGTGTGATTGAGGGGTGGCTCATTGTCTCCTCCAATGCACAGTGGTTTATAAGACACGTATGAAATAAAGATGGGTGGGGGAAGCCCGCAGTTTGTTCTTTGCTCTCAACAGGTGTCTGTCTCCTTCTTTCATGTCGTTACTGTGACACTCAGGCACAGAAAATAGTGAATTATTTTCAATTTCTGCCTTAGGTTTTTTAAACCTGCCTCGTTCCCCATGCCCTAAAGACAAGGGCCTAGGGTCAGTGTGGGAAAAGTGACCAAATACCTCCCCCAATGAGTTTACTTCAAAGTTGTGATGCAAATGGCTGGGACAAAGGGACACTATGGGCAATGTAGGGTTTAGTGGTTCTGGCAGAATTATCGATGGACTGCAGAGCAGTTGGATGGGAGCTCTTTTTATTGACTCTGTTGTAATAAGGAGCCATAGATTCAGTAGCACATGCATCCTTTTAAATTAAAAGACACATTACTCCTGAAAATGTGTTACTGTGTCTCCATACATAGAGGAAGCAGGTCCAGCATCTGCATTTCAAGTGTGACTGAAGTGGTGATTCCTGTGTGTGATATTTTTGAGACACACACATCAGCGTGCACAAGCACGTGCAGACAGATATTGAAGTTCTGGGGGATGTTTGGAAACGAGAGTCACGTCACTAATGTATTGCTAGTAAACACTTTGTCTCCTAATGTCATTTGTTCCGTGCTCATATTCAAGCCATGCCTTTCATTTCCCGTTGTGATTAAAACTAGGTGGGTGTTTAACTACAAAAAGGCAGAGTGCTAATGCTCAGCACTGTTTATCAAAACATGCATATGCATTTCATTCCTGTAATGTGCAAGCCAGAGCAAGATCAGAGCTTAAATCTCTCTGGTTTTGATTAGCGGCACTTAGACACTGAGGCAGAGACATTTCACATTACATGATCTACATTTCAACTCCATTTGGCATAAAGGTAAAATCATTTTTCCACACGTAAAAACTGTAAATCAGATAAGAATTGATTGTGTTTGTTGGTTTAATGAAGTAAGATAGTGGATTTCTGACTAATGCATTGGAAAGTATTTATATAATAGAGAGTTCTGCCATCATAAATCACTTTGTGGTGAATGCAACAATTTTTTATTGGAGGTCACCAGAGTTAGCAGCAAAATCAATTCAAATCAAATCACAGAGCTGCTGTATACATCAGGAGACTGCAAAGGAATTAATACACTTATGTATTTGCTCGCCGGGCATGCCTAAATTAAATATGAACAGTTTGCATGAAGATGAAGGTGTCTTGCATTACAGCCAGTTAATGTGTTTTATGCCAGGCAGCCCAGGTACCTGCTCAACAGAGAGTGGTGGAGTTTACATTTGAAAAACCAAACTCCATCCTTCTGGCTGAAGGACACATGGGTGGTGTTTTTCCACTATACCAACCAGGAGCCAGTTTTGGAAATGTGATGAATTGCTCTCACAGTTGAGTTACTTCTTTTGACAAGAAAAGTTCAGCTCTGAACTTTTAAGCATTTTTTTCATGTTGTCTAAGTTAATACCCACAGAGCAAAATTGCTGCAGTGGGTGTTGCCAAAGCCATTTCTGCTTCCTCTAGAGCTCAAGTTCAGAGTCTGCTATCTCATAATTATGGTTAATGAGCAAATTCTAAAATACAGGAACATTTTCCTTCTTTAGTGGAACCAGAACCTGGCACAAGGATAAATTGCACGGAGGTGTAGAATGATTGCTCTTAAACTTCCTTTTTTTCAGTAAAAACAGGATCGGTTCTCTGAAACTGAAAAGTCATACGTAGTTGTGAGGCAAAAGCTAAAAAAGTCTGTTTCTCCTGATACCCTTTTTTTCATTTGGGAAAAATAAACGGACATTTGCTACTCAGCCCATCCATGAAAAAGGATCACCATGTATGTTTACCACAGACTTACAGCTTGGTCTATTTCTGCTGCTGCAGATAAGTCAGTGGCTTCCAGTACAACTATTGTCAGACCTTAATTGCTAGTTCATATATCAGCAATATTGTAGACCTTCTAAACTATAGCCCTGTTTAACAGAAAGGTCTCTGAGCAGGGATCGCTCTGAAGTGCTCTGTTCAAAGGAGAAGCTGTAAACTCAATGACAGGAATAATTATAATGTCAAACAGATTAACAGTCAGTCAGTTCCTGGCCATACAGCTACAGGACGTATTTAACGAGTCAGTGTTCTAAATTTAAAAGCACAAACTCCAGTCAAATGGACTAAATTTAAGTCTTTTCCTGGGTGCTGCAATTACATAAATATAATTAAACAATAGAGTAGTTATTAGGGGAATTAAATAAGGCAAGAACTCAGTCCTCTTTTTTCTTTCTCTTATGAGTTAAGCTTCAAGTCATGCACAAGGGACGTTGGGAACCAAATCTGCTCTTTATTTACACCTGTGTAGCTCCATTTGGCCCTAAGCCTGAAATGCCATGAACAAAACAGAACTGCTTCTCCCTGGGCTGTGGCCCCCTGAGCACAGTAACACAATAAAACGGGAAGAAGCTACATAAAATTGGATGAAGAAAACCTTAAACCCATTCCTGAGACCTATGGACTTGCACAAATTAAACAAAATCACTTTGAGGTGTGCTAGATCCTTCCTTACACTTCACATCACAGGGGATACCTGCTGCCATCTACTCGTGCCATAAGTAAGCGGAGTCAAAGTGGATCAGGCTAATCTATAGCATTTCTAAATTTCTGTTGGGTACCTGGTAAAAATGTAAATTAACTTCTCATTTCAGAAGATAAAACTTGGCTATATAATTGTATATTATTAATTATAAATGCATATGTTTTATATACTCCTATATATAGGCATTAAATATGGAGTTTTATAAATTATATAGAGGCACACAAATAAGGGTTCAGTGGGTGCTTAAGGTGAAACAAATCCACATTTAACAACTACCATGGCTGTACTTTTCCCTCTGATTATTGTTAACCCCTAAACTGCTGCTTTGCTTGCAAGTTGTGATGCCCTGAAGGCTGGGAGAAAGCTGTGCTTCGAAGTAGGCTGTTATAAATCCTGTAACACGGGGGTAAGGCAGAGGCCTGCTGGGAGCTGGCTAATGGAGTGTTTCCTTGCACGCCTGCACACCCCGGGCGGTGCAGGAATCTGACCGGGGTGCATCGTCCCAACAAAAAGCTGATTCTTAATGCTACAATTAACTCAGCTCCTGTGAAACATTCATAACCTGCAATCTCCTGTGCTGTGTTGTGCTGGAAAAGCCATGCCTGATGTCTTCTGCTGTAACACATTAAGCTCAGCGTGACTGAAGTTGATTCTGCAAAGTGGGCAGGCAGTATTTCCTGCGCTAAATTTACCTCTGACAGAGGGGTTACTCAGACTCCACCAATATAACTCATCATGTGATGCATTATTCACAGTAATGGATTTATTCTTAATCCCATCAGCTTTATCTCCAAAGAAATGGGATGGGCCTTTTGAGGGAAGCTAATCTTCAAGATGCCCACAAAAACTATGCAAGTAATTGCCATGCCAAGCATTGATTGAAGGTTTGGTAAATCTTCCTTCAAAACTGGGCCTAATTTTTCTCATCTTCACATAACACATTTCTCTCAGGTTTCTTTTGGCCTATTTAATCCTGTTTAGCCTTTCCACTATTGATTTCCAAGTTGAAACTTTTGGAAAGCAGCAGTAATTTTGCTCCTCCTCAATGTGCAAAGCACTGCAAAATGCAGAGTACAAAACACACCAAGTTTAGCACTGGTGCAAAACACTACTGAAATCCCCAAACTTGGTCTGTCAAAGCTGAGACCTTTTGCTGCATGAAGACTTTTTGGATTTTTGAGTGGATTATCCATTCTTTTGCAATTGCTTGCCACTTACCAGACTTTGATTAGAGATTACTGATATTTCCAGATTATATGAGTGAGGTTACAGACAGTAAGACTGAAACTACTGTTATTACTAGTGACCACATGACATAACAGTCTAGGAAATATGATTTTCATTATAAGCTGGGATTTAATAAAGCTGAAACAGTTTGAATGGTGATACTGCATAAGACACACAATTAAGGTCTCAAAGACCTAGTGTGAGCCTGCCCACCACAACAGATAATTCATAGGGACAGAATTCTTGGAAATAAACTGTATTCTACACGGGAAAAATTCATAAAGAGCCTAGATACAAGGGAAGTCACAGTAAAAAACAAATGCCAAAATGCATACCGCTCGCCAGTTCTGCTCAGGACAGTGTCTTTGCACAAGTCCTTAAAGGTATTTGTGGTGTTTAAGGTGTAGGTGACTGAGCAAAGTCAAATACCCACGTACTAACCTTACTCTGGGAACTTCCAGACTGAAGGTTGGAATGGCCAGTGAAGGCAATACATAAATGCTGGATCTTCAGAGGCTGGATGTTGGCAAGGTACTACCAGACAAAGTTTCAGGAGTAGATGGAAAACTTGCCTATGAAAAAAAAAAATCTGTGAGACATGGAACATGATGCTTATAGAACAAAACAGTTTAGAGGTGTTGGTGGATAAGTCAGATAAAAAATCTGTCCCATTGGAGGAGGAAATGTACTTCTTTATATATAATTTTCATAAAATGAGCAAATCTTACAGGAATTAGGGAACTATGAGAGTCATGGTGTGGCACTGGAACAGGTTGTCCAGAAAAGCTGGGACAGCCCCAAGGCCAGGCTTGATGGGGATTGGAGCATCCTGGCCTAGTGGAAGGTGTCCCTGCCCATGGCCAGGGGATGGAACCAGCTGAGCTTTAAGGTCCCTTCCAACCCAGACTGTTCCATGGTTCTGTGACTCCACAAAGAGTAAATGAATTACAGTCAACGTAAATTCTGATGCTGCTTTCCAGAACAAGCAGCGTGTTAAGAGCTGAGGGCAGCCGGCCAGGGCTGTGAAGGTCCACACCAGGTACAGCCCGGCTGCAGCCGACGGCCAGGGGACAGGGACGCGACTCCCCCGCGTCCATCTCTGGTCTTTAATCGCTCTCCTTCCCGCAGCGACTCTCCCTGTTTTGCCTACCTGTGCACTGGAGGGGAGGCGAGCCGGGAGCGCCGGACCGGGACCGGAGCGGCTGCGGGGCAGCGGGCTGAGGGCAGCGGGCTGAGGGCTGAGGGCGGGCAGCGGGCTGAGGGCGGGCAGCGGGCTGA
>VZRZ01004215.1:27692-81732 GCA_013398175.1 Climacteris rufus
TGTAAGTGTCTCCAAGACACTTACAAGACACTACAAGAGAAGGACAGTAGGCGGCTTGGGGCAATCAAGTGTTACAACACCCCAATTAGCGTCACCAGATCTCAGCCAACTCGGGCCTTTCAATCAGGCGGCGAGAGCGCGGCTGAGGGCGGGGCGAGGTGTGAAGGCGGCGGCACCGAGTGCTGGGGCGGAGGCTCTCGCTGCCGGCTCTCCCGAGGGTCCCCTGGATTAGGGAAGGGGAACTGATCAGAGCAGAGACAAGGCTGGGCGGCATTTTTTGCAGTGCTGAAGGTAGGCGTGTTTGATTAGCCTGGGAGGTGATTTAGTCAGTGTTCGGGGAAGGAGGGTCGCCGTGCGGCTGCCATGAGGTTGCCATGCTGGCTCGGTGCTGAGCCTCCCCGGTGGGCTCTGGTGGGTGCAGCCCTGCGGCAGCACAGTGCAGGGGCTCTCAGGCTGCCGGCGTGCTGGGGACAGCACCTCGGGCTCTCTTGGGCTGTCTGTGCTGCCTCTCTGGTGCTGCCACCATCCCTGGGGGCCAAAGCGTTTGTTTTGGCTGTGTGCTCAGGCTTTGGTTCGTCCTTTCTCACTCTAACATGTCTTAACAGCAGGATGGCTTTGTCAGAAATGTGTCTATCCGTGTATGAGATGTAAAATCTATCAAGAAGATGCCATTAGTTCACGTGTTTGACCAGCCTGGTTGGTTCTCCTTCCACTTCCCGGTTAACACAGGTTTCTGGTGTGTCTTCCAGCCATGGGGCAGCCTGACAGCTCTGTTCCAAAATACCTGTGCTACCTGAAGTACAGGTGCTATGTATTCAGTATATTTGAAGACAGAGACAGAAAGCGTTATTTATGTCTTGGTTTCTTTGGAGTCTGCAGTGCTATGTAATATTCTGGTACATATGGCCAAGTTTGGCATCGTCAGCTTCAATACTGAAATGCATGGGCTGCTGTGAGGGCAAGGGATGACACGCTTTGAGTGCCAACCCGGGGTTTCAGGTGAACCTAAAATAAAAGCAGCCCCATATATTCACACAAGCTGCCCTTTCCAGCTCTAGGGGCACAGGGCTACTTCAAGCATTGCCTTATTCTGGCTTCTTTATTAGCATTATCTCGGCTCCTATCAGGAAATCTTGCCCAGTTCTATTGACATCTTTGCTTAGAGAGCTTTTAGTTCCTAAACTAAAAAATTAGATGTTCTTGAGTGAGGATAAGGTTTACTATGTAAACTGAATATTGACATGTTAGCTGTATTACTTTTAAGCTCTTACCACTGTTTTAGATAATTCTGAAGCAGCTTTGGGCTGTGTTAATTACTTTGCAGCTGAATTCTAGGTTACTCTGTATAAAATACATGTTTGTTTTTTTGAGCATAAACCCACCAAATTGCTCCTGTCTTAACTGAGTTACATTTTTTGCCTAGCCCTTACTCTTAGGTACATGACTATATTTAATTATGGCAAATACTTGTAAGTTCTTTGGGATGTTCTGTGTTTTCTGTTATCTGGCAAACATCTGCTTAGAAATACCTTATTTTTGGTGTTGCCTCAAGCAAAAGGGCTAAGAATTAGCACTGATGCTGTAACTACAAAAAATGTGGGGGGAAATGAAAGGAAAGGTATAAGCATAGACAAAATAAAACTTTGGTATTGGTAGGAGGGAGACATAATATTTTGTATCATTGTTGTGAAACTGTTTTTCTTTCTAAAACAAGTGGTTGATACAGTAGCTAAAGTGCAAGGTAACTGCAGGGGGCTGAGTCGTTGGAGTACATAAGGGAGGGGGAAAGGAAATTTTTTTTATGTCGACAAACCCCTGTATTGGGGCCTTGAAATGTTTGAGCCCCGGGTTTTGTAATGCCAATTTACACCTCATTGAGGCTTACTACCTGCTTTGTAGATCCATGTCGGGGAATTTTCAAATCAGGCTTGTAAGTCAGTTCAAAAGGTGTTGGGGAGGACCCTGTAAGCCTGGGGCTGCTCGGGCTCACAGCCTCCCAAACCTCGGGGTCTCTCTGAAAGCAGCTTGGCTTCCCCGTGCTCAGATCGTGCTGCAGACCCCACTCTGTGCTCAGTCTCACATCTGTGCACCGTGGGAACGAGGCCTGGGGTTTGATATAGCAGAATGCACCTTTATCTAAGGAAAACACGTTTCTGCCCTTTGGATACAGTTTTGAGAGCCAGAGTATAAAGTATTGATTGAACTGAACCAGGCACAGGTGGTGATAAAGTGCTCCAATCCCTGCTTGGGAGAGCTGCTAGAAGGAGCTTCTCTCTCTTTCTGACCCTTTCTTTTCTTTCTCCTGGTGAAAGGAGATGGTCCAAGCAGACTGCAGCAGAAACACTCCACTGATGGGAACTGACAACATTTTTGACCACATTCCCTAAACAATACCCATAACAGAGAAAGGCATGTCATGTAATTTTGAGTACTTTCCATCTTAAACAAGGCTGAAGCTAAAAAGTTTCTTAATTGCCAAAATGATAGTGGTTTCTATTGTGCAGGGACATCCACTTCAGAACCTCCTGTGCTGGTGTTTGTCAATGGCTGAGTGTAAAAATTAAATGCACGCAATGCCACACAGAATGTCTGTCATGAGAGTTCTCTCCTGTGACAAGGAGTCTAAAAGCTACAGTAGCTGAAAATTTAATGTCCATTATAGTGTGGAAAACTTTCTTTCAATTAAACTGGGTGTAGCACTTCATGGAAAGTTTAAAGGGGGAGAGTTTTCCTCATGACTTTTCTGCAAATGTGCATGGACTACTTTGCATTTCTATCAGCACTACCTGCACTGTTTTGCTGGGAGAAGCTATGGCTGCCCCATCCCTGGAGGTGTTTGAGGCTGGGCTGGATGGAGCCTGAAGCAATCTGGTCTGGTGGAAGGTGTCCTGCCTGTGGCAGCAGGGTAGAGTAGATGGGCTTTAGGGTCCCTTCCAACCCAAACCACTCCGTGCTTCTCTCTGACAAGTGTATGCCCCAAAAGAGCACATTTTTTGGTTGAATATTAAATGCCAGTTGTTTTTTTTTTCCTTGTGCCAATGTTTTAATGAAATTCTTCAGGCACTCTTCATTCAGTTGCTCTGAGGAAGCTTAAAAATCAGAAATCTTTCTCATAATTAATGCATTTGTGGACTGCAGAAAAGCATTTTACAAGGCTTCGGTAGGGGTGGAAGAATCAGAAACACAGTGCAGTGAGGGAACTTCACAGGCTGAACAGAAGTCCAACAAGAAAACAGTGTTGCTGGCTGTTTAATTTCTGACTTAGATCTCAACTTTTTTACCTTCAGGGACCCTGAATTTCCTCCACCTTGCAAAAATGAGGAGAGAGACACTGAGACTGTATGGAGTCGCCACGATCCTAGTGAAGAACCATCAGGTGTGGCTGTTCTTGTACTTGGACACAGTGTGGGAGGGTGAAATGAGTGGAGGTGTGAGGGCAGGGAAAGGGAGAGAGAAGAAAGAAATGAGAGAAAAGAGAAACAGAGAGCTGTGAGCACCCATTGCTTTGCAGCATTACACAGGCTGCTTCCATAGCTGAATTTTTGCAGGACACATCAAGTCACACAGATGTTGAACTGAAACATTGACACATCTAGGTGGGAACTGTGCAACTTAAATGCAGCTCTGCTTGATTATGTTGATCACAAGTGTTTTCTTTAAGACCCTCCCTCATTTCCTGGGAGAATCAATTGCAAATCATGTTGACTAACCTCAAGATGTCATATGTTCAGTGCATGTGAATTTTTTAAAAGCTTAGAGCTTTGGGAGATTAGTAACAGTAGACTTAAAACTTCTAATCAAACAACAGAAAAAATCACCTGGCTTTTCTGTATATAGGTGAATGCTTATAGACATAAAAACAAGTTGAATGTGTAGCTGAGTGACCTTTAGCATACACCATCAAACTCCAGTGCCTTGAGCATGTGTATGGAAATCTGATGGCAGCTGAATAGAAATAGCTATAATTCAGAGTGGATGGAACAAAGTCTTCCAGGGTGGGGAGAAAGGCAAAGAAGGTGAAGAGAAAAATATAATGTTTCTTGAAAATGACAGGCTGTTCTAGCAGGAACTTGCAGCTGAAATACTGGCCTGAGGCGCTTGTCGAGCAAGGACTATTACACTCCAACCAGTTTAGCTTTTGCAAAACTCATCAACAGCAAGCACTGAGAAGTGTCAGTCAGTATTAGCCACAGGGAGCAGTGAGTGCTCCAGCTAAAACCCTTGCACTCCCATCCTTGTGTGCAGTGAGGATACACCAAACATTCCCCTTAAACAGCTCCTGCAGGCCCAGGGGCAGAGGTGGGAATGGACAAACTGCTTGGCAGTCCCAAAGACTGGGGTCATTAAATAAATTTTTTTTTATTATTCTTTTTTTTGTAATTGCCTCTTGCTGACTTGCCTGGTAGGTTTGTTCTGGCTTTCCTATTGATGTCCACAGTTACACATCAGCATAGCATTTGGAATGAGATTAAATGAGGAACACAGGCTTAACCTTATCCCTTGGGCATGACTGAGAAGCTTCTGTTGCTTCAGTGTATAGTGTCTGGTTGGTGACATGTATTCACATTTGGGTGCATATCATGTTTTCCTATGTCATTTTGAGCAGAACAGAAAAGCTGTGTTCTGTTTCTGCTATAGAAACATGTTTTTCATGATGCTGAAATAAAGTTAAGGGGGTAGGAATCCTGTAAGGTTTGTTTCATGGTGAGGTTCTGAAAGGTGAGTCTTTCTTGTTGAAGACTATCAGTTTTCTCAAAAATCTGAAAAGCATTTCAATGTTTTTGTGCTTGGCTTAGCAGAAAAAAAAAATTGAACATCACATCAGCTTTGAGCACATTCTAACCTTCAGAATTTTTAACAAAGTATTCTTCAGGGCAAACAAAATTCTCTACAATTGTACAAAAGCTTCCACAGGAGTCTCCCATGATTTCAGAGCTTCTATTGAGGCATTTAGAAAATGTGAAGATAGTCTGGTTCCATGGATAGAAAAAACATGGAAAATGTGAGAAAAGAGAACCTAGATAATTTGGAATAAATAATCCAAATCTGGGATAGTAGAAGGAAAACCAAACAGACAAAGAAAAACACAGCAAAAAATCCCCAAACCGACTAAACAAATCCCAAAAATACAACAGACTGATCAAAGAAAGAAACAAAAAAGCCCCTTAAACTTCTCCCCATTCAAACTTGTTCAAGTGCTTGAACAAGATTAGAGAGCAGCATACAAGCAGGTAGTTTATAGAGATGTCAAAGTCCTGAAGTATGAAAAAGAAAGTGCTTTAAACTTTAAGGAGAAACATTTATTTCAGAAACCTGAGCATGTTTCTCCACCGGTGCAGAACTAGTGAGCATCTTCAGGCAGAACACTTTGGGCAAATATGCATGCAGCATCCTTCAGTGTAGTGAAAATGGAGTATAGAGAGTATCAAAATGTTTAACACAATCATTTACAGGGGTTTATATAGCATTTAGTCTTTTATGAAATGACATACTGATAAAACTATTTCTAACAAGGGTGCTTAAAACTATTTCTAACAAGGGTAGCTCTTGGGGATATGATTGCAAGGGTGCAGTCCTGCTTATTCTGGGGGAAAAATCTGGTTTTCTTGGAAGGAATAGGATTACATTTCCACAGAGGAAAGAGCAGCCGGTATGTACTAACTGAATCTGCAATGCAGCATAACTATGAAAGAAAATAGTTGATAGAACATCAAATTGTAAGTAAAGTTATTCTTCAAGTTTTATTTTTTCAGAAGTCAGTTTTCAGTAGAAACAATTTTGTTCTCTCAGCTTTTATTATACTGTTAACTTTCTGCAAGTCTTGTAAGTTATATGAACCTTGTTTGCCTTGGAAGTCCTTTGCAAAGAAAATTTTCATCCTGGCTTAAGGCCTAATGTTATCAGGTGAGGAACAGCCTCCAATTTTTAAGAGGTAACAGTGTGCCTGCTAAGGCATACAGTAGCCTTCAAGTTAAAACTCATAATGCTTGATAGCTTGCTGCTATTACTGCTGAAGAAAAACTGAAGTGACCCATAAATATATTTGAACATATGGGACTGATTTGTGGTTTTTTATGTAAGTATATGAATAAGGGGTTTTGACTGGAGGGTGCTGTACAGTCATACCTTGCTGCAGTAGAATTAAGAGGTCACCCAGGCATGAATGAGAAGTTCAAGGGGTTGTGTGGGTAGGGCTTTATTCTGTAGCAGTTTGACAGAGCTCATTTTTAAACTGGAGAGAAGCTTTGCTCATAACAGGAATCAAAAGCAGCAGAAAGGCTTTACCTGCAGTGCTGCCAAGCCACTTCCTTCCTCTCCCTTCCTCTCACCTTCTCTTTGTTTTTTCTAGCAGTTGTTCTTATGTTGCTCCCTCCGGCCTCCTGTCAGGGACACTTTTATTCTCAGCTTATACCTGTCCACATATTTTCATGGTTTTTTTTCTATTTATTCATTTGCCTCTCTCACTGAGATGATGAAAAAAGCAGAACAATTAATGTAATGCTCAACTTCCCTAGAAAGTCAGCTGCAGTGGATGGAAAAGGGGTTAGGTGGTGTTCCAGCAGGAGCT
This sequence comes from Climacteris rufus, assembly GCA_013398175.1. Taxonomy (NCBI): domain Eukaryota; kingdom Metazoa; phylum Chordata; class Aves; order Passeriformes; family Climacteridae; genus Climacteris; species Climacteris rufus. Next base: position 34,261 of record VZRZ01004215.1, read on the forward strand.
CTGCTGTGGTACTTGTAGGAGAGACAGAGCATGAAGATTTAGGGAGAGAGAGTCCAGGAGAAGAAAAAAGTAGACCAGTGTTGTCCACTCTAGGGAAGGATCTTCCCTGAGTCACTGCTCAGTTGTGCAGGCAGCAGCTTTGATGTTATAGAGACAGGCTTCTAGTTTTCATAGGAAGGGCACTGAGAAACTATTTTGGAGCCAGCCTGATCTTTCCCTGCCCAGCTCAGAAAATGGTTCAGCAGCCAGAGCAGCACTGGTGGTGATGTACAGTATAATTGGGTTCCAGAGCAGTAGTAACCTTGGAGGTTTATGACAAAGCTGAAGGAGCTGCTGTAATAAAAGTGACATTCAAGGTCAATGTTTTTTCCTTTGTTTCATTTAAAAGTGTGACCAATTCTTTCCCTTAAGTTATGCTGGTGGAAAAGCATTGCTGCTTTAAAGATATAGCTCATCAGACTGGATATCCATGGATATTTTGCTACGGAATCATTTTTCTTTGTAATGAGAGAAAGTTATTTAGCCATTATCAGTAAATAGTGCATCTTAGAAAACTTGATGCTTTTCCTGACATTTTAATCTCTTTTTATATCCCAGAAAGCAAATAGCATCATGATTTTTCCCAAAGTATTAGTGAGATTTATTTTAAACCCATGCAACCAAGCCCGGTAAACAGGTGTTAAGTCCTTTGGTGATGGCTCTAAAGTAATGTTAATTTTTTTTTTCTGTCAAAGTGCTTTTCATCTCACACTAGGATTATAGGAGTTTCTATGCCTCACATAGGATTAAATTTTTAACTGTCAGGAAGTTTTTTGGAAATTATTTGCACTTTTTGTAGTCAGAGTCCATATGCAACATGTTCATTTGGTAAAGACCATCTCCTTAATGGTGGTGCAGGACACATCTTTAACTGCAGATTTTGAAGTGTGCTAATTGTAGTCATGGACTGCTTGGAAAAGTCTCTTAAGGCATGAAAATATTTAATAACATTGAACTGTTGTCTTCAGTGTCTCTGTTTTGTAAGATTGCTTACTTAAGTGCATGACTTAAAATATTAAAGAAATGACAGGAAAATTAACAGCTGTAGCAGTTAGTCAAATGATAGAAAAATAGCAGTTCCAGTGAAAATGTTAAATATTTTCTATGATATCACAGCTTGGAAAGACTGGTGCCTTTTTGCTGCCCTGTGTCATAGTGAGAGGCATCTGTGTGCTGCTGCTGCTGAGGCTGAGACCCTCTGCAGTCTCTCTGCTGGCTGTATTTCATTAACTTTTATAAACCTCTTGCCTTCAATAACAGCAAATGAAACTCCGGCACAATGTCTCCCTCTAGGCCACAGACAACTCCAACTTCCAATAATTCAGTGTTGGAGTTGAATAAAAGACAAATTATTCTGTCAGCTGTCAGTAGCTACAATACATCAGCCAGTAATGCAAGGTACTTACTGTGGGAGAAGCAGGAATATTTTCAATTACTGCCAGCTCCTTAATTACCCGCGGCGCAGGGGCTGTGCGGAGCCACGCGGCTCCCCGTGTTCTACAAAGCTCCCCTTCCTGTGTGGCCCCAAGCCCTGGGCTTCCTGTGCTCAGGCACATGGCACCAGAAACAAAACTTGTGGGTTTGGTGGTTTTTCTGGGGTAGTTTAAGAAGGTACAACCTGTGATAAGCTTCATTTACCTTCTGGATAGCGTGTGTTTGTGTACGGCAGAGCTGAAACTTAGCGGAGCTCGGCAACCACAAGCGCTCTCAAACTTTTACTTTCTTATGAACAGCCTTTGTATGATCTTGTTCAAAGCAAAACAACACACAACCCTTGCAGGCAGCTTGGTACAAGAGCTCTCTGATATTCTGCAGCTTCTATTTATTCCCCTCCTAATGGTCTGACTTTCCAGCCTTGCATGTAGCACATCTGTACTGATAGAGGAGTGATTCTGGTGACCAGTCTTGATTAACCCAGCTTCAAGGAGTGACAGAAACAGTGCTCTTGTAGTGTCTGCCACACATAGATTTACCTTATTTGACCCTCTCTAAAGGCTGCAGCTTGTTTTTTTCTCTAGCTGATGTTTTGGTTAATTTTGTTGGTTTTATTTTTTAAAAACTTCACAAGGCTCCAGCATCTCACTACTTTTTCGGTCTGAGTTCGGTCTCAAATTCGGTAAAGAATTTGATGCTGAAAGGCAGCCTACTGAAAAGTCACCTGTAAGTTCCAAAAAGAAAGCAATGTTTCCATGTATTTGTTTTTGTGCTTTCTTTTTCAGACTACAAGGCATTATTTCTCCCACACCAAAATGATCCCCCAAAGTCTGTCCTTGTAGGCACATGTGAGAGGCTTAGTATAGAAGGATTCAGCCGAAATTCTTGAGTAAAGCAGAGACTGATTTTCCTGAGAGTGTCTCTTTTGTTCTGGAAGGTCTCTGCTATTCAGGTTTCAGAACTGAAACCACCTTGTTTGATAGGTGTTGCCATCACAAGTGTGTGGGGTTGTACTGGTCTGGGCTGAAAAGAGGGAATGCTCTTGGTCATACCTGTGTGTTGCCATGGTTTGCTGTGTTTAGGCCTAGGTGCCTGCTGTGTTTGAACTGCAAAAGGGGCCACAGCCAGTTCAGAAGCATTGCATGGATACTGGGAGCTAGAAATTACCTGATTTAATGCTGTCACTCCTTAACTTCCAGTTTGCAGAATTACACAAAAATGCTGCTGTGATTAATTGCACAGCTGATTATGGGGAAAGGACAAATATATTTCAGCATTGCTAAGTAATGTATGCATACATGCATACAGCAAGCTGCTTTGTCAATGTCACATTAATTATCTGATAATATTGAACTTAGTTCTTGATGTAAACTTAGATGTGCATTTCCTTGCATCGTCATAAATTATGTACTAAGCCGTACCTGTTACTGCAAGAATGTTTCTAGTAAAGTTTATCCCCCCCAATTAGGTGAAAAATGAATAACAAGAGATTTCCCCTGCCTCTCTTTGTTGCTTCAGGTGTTAGAAATGATCTTATTCAGTTGGTATAGACAGACTTTGCTGTTTAATAAGCACCATCATAGGACGGTTTTGTTGCAAAAGTAGCTGTCAAATTAGAAGATTCAATTTTTATCTTTCTAGCCTAGATTTCAGTAAAGAGATGAGCTGTAATAATTTCATCCAATTTCCCTGGTCCTTTCTTCTGCAAACATAAATACTTCAGTTTTTATGGTCTTTATCAGGATTCTCTGCAGATAACCTTACAATAACTGTTTCTGTTTTGAAAACCTTTTTGTTCAAGTGAATTCTTCAGATTTGATTTCTTGTTTTGAAAAACCCAAATCCTGTCTTCTAGGTATTTAGGAACTCAGAGAAAGCATCGTGACTTGCTGTTGCTCTGCTGGAACTAACTGTGAAAATTACCTTAATCTAGTTTTGGTCTTTGTTTTATGCTTGGCAAATAAAAAAAAAACAGAAGAAAAAGAGACAAGTTATAAGAAATGCTGCTTGTTCTGGGATTTATTTTCTTCTGCAATTGAAAACTAGTAAACCCAGTTACCATCTGACTATCAAAAGCCTTTAGTCTGTCAAAATACTATAGTACAAAAAAAGATGGACAAGCCATTGCACCTGATGAATAGGAACATGGAAAGGAAAATCAGGTTAGAGAAACATAACAGAAAAAAAGGAGGAATACTTTGTTTCCTGGCAACTTTCTAGCAATACACCACAGTCCAGAGATGGTTCTCTCTAAATTAATTCCATATGACAGTGATGTGAAATTTTACAGCTTGTATTGCAAGCTATCCTTTTTGTTCAGACAGTCGAGAGCTCTGCTCATGACAGCACAAAAAAGAAACCCAGGAGGTGATAGGACTTCACTTCTAATTGGCAATTTTGCATTTGTTGCTGGTGTTAGTGATGGATAACCCAAGGCTATTATTATAGATGCTGGGTTGGCTTCTCTGCTGCACTGTTTCTACTTTAGTCAGTAGGTAAAGAGGGGCCATCAGGGTACAATTTTCAGCTCTCCGTTTGTTTAGCAACACCCTTGTTTAAAGCCATCCAAATAATTTCCTGGTATCAGCAGGCACATTTCAGGAGTTTGCCAAATAACTTAAGATAGCCAAGCCTGGTGGGCAGCGGCTTATGTTCCTGTGGCTTTAGATGCAATATCTCTGAGCCAGGGAAGCCACAGTTCAGGTTATTTTTTGAGGGAAGACCCTCACCAAGCACAGGCTGCTTTCTTTTCCAATTTTTGACTGCTTGGTTGAGTGACATACTTGCCCCTTTATTAAGTCTTTGCTGTTCTCTTACTGAGAGTTTATACTTTTAAGATGGGAAACAAACACATTCCTATTGCTTTCAAATGTGTTCAGCAGATCTGGACACTCCTCAACGTAATTTGTTATGTATAGGAAGATGTAAGTAAACTCAGGAACCAACCCTGTTCAAATCTAAGAGCAGTGTAATTCTGCTGTTATTAAAAAAAACAAACAAAAAAACACCACACCACAACTTCCAAATTAGGCAAAGATGCTTTAAAAAGTGCACTGTGTTCACTGTAGAGTACCTCTTTTAAAAAATATTTTCTAATGAGCTTTAAACTTTCTCTCTGTACAGAAAAACCTGCCAAGAGTAAGCAGTTGACCCCATTGAACCTCATTAGAAGAGGAAAACATGCTCCTTGGAACAATCCCTTTTCCAGGAAGTCCTTGAGCAGCGATGCCACAGGGTCCTGTCTGCAGCTGCTCCTCCTGAGGTAAGCCCATATGAAAGGATAATGATTGCAGGGATATGCTGTGTCCTGACAGAAGTCCTGCTCCCAAAGCTCATGGAAAGTGGTGAATCAGAATAAGGTGAGTTTAGTTTGCTTTCTCTGAGTTTATCTGGGGTGTGATGGTTGTTGCACGCTGTGCCCTGTGGACGACATCTTACGTGCACCCTTCCTTCAGCTGGGGAACTCCACACAACTGAACACTCCAGGTTGTTTGATCCTGGGTGTGCTTTAGTACCACGTGCTTCTCCTCTTCATCATGGCACTCACACAGTGTGAGACAGGATTTGATTAATGAGCAGACAGATTTTTTTTGTCTTAGGAATAGCTGAGATACTCCATGTCCCCCGGTTATCGTACAAGGAAATCATCCCAGCAGATCTGGCAGGACATGCTTCATTCATCTCTTAAGGCTTATTATCTGAACAAGCTTACAGAAACATGCCAGGGAATGCCTTAAGACTATGACAGCTCATTAATCATGTAGTCCTACAACGAAAATAGACATCAAGTGCATTAATTACTCCTCCAACAGTTACATTTGTTGGGACTTTCTCTTAGCTAATATTGAAAGATGGCTAATTTTCCAGAAATAACCCTCACTTTACTACATTGTTTCTAAATAATCAGTGCAGTTTTAACAGAAAAATATCTTAAAGAACAACGTGTGCAAATATAGATTAATGTTCTTGAGATTCTAAGTCAAATTCTATGCTGAAATACTTATTCCTTTAAAAGTGAGCTAGTTAAAAGTTGCTTGTCTCCAATTTTATTTCATGATATCACTCTCACAAGTAAATGAAAGTTGTATGGAATAAAAGATACATAATTCAGAACATGAGGTGGAGAATGAGGAATGCGTGCTGGGTCAGTGGTTCTTCTTTTGAGGTATCTTTATAGAAAAAGTCTTTCAGTCTTTTTCCTTTATTGCTAGTTTGCCTGTAGTGACTCACACAGGAAGGGTAAACAAGGTTTATGAAAGGCTGTAATGGGGGCTTGTGCCCTTTAAAGCACTGTGGTTTTTTCCCCCTTGTCAATCTACAAGCCTTATAGCCAAGTAAAAGGTAGTCTCTTTCTTTGAAAATGCAGCCTTTAAGTTAATAACTCACTAGACCACACTTGTATGCACCAGAGAAAGTTTAAAAACCCCTATGTAAAAAGAAAGAACATGCTGTGGACTGATAAGCTTTTGAACAGGTTTTCTTAAATGGTTGAGGGATTTGGGGGCAAAGCTTGGTGTTATTTCTGCATAGGTTTTAATTTTTAGCTAGACTTTGAAAAATTGAAGGCAAACAAAACAAAATCTGTATAGATAAATTATGAAATTGATAGAGAGAAAAGTAAAATTAATATTACATGTAGAAATATATTATGAACCTTGGCTTGAAGACATTAGACAGTCACCACTGTGCTTGTTAGATATAAATCCCTTGCCCAGCTCTTAATTGTCATTCCTACTCTGTGCAGACATCATTTCACATCATGAAGTTTGTAATCCTTTTGCCTGTGGCTTGAATAAAATGCAGGATTCATTCTTTTGGCTCTTACTGTCTTTACAGGATTTCTTTCAGTAGCATATTCTACGTTTAATGAGGCTCTGAGGTGCAAAATTTAAAGTGAAATCCTGTTTTCATGCCAATTGCTAGCTAATGTACAAAAGTACTGAGAATTTACCTGTAACATTCCTGAGAACCAGCCTGGAACTGGACAGTAGAGTAGTGATTTAGGCACAGGGTTGGTTTGTTGAAACTTGTAGTTGATGCTGATGGCACCTCACCCTGAAAATCCCGGAGTCATCAGTGACACTGGAGCTTGAAGTCTGGCTTGGCAGTCAAACTGGCATTGCTTGCAAAGAAAGATATCATTCAATGTGAAGAAGCAAACTGTGTATTAGCACTGAAAATGAGGAGGAGTATATGCACTGTCATCCTAGTGAAATTAGGACTAATAAATTATTGGCAAAATGCTGCGACTCATTTATAATGAATTTGAAACAAACTTTCCCATTTATATTTCTTCTTATGAACCTAGAGAACCATTTCCCTTCATTTGCTGCTTTTGATGATTTGTCAGGTCTGGTTTTGAATTCAGGTATTTTGATAATACTTAGAAACTCTGAAATAGGTGATCCTGGCTCCTGCCTGATAAGGAGAAGCTGTTTGTTGGTCTGCAGTACAAATATGTATGAGTTTAGTGAAGAAAAACAAAGGGAAATGTGAATGCATTGATGTTTTCCTCTGGCTTTTCCTCCCATATTCTTTGAAAAGAATATCTTTCAGTGCCAGAACCGTTGAGGGGTCACAAGGACCGGGGAAGTATCAACTATGAGAGCAAAGGATAAAGAAATAAAAATGAACTGAAGCGATTGAAAGATTAATCGGATTTATTTTATTTTAAATCACTCAGCCTTGATGCTGTAATATGAAAGGCCCAACAGAAAAACAGCAGCAAGAGCAACAGGCAGAGCATAGCTCCAGAAATGAGCCAAGGCATTAGGCCACGTTAGGGGGGCTTGTGTGTAAATCTAGATCAGGTATTCCTGCCTAGATTGTGGTCTCCTGCTGAGGATGAAGGAGACTCGTGCTCTATCCCTCTGAACACCTGTCACAAGCCATTTGGATATCTCTTATTTACAGGACCATGTACTATGTACATTAAAGTTTATTTTATGAACTCATTAAGAAATCTAACAAGCCAAGGGTTCAAAATGCAAATCTTGCATGAACACGTGTGCAGCAATGACTCCACACAGAACTGTTGCTGTGATGATCCCTGTTTTCTTTAAGCAGCAGGACATGATGAATTCAGACAAAGAAAAACGACTGTATTCATGACACTAGGAACAAATTTAGGTACTTCATGGAACTTCTATGAAATCAGTGGAAACTGGAGATGTATTCCTATCATGTTGCCTTTATCAAAGTCCTGTGTAAACAATCTCTATGTTTTTTAGATTCAGGTGGTGTTGAACATGCCCAAATTTTACTGCCTAATTTTTACTGTTTCATGATAGAAGGCTGGAGATTTGAGAGTATTTTCCTTCACACTCTGAAATAGTATCCTAATTTTTTATGATCGTATACTGTAAATTGCTGTATATTCCTCAGAAATGGCTGCAGATACTCAGCACTTGGTAAGTCTGACCAATAGCATGTGAAAGCACTCTATGATTTCTACAAGTAAGGAATGAGTTTGTTTTATGAGATAGTGATGCCTGTCAGCTCCAGCTTATTGAAAGACTAACTCTGTGTTGTTATTTTCAAGCTCATGTGAAAGTTTGCTGTACTTTGAAATTGATTAATACCTAATTTTCATAGACTCTGAATTCACAGTAATTTCATTTTGAAATAGGCATCATGCAAGTTGAAGGAGACTGATTTATTTCTTTTATTTTTTTTTCCTTGTGCAAAATGCAAAGAATTCTGAAAAGCAGAGATAATCACTGTACATTTGTATGTTAATTTTACCAGGTGATTGTCTTGAAAGACTGAATATGATTAACACCTTGAATCATAAACTAGGGAAAATGTACAACACTTGACAGGGAGTGAAACATCTAATACAATGGGAAAACATCTGGCCAGGAAATTGTTTTCCAAACACTGAAAATTATAAGCAATTATCAAGTATTTTACCTGACTATACTCATAATTCTGTTTTAGTGACACTTTAACCGATATTATGCTTCATTTCTCAGCAGTCTGATTTTGGGATAATCACCCTAGATCTGTGTTTTGCACTCTTCCATCTTCCTGCTGGATGTGCATAGCAAATATTTCCGTGGTGTGCTTGAAGGGGGCAATCAAGGCTGCAGATGAAATAAGGCACTCGTGACAATTGAAGGGAAGAGCTTAATTTGGCAATTCTCATCAGCAAGGGATCTGACAGGGTATCCAGGTGGCCCTAAATCAGCTTGAGCTAAACTTCTAGAGAAGTGAGCCTGCATATGCCAATTTTCTTAGCCTAAGCTGGCTGTTACTGGCAAGAACTTTTCTTGGGGTGAATGTCTGCACCTCGGGGTGTGACAAATTGCCAGAATATGGTGGCAGTTGTGCTGGCTGGTAATAATTTCAGGTGACATTTTTCTGTGACATAGATACCCATCTGCAAACCCTACATGAAAAGAAAGGGCAAGTCCAGCCTTTCCATACCCATTTATGCATTTTATTTCTATTACATATTTTCCCAGAAGAAAAGGTAGAGTGATGGGGACAGAGCCAAGGGGTGCTGGGTTTCCTTTGACTCCAGGAACATTTATAGCTCATAAATCCGGATGCTCTTTCTGACTTTGGAATATGGTTGTGAACCATTCATGGTTTTTATTGTGCTAATAACACTTTTCCTGTAGCCAGCCTTGACCACTAAGCAGAAACTGCCTTTTCATCTCAGAAATGGAGCTTCCTGTCTCAAATCATTCCAGGGCATGCCATAAAACTGACATCCCTCGTGGTTGTTTCCTCATCTCTGAGATGAAAGTTGCAGGAAGGAAAAATGGCACTCTGTCCCTCAGCAAGCAGGTTCAGAGCAGGTCAGATCCTGACATTCTTACAGAGCTCCAGGAAAAAAAAAAGGATGTAAATCAGGTCGGTTTGTTAAGGAAATGATGTGAATTTTCACCTCAGGTGGTGACAGTGCTACACTGGCTTATGCCCTTAAGCTATGTAAGGTCAAACCCTATAGTAGAGCTACTCAGTATTTTATCAAGCAGTGTTTTTTGGGTGAAATTCCTGATTTATCACATGATGGGCCATTTGATATCAAAGATCACACAAGAACACAAAATGTTATTGGCTTTTGTTTCAAGTTTGAGTAGCATGACCTCCTGGGAGGGATGTACCTTCCTAATCTGGTGTTTTCATCATGCTAGAGAACCATATAGGCTTTAGTTTGAAATTATTTCTTTCTACACTGATTTTTTTTTTCTTTGCTTTTTTCCCACTGATAATTTTCTTATTTCCTGAGATGGAAAAATAACAGGGAAATTTTCAAGCAATTTAGTGTTTTCAGTCTCTAGTATAGTGAGAAATCAAAGTCTCAAAATATTTCAAGGAAAGGCTGAAATAATCAAATGAACTTTGGAAAACATTATTTTTCACTGCAATTGAATAATTCATGTCAATGCATACAAGGGGATTAAAGATAGATGGAACAAGGGAATTTGAAATGAGAAAAAAAGAAAGCTTAAAATGAGATAGTAAAAACAGTCTGAGTTCTGCATTTTGAATTTTCCTGTTTTAAAAAAAAATAATTAGTTTCAGTCAACACGTTCTGTATTCTGGTACTAATATAACAACATTTTCTGCAGATGACCTGCTGGAAATTTTTTTTACAACTTTATGAAATACTTGAAATACACAATTTTCTGCTGGAATTCTGTCATATTGTTTGACAGCTGGTTTTGGACTTTATTTGCCTTAGACAATCCTTATTTGCTCTGGAGCTTGCTTCTTTTAAAGTATTTTAGGAGTTCAAAGATCCCCATGCCATGAGTAAATGTATTTTAGACCCCTTTGTGTTGTTTTAGGTGACAGTTTGGGGAGAGAAAGTACATAGTCATAGCCACAATGGAAGTGAGCTTTATGATTATTGGAACCTTAAAGATCATCCAGGTCCAACCACCCTGCTGTAATTGTTAAATTGATAGAGGAATCTGGAACCAAGCTAGTTCATTAAGAGTTCTGCATCCAAAGGGAAAAAAAGTGCTAATCTAATTAAAAATTTGCAAATGAGAAGGCTGGTTTGAAATTCAAGCAGTGACTGAAAACTGAATGCTCCAAGGACCTGGCCTGCTTATGCTTTAAGTGACATTTCCAGTCAGGTTTGAGGAGGGTCAAGGTAAGTTCAGGGAACTGGAAAGGTGTGTGTGCTTCTGAATATTCAAAACAAGCAAAAGCCAGGAGGAATAAAGGAGAGTGTTGATTTAAATGAAATTAAATGTTTTCAAGAGATGTTTAAGAGTAGGCATCATCATGGCTTGTTCAATTACAAACTTAATTTCTTTAGCTAAGTCTCTGCCTAACTATGAGCACAAAAATTCACCTCCCATTTTTCTCTCTGTAAGAGTTTGTATCACTGCTTCACTTTACATGTTGAAAATGTTTTAGGTGTTCCATTTCATTCACACGTGCCGTTTAATCTGAAAATTACATGAGTCAAAGCTGACTCCTTTAATCTCTGTAAAGCCACAGACATACCTGAGGTACCTCTGGTGTATGAAAAAGGTTGCAAGCAGAGCAGTTCATTGGACCTCTGGAGATCTGATTTTATTTTTGTCTGCCACTGATTGGGTAGATCTGGAGAAGCCACATTACTCGGCTGCACCTTTGGTTTGTCTCTCAGGAGGCAAAAGATAATATCACTGACCTTCAGAAAGCACTTGAGATCGAATTATTTATAGATTAGGTAAGATTGCAGGATAGATTTGGGTTTTTTTCAATATAAAACTTGTTGATTTTTTGATTAGGAACAGAGCATTTTTCTTCTCAATTATTTATAGGTGAAATCACAACTTATTGGTCAGTCCAAAGCAAGGGGTGGTTTGAAGAAGAGGTTCAAGGCAAAAGATGAGACTCAGGCCATTGGAAAAGTACATTTCATTTATAGTAGGGTTAAACACCACTACATGTATTATATGTAATGATCTAGTAATCATGGAAAGATAAAAATCTCTATTAGCTTTTCAATGAGGGACATTGTAAAGAGTAGCTCCAAAGGCTCTTCACAGTAATTTGATCAGAGTCAATGTCTCCTACTCACATTCTACCTTCTCAAATACTTTAATATGGAGATTTCAGGAGTTTTGACATGTGTATAGTACTGGAGCACTCTGAAAAGATTAGTAGTTTTTGCAATTTCTCTTTTTTAGTAAGTCACAGTAAGCAGCATCTGTATTTTTGTACAGCACAGCCCTATTGCTCTTCTAAACAGTGTGCTGACAAAACAATTTCACTATAATTGAAACAGCTCACTGCCACTCCTCTAGAGAAAATAAAACTGAATTTGATGCCCTGGTTGTTACTGACAAGACATTTCATCATGAATACAGTTAAAGTTCTGTTTTAGTCATTAGACTGGGTTATAAACAGCAAAATATCTAATATCTGAGTTTTCATAGTTGTTCTTGGAGTGAACTTTGTGTTGCACAGTGAATATTGATGCAAACAACAGAAATCTACAGAACTCTGAAGCATTGGCTTTATTGATAATCTTTAACCGTAATATTTGTGCTAATTTAGCCTTTCTAGTCAGCTGCCTGCCACATTGGTTATAAACTGGGAAACATTGCTGCACAAGAACAGAAACCCGAATATTTGGGTATATCCAGCCAAACAAGGTATTTCTCTAGGTTAGCAGTCTAGCTGGTTCAACAATGAACATTATGAACAGCAAATATGCAGCAAAATAAAATAATTCTGGGTATTGTCTTGTACTCCTGGAGGTCCACCTTAGTTATTCACAGTCCAATCATTCAGTGTGGATAAAGCCTGGCAGAGAAACCAACGTGGTCTGTGTGGGATTCCGTATGTTGGGTTTGTGCATAGGAAACAGGCTTAGGAAATATCCTAAAAATCACTACCTCAAACAGGTGAATTTTGGATTAAAAAAGAATCAAAACAATTAAAAAACCCCACTCCAAAACTCAGGAATCCCCCCAAGGAAAAGAAACAACCATCAACCTAACCCTAAGCACTGTAAGAATTCTGTTTCAGCTGTAGACTTTGAGTATTTGTCTGGTGGATATCTTAGCAGAGATCAGGGTTTTCTGTTATCCTGTTGTCATCCAGTGGGAAAACTGGAGGAAAATAAGAGAGGAAAAGGATGCTTCCAGCTGAGATGGGAACAAAATCTGGTGAGGAAGAATTTATGAGGGACAAACAAGGCACATATTGTGATTTGCTTTGCGTTTTTTTAAGCTTTGACACTGGGAAATACTTGAAGGGAATATTTCTCCTGTGATCTGTAGTGGTTTCTGCATGTGTGATGTGTCGTGCCTTGGTATGAGGAGACTGTGTGGTTTTCTGGTGCTTCTGTAGAGCAGGGATATAAATGTCTTTTATATATTTGGACATAGGCTTGAGCAAAGCATTCTGTTGTCTGCCAGCTTTGCCTAAAACCATCACAGGTCTTCAAGGTTAAAACCCAAACAAGTCCAGATTTACAGACAAGGTTTGTGCAACGCTTTCAGAGTACAGGAAATTAAATAAGAAAACAGATCACCATAATCAACACTGTGGTTATCAGCATGGTTTGAGCTCTTGAAAATGCATCCTTGAGAAGCTTGAACTTGCTGAGTGAAGAGTATTTGTGTTGGTTTGACATCCACGTGAAAAATAGGGCTTCTGAGGTCAACAGAAAGTTTTCAAAATTTTGCAAAGTGTCCTCTTTCAGGTGAAACTGCCACAGTCTGCGGAGTCCTTGGTGTTTACCAAATTTGAACAAGAAGAAAGCCACTTTCTGTGGGTGTAGCTCTGGGGAGGGTGTTTTATGGAGAGGGCCTAGAAATTTATGTCCATGCCATTTCTTCCTTGGTGCTTTCATAGCCAGACAAGTATGTGAGGAGTATGAAAAGAAAATGCAGAACTCAGATCATTTCAGTCTCTCAAAATAAGACTTTTTGAAGGCAGGTGTTGCTGCTATGAAAGGGTTTGGAGTCATAGCTCTGGGAAAACTTTAAAGAATTGCTATGAATGTGTGCACGTAATTTCCTTCATGTGAACAGCCCTTAGATACAGGTCTCGTTCAGAATTGTTTTCTGTCTGAACTGACATCTCAATCTGCCTATGCCACTGCCCACCCCCTTGCCACTAGATCAGCTCAGAATGACTAGGACAGGTTACTGTGCCTCTGCCCTTTTCTCCAAGGGACCTTGTCACTGGCTGCCTTCTCTCATGCTCTGTCTGGGATTCCAGCATATCTAACCTCAACTATCAGCTTTTCTTGAGCTGTTTTAACTTAGTCTTTTCAGGTGCCTCTAACCATTACAGATTCTTTCTCCGAAGCATCTTTAAGATGTTGCTCTGCTCTGTTGCTCCCTGAACAGACTTTCAAAGCTTAATGTCCCAATTTTTGCAACAAATTCGTGTACGATTTGAGAATACTGCCAAAAGATTGTGTACTGCTGGTGGTTCTGATCATTTTTAACTTTGCTTTTTATTCCTCTGCAGGCTCCCAATTTTCTTTCACATCAAACATTTTAACTCAACCTTCAGAGGACCTTGCTCCCCTTTCCTCTTTTCACATTGTCATTTGCCCATAGGTCAAATTCTGCCTGGGTCCATTTTCCTCAAATACACTTCTGTGTACTTTTTCACCATTTAACCCCACACTATATGTGACAAAATTTCTAGAAGCATCTGTACTTCATTCTTTCAAACACCTTTTTTAAGCTCTCCTGATCCTGACAGTGACTCTTCTGTGCACATGTCAGCTGTCCATCACAATGATCCGTGTCCCTCTTTATTTTCCAGTGTCATTCTGGTTTGTCCCTATTAATCAGTTCTGTCCAATTCTTCTTTTCACTAATGGCTGTTCTGCAGTGAGGCTGTAACCTGTGGTTTGCTTGCAAAGTGCTGCTGCAGTGGAATTCTGGACAATGCTATCTGCTGTGTGGAAAGGGTTTTGACATGAGGGGGTTTCTGTTCCTCTCCAGTCTGTTGGTAGCCCTTTTCTTTAAAGGTTGACTGCTCAAAGTGAAAAATCTGTTCTCTACCTTTGTCCAAGGCAACACAGGGACAATTCACAAAAAATTCTCTGTCCAAAAAGGGATTGAGCTAACAGTTCATGATCTACATGATGTGTAACAGAATTACCTTGGTACTTTGAGAACAGAATTTCACCTGGACCAGTTGCACCTGGCTTATGCTTCAATATTTATGATTTATGTAGAATTTTTGATTTGTCTGTACCTCACCCTCATTTTACACTCTAAGAACTTAGACAAGGATATGATGTTTCCTTGACACTGATGTGAAACAAAATTTGTTAACACAGCATTAGACAAATTGATCACACCCTGCACACTCTGAGGGGTTAAACTAGTCTATCACATACATGTTTTTCTCTCTTGGCCAAACGTAGATGGAAAAAATTTCCTGAAAATTTAAATGTTCAAAAAATAAGTTTTTGCTCTGCTCTGTTTATGTGCATTGTTAGCAAAATATCTCAATGGATTGCTAAAAAATTACGTGTATAATCCACAGAAGTGGTTAGGCACTGATTCACTTCCAGTGCTTTGAGATTGAAATCCAGAGTATATTGCTTCAGTTGCATATCTAAATTGTAGTGCTAATTTTCCTGGTTTTAAGTGTTCTTCCATAGTTAGGTTTTGTGTCCTTTGACAAATGTTACAGACTCTAAACAATGACAACGTTCTCTCAAATTTTTATCCCTATTCTTCAATTCTAGCTCTAATTAATTTAGCTACTGTATTTCAGTGGATTAAGTGATTCTTATACTTGAAGTCAGTTAAACATTTTAAGCTCTTTTGGGATAAAAATTAGAGGTGATATAAATTGCAGTTGGACTACTGATTGTTGTGGGTCCCTTCCAAATGAAATATTCTGTGTTATTGCCAAGACTTATGGAAACGTTCTATCTGTCTTGACATGCTACAGATTATCAAATACTTTACATTTGGCCAATGCCATTAATATCTTTTTTGTGAATAATTGCCTGTTTGGATGCATATGCTATTTCCTTGCAGCATGAACTTTTATGAACACTAAACTGATCAAAGTTTGGTTTGTTTTTTTTTCCAAATCCATGTTTAACAGTAAGCTCTTAAACTTCTTCTGGTATTCTCTGGTAGAAGGATAAATTGAATTGTTTCTGATAACCTGAGAAAAGACAAATCAGCAAAGAGTTAACATAATGTATCAGGAATGTTAATTCCTATAAGTAACCACAGTTCCTATAAGTACCACAGAAAAGTTGAAGGCAAACTAAAACTAGAGCTTTCCAAAATGTGTTAATGACCCTTACAGTATGCTGGGGGGGTATAAGAAATGCTACTTTTTAATTTAAAATAAATCCGACTTCTGCCTAATGTGTGTGGTGGGCAATTTGCAATTATGATCTCCATGATGAGATTCCTCCATGAAATGAGAGGTGTATTATAATTTAAATAGAGCTGTAGATCTGGTTGATTTTAATTTGTGACCCAGGGGTCAGTAGTTACCGGGTGTAATAACCCTGCAGTAATGTGACTCTTCAAGGCACATTTGTATAATGAGAAATCATAACTAGTTATAGGAAGCATGATGATTTTTTTTGCCTTTCCAATTCAACTATGCTGCTCCCTTAGTCTCTATTTATATGGTTAAAGCTCCAGTTAGGATTTTTTTTGCTATAAAAACCTCTGAAGCTGTTGGCAGCATCTGATTTACGGAGGTTTACACATTTCTATTGTTTCAGCATGCAGCCATTGTTTGCTCTTTCCTAAAAAATTCAGCCTCTCTTGTCAGGGGTGTTGCTGGTAGTTGTCATTTTGGTGCACTTCAGCTTTTTGCCACTGTTCCTCATTCATGTGATTTGGGTGACTACTTGATGGCAATGAAATGAAATTGCAGAATTTATATATGTGTTTTTAACTACCAGGAGACAGTTCAGACCTGTAAGAGATAAAGACCTAGTTGGTGTCTTCTCCTAAGCATTTAAATATGTCTTGTGCTAAGTCTTCATAAGTGACATAATTTTTTCTGTTGAATAGTCATGCACCTGTAGGGGCAAGAGGAATAACAGCACTGCCTTCATGTCCTTGCATGCACCAGAGGAAGTGCTGTTGTCTTCAGTTCCATCAGTAATAGCTCTGCAAGGCTTTATTCTTCCTTTCTGCTTGGTTTTTTTTTTACTCCTGCTGGTTCCCTGGTGCTGTTTGGGCAGGATCAGAGGCAGGATTCCAGCAGAAGTCTCATCCCAGGGCCCAGTCCGAGCCCAGCGTGTCCCAGCCCTCGTGCTCGAGATGCAGGCAGGGATCAATGTGCTCCCAGTGTGCCAGGGGCAGGTCCTGCTGCTCTTGTTGGAAGTGGGTATTGATTACCTCTGGAAACAGGCATGGCATGAGTGACAGAAAAACACTGCAGATGCTCCACTTAATAAACACATCAGGGATTGTTAATCACTGTCTCAGTCAGCTTTCCAGAAATGCTTTGACAGCAGTGGCTGCAGGGTTAAATGATGTTTTAAAGTAATTTCTGTGCAGTATGTAGTTTCATTCATAACAGATCTGAGACACAAAATGTAACTGTGTTCTCGGGCTCTGGACTGAATCCAGGGTGAGCACATTGCATTTCACAGTGAATTTCTTCAAACCTGAATAGGGAAGGATTACCCTCCTCACAATGCTATCCTTTAACGTATCAGCTTGATAAAATAAGTACTACCTGTTGGAAAATTAATGAGCCTGCTTCATTAGAGTTAATAGAGGAGACAGAAATGATTATCAAATTAAATTTTAGAATTACAAGATGCTTCATAGATGACATGCAGCTGATGTCTTGAGAATGCTAAGTTCAAAGTATGCAAAGGATGCATTTAGCCAGGTTTTCTACAATGTCTTTATGAAGAAATATTCATGGCGTGATCTCTGATAGTGGTGTTAGTTCTCATTTTGCCTCAATTTGGCATTTAGACACTTCACTCAGGCAGATGAGGAATTTGTCTCTACTGCCTTCCCACTGAGCATCCTACCTTCTCATTTGGGCAGTCTGGAGTGCTTTACTCTGTTATCTGACAGTCCATATCAAACTGGTTCCAGTTTAAAAGGGTAGCAGGAGTGCAAGAGCAAGCCCAATCTCCCTTTCATGCTGTCTGTGCAGAGGGTGAGTGAGGAACTGAAATTCCCTCAAGGAGAAGCAATACAAATGTGCACTTTGGTATGATGGATGGTTCTGCCCATGCACTGTTGTTCTGGGTGCACAGAAGAATGGGAGATGATGGCAGAGGCAAAAGAAAACTTCCTTCACTTTTGATTCATAATGACTTAATACGACGTGTCTGGAGGCCGTGGACAGGCAGAGAGGGACTACAAAAGCAAAGTAATCCCAGATTTAGAGCATGACTGCAGAAATCAGAGAGGTCTCAGAAAACCTTGGGAGCTTACTGAATAAACCCTTACGTGCTGAAGAACTTCAAGAAAGTGACTGGGGAGAGAGTAGCTTTGAAGAGCTAATATATTTTAACTTGGGCACCTATGGTAACAGCTAAATGGCAGTAAAATAGTTCTGCTTGTGCCTCTTTTCTCTCATTTTCATTCTGGAGGGTTCCCTGCACTG
Source organism: Climacteris rufus (assembly GCA_013398175.1). Lineage (NCBI taxonomy): Eukaryota > Metazoa > Chordata > Aves > Passeriformes > Climacteridae > Climacteris > Climacteris rufus. The sequence goes on from VZRZ01004215.1 coordinate 52,282, forward strand.
ACACGAGAGCATTTGTATTCTTGGGAATGGAATATAGTGTTGCAAGTGTCCATGGTCAGGACGTGCAGACCAGAAATGTGGTATCTGAGCTCACAAGGCCAGTTTTTTCATCTGGCTTTTTTATCCTCCTGTGAATGTGCCCATTTCCCTCCCAGTAAAAGGCACCTTGTTTTCCAGTGTAAGAGAAGGACTTCTGAATGAGTTATTGGATCATCCATAAGTAAAAAGCAACAGTACAAGCAGTATGCATTTCCTGGGATTGCATTTATATTAGAAAGGTGTAGAAATATTCGTTTGTATTTGAAAAAATGTTGCCAACTGTATTGATACTTAAACCTTTTTTTTAATCCTTCTTGGTCTCACAAAGGTTTGTGTAAGTAATGCAATGAAAGCAGAATTTTTATAAATGGAAACTTCCCAGGGAAGTTTCTGGATTAATTTACCTCTTACTGTATTAGAAGTTATCTATATGCATTTCCTTCAAGTTGTGAGCTAAATCTCTTGATTTAATACAGATAGCACTGAGGTGGAGCTTTCAGACCTGAGACAGTGGTGGAAGGGCATGGGAATTCCTCAGGAGAGTGACTGATAATGCAGACTCCTCACCTCAGAGTAGGAAAGGGAGTCATTGGAAGGGGCTGCTTTCAATAATACGTATTTGAAATGTATATTGCACTGCATTCCTGTAAAAGACATATGGTTGAAGAGTCTTTAGGAATCACTCTGGGACCAGGTACTTGAGTGGATCTGCTTCATTCAGTGTTTGTTCCAGCTGTCTCTGGATCACGTAATGTCAGTCTCGAATGCACAGTTTTCCAGTCAAACTTTGAATAAATGACATTATGCACCACCATTTAGAGTTTTTATAACCACTGTCTGAACTCTGACTGCATTCAGTCCCTGAACCAGCTCAGCCTCCCTCTTGTTGGCCGTGTTTCCTTGAAGGTGTCGCTCCTCTCTCTGCTCCCAGGGGTGTGCTCTGGGATTCCTCTGTGGTACCCAGCTGTGGCTGTGCACTGCTCGTCTGAGCTCCCTCCTCAGCATGACTTAGAGCCTCCCCCCTGGGAACAGGAGCAGCTCTTTCCTGCTCCTGCATATGCGTCCAGCTCACTGCAGTGTGAAGCAGCAACAGGAACTCGCACCAGAGACCCACAATATTGTCACTCTGAGGCATGGACAGTGCTCTAAACCACTTAGATTTGTCTTATCCTTAACAAATTTCATGCCTTCACTCTTGTGAGCATGTTTGCTCTGATTTTGCTGGTAAATGCAATATCAGCAGCTTAAAAAAAAGCTGTTCTTTGCTAATGCTACTCACTGACTTCAGTGCTAAATGCAAATCTTATTATTGCATTATTAGTTTAGTGTTTTGCAACCTCATTTCCAACCATTTAAGTCTGTTTGGTCACTGTTAATGCAAGTGTCTTTTGAGTTAAATGTAGCCAAGGTCAGTATTTCTTTCTTCAAGACTCATTTCGTTTAAAAGTCCTTCTCCTACAATAACCTGAAAGGTTTTTCTGTGTTGCTCTGTGTTGCAGTGACAAACTGTTTTCCAGCAATCAATAGAAAATATATATTTATCGTTCATGAAAATATGAGCTCTAAATGATATTGAAGTAGCTACATTTTTCCATATCCTGATTCATTTGGGGTCTGAGAATTCTCCTTTGCATTGATTCAGGATTGAAATGCTACAAAATTTGTTCTCTTTAGTCTTCCTAGAGAAAGAAAAAACTCTATGTTTCCTTGAACAAGAAAAACAATGACATGTTTCAAATTAATTTGTTTAATTGTAAACATGCAAACTCTCTTAGTGTAATGCATTCTGTAGTCCCTCAAGAGCCCTTCTGGGAGAACAAGGCTCCAGATGCAGACACATTTCTGCAGCTGAGCTGGTCAGGAGAGTCTCCTTTACCAAGTGAGCATTGGAATGTGTCCTAAGATAAATGGACCTTTTGCTTCCATGGAATTAATGCTGAGGAAGTTACTTAAAACTTCCTTAAAATGCAATGATGGGGAAATTATGCCTCTAAAAAAGGTACTTTTTAAAAAATGATATATTATTTCTTGATTAAGAGGAGAAAGCCTGAGCAAAGAATCTGAAATTAGATATCTATTATGCTTCAGGCAAGGAGGCTTTCTAAGCAGAAGGAAGTATTGATCCCATGTCTGGCTTTACAGCACACAAGTAGGGAGTGCAATCCATTACCAAGTGAAAGCCAAGCCATTAGCCTCCTCAAGCATTCAATTAGACTATTACTTTATCTACCTTAATTGATGCTGCTAATAGTATCATATTTAATTGTTTCATAGAGGTGGAAAACAAGCTTGTTGGTGAGTCTCAGCTAATACACAGAGTGACATTTAAGCAATAGCAGCAGAGCTGTAGGTGGCTTCCTGATCAGCTGTGACACCTCAGCTCAGACTTGCCCTGGGATGGTCTGAAATGATTTGTGTTCATTGCAGATGAATTCAGTGCATGCCAGCTCACTTGCAGGGCACTCAGAGTTTGCTTTCAAAGGCGTGGTGTTTTATCAAAGAATGTCTCTTGAATTGTGGGAATTATTCAGGAATTGTCTGCTAATGCTGTTTTCTCCTGTCCCACTATCTCCTCTCAAATCTTTTGATAATCATTTATTTTAGTTGTTGATCAAGTGAAATTCTTCTGCTTAGAACTTATGCACAGGCATATGTGTAATAATAGATTAAACATAAATATTTGTATGTATGCAAATATATGCATGCATGTGTGCATATGTAATATGAAAATATAAACATGCATCTATATTTGTATCATGGCTAGGAAGAGATCTGTGTCTTGGATCCCAAAATAGTGCATGTGCAATAAAATATCTTCTTTCAAAACTCTAGCTCACATCAGCAAGGAAGTATCTAACAAATTGAAAGTGAATCCAAGTGTGGTCACAAAAGCCTGCTGAAATCTGAGCTAAAAGAAGATAATGGAGGCACGTGACAAAAAAAAAAAAAAGTGACATGACAGTAGTTGCAAACTCTTCCATCCATTCTTTGTAAATGTTTGGTTCATCTCTACTAGCAGCCTGCTCTTCTTCTCCATAAATATTTGCAGGGGTTTTTTGGCTGAATCCTGTGTCCTGAGATTTTGTTTAAGGACTTTACGTTTTCCTTTCAGCTGGAGAAGAGAAGCTGTACTATAATTTCTAGATTGCTTATGATGATATGCAATATCTGCCTCATCTTCCTAGTCTTTAAAACCTGAATTTTCTTAATGTTTTCTTCTGCCTGGAAGCTCCTTTGAAAACTGGTGAAGACTTTGCCAGCTTCAAACTTGCAGTTCATCTTTCTTGAGTAGCTCTTTCATGGAAGCTTCTCAACACAGGTCTGGGTTATTTAATAGGCCCCCTTACTGTTTCACTGTTTCTTACTGAGCTTGGAAAGAGGTTTTTGTTTTTCTGACATGAAAGACTGAGTTGTGCTGTGCTTTGCTTGTGAGTATGAGGGCTTTGCCTTTTTTGGCTGCAATAATGGAAATCTCATGGAGAATGTCCTGTCTGTAGAGGAGTGCAGCATCCCACTGATCACACTGGGGTGCAAATGGGCTCAAGAATTGACATCAATTGTATTGCATCAGCTTTATATACAATATAAATTTCAGCTGGAAATGGCTGAAGAATTGGGTAGACAGTGGAAGACCTAGAATAGTTTAAATGCTTGTTTTTCTAATGCCAGAGTGCCACGGGTGTCATGAACTCTCAGGTTCCAACAAGCTTTGTTTGAGTCTCTGGGAAGGTGATGTGGTTGGGTAAATTCTTACCGAAAATGGTTTGATCCTTGTGTGAAATCAGTAGCTAAAATTTTAAATTTTATTTACCTTTTTACAACTTCTTAATTGCCTGGATAGCTGGTGAGAGATGGTGTTTCTTCTAGTTGCAGGACTGAGTGTCTCTGCAATTTAAAGGACAGTAATTATTTAAAATGAAGTTGATAAAACACCAGTATAGAATTTTATAGCTGTTTGTATTAAAATGAACAAGCAAACAAAAAACCCTGACACCAACAGCCTCCCCCCATCCCAACCCCCTCCTCCACCCCCCAAAAAAAACCAAAACCAAATAACATCATCCTACTATTTTTTAGCTTTTTTGGAAAGTGAAAAGTAAGGAATATGACATGATCCTTGTTAAAGTGACTTGCTGCTGATATTTAGAAGGCATCAGCTGTCTTTCATGAATAGTCTTTGTAGGAGTGAAACAAAAGAATTTATATATTTTTGTGAAATGGAACTGTTGAAATGTCTATTACCAGCTAGAAAGGTCAAGTTTTCAATTTGAGTCTCTCAGTCAGGAGTAACCAGGGAATGTTCACCTTGGACCTGAGACAGCTTCATGTTCGAAGCTTTGTCAAAACTGATGCATTTCTGAAGTGTTCTCATTTTGAAACAAAACATTTCAGCCAAGATGGATCTTGCACTGCTTGGAAATGTATTTTTCTGTGTCTGTTTATCCATAAGGTGTACAAAGAACAAAATTTAAGATTACAGATGATGTAATCATTTATCATATGTAATCAATGTAATCATTTATCATATGACACTGACTATGGGAATGATAGCCAGTATAGGTTCTGTGCTTATTTACAATTAAGTAAATGAAAATTAAGTCACAAATTTCCTTTTTCTTTATATGTATAATTATTTTAACAGGTGGACTGGTTTTTTTTTGCGTCCATGCTATTTCTTTCTCCACTTACCCCAGTATAATTTTTTCTAGTACACAAACAGATGTAAATATGTAAACATTGGGTTTTCAACATAAAAGGCAGTTATAGGGAAATATTACAACAAAATTCATGAAGTTACATAATTTACATTTTAAAAATTGTCAAACCAACTTTCTTCCAGAGCTCCGCATATTTTATCAAATATTACTGTCAATTTGTACTGCTGGAAACTTGTGAACAGTCAACTGCATTTTACTGACTATAAGTTTTAAAGTAGGATTATGTTACTTGACTGGAAAATAACTGAAGAACAAATTGGAAAAGAAAAGTCTCTCTATTTTCCAGCTCAATAAGATCTTTAACTGTTACATAAATTCTAAACTATACAGCATGTAATATTTGAAAAGCACTTTTGACTTGAGCACAAGATAAGTGTTTTTGTTCTTATATTGCATCAGTTTTGAAAGTCTAAAGGACATTTCAAATAATCAAATGGCAGCACTAAACCATGAGAATGTAATTATCTTTCTACAGCTATTCTTAGCTTCACTTTGAACAGTTTGATAATTGAATAAGTCTTCTAACAATTTAAAGTCAGATTCACAGTCTACATCACTGTGTAATGGCTTTTATAATTTCTGTCTCTGAGTTATTTTGTTTAGCATCTGGGTTTTTTTCTTGCCCGTATTCTTTCAAACCAATAAAAAAACCAATGCAATCCTCCAGTGATTGATTTAATTCAATTGCTTTGCCCATTTTTTTTACATAGTTATTATGGCTAGGTGAACTAGCACTGCAGCAACTTGTAACAACATAACATTTGAATAACAGAACAGAAATTTTGTGGTTGGATAAGTGGCTTCTATTGCACCACTATAAAATCCCTGCAGAAGGGAAGTGCTGTCATCGAATGTCACAATAGTGATATAGTCTGGTTTAGACCTGAATAATGCCATGGTGCTTTCTGTTAATACCGTAGACAGTTCGAAACAAATTTACCAGGCTTTTAATTATCACCAACGCTGCTTGTTAGCAGCTTGTTCTTGTCCCTAATTGCTGTTATGAGAGGAAGTGGGCTCATTAAGTGTCTGAAGAGGCCTCTCTGGCAGCGGTGTGAGCATCCCCACCCTCACTGGTGGCTCTGGAAGCAGGCAGGGCTGGCTGTGTGTTCCAGAGCCGGCAGCCCGGCCAGCCTTGGGTGTGACATCAGCTTTCCTAAGGGGCATCATTTGTTGTTTCAGCTGTCTGGGTGAAGGTCTTCATGTTTCCTGCAATGAGGTCTTTGCTCCTAAGTGTGCCACTTGTAACAGGCTAATATTTTATTTATAAGGTGTCTTGTCAAGTGTCAAATACACACTGCTTGTATTTTGCACAGGAGTTAAAATTATGTTTGTGTTATTGGGCTTCTCTGATAACAAACATACATCATAAAAAGCTGTGAATGCCCTGACCTACTGTGCTGGTAAAAGTTTAATATTTGACATGTGCTAGTCATAGCGCTACACTGCTCACGCTGTGGCTTGTGCCTCATTTAGATGTGTTAAAACATTTTTAAAATTGTTAATTGTGTTCATATCTGAAGAGTCTTTCACTGAAGTCAGAAGTCACTTGGCCAGTGGGATTGCTAGCTCGTGGAGCCCAGATTGCACTCAGCAATTGTTTTACAGCTTGCAGCATCCTGATCTGGTTGACAGGGAAACTGTGCCCATGTGTGGCTCCTTGGGCCGCTTCTCTTGTGTGTATTTTCAAGTCGGTCACTTTGAGCTCTTTGCTTTCAATTGCTGTTGCTCTCTTACACGAGGTGTGGTTGTGCCAGTTTGTGCATTTGCTGGGCTTTGTCTCAAATGTTTCTTGAAGTACGCCTTTAATTTCCTTTATTAGCACATCCATACCTGGAAATCTGATACTTGCATAACATATTTCAGTTGCATGGAAGGAATTGATCTTTAACCTAGAAATAGCCATCATGGATAAATACCCAAAGCAGCAGAGTCTCACAGAAATCTAATCCCAATCCTGTCAACTCCCCTGAAGACGCAGTATTTATCTCCTCTTTCCAAGTCTTACCTTGGTGTATCTAGGGAGAAACTATTTACTCCCAGAAATAAAAAAGAGAGAAAAAGGTGTATTCCACCTGCCTGCTATCTTAAATCTCTTATCTAAGGAGAGGTTATGCTTTGAGTTTTCAGTCATACCCACAGCGCTTTCTTTTTGCCTTCATCGCTGTTTTGCAACTCCTGTACTTGTTTCCAAAGTGGTGGTGAAATTAATTAGGGCTTTCTTCATATCAGGCTGGGCTCTGAAGATGTGACAATAATTTTGCAAGCAGTGCTCTCCACAGTCTGTGTTCTAACAGAAATGAGCACTGGTGGTAATTAGGTACTGTCTAGTTTACACTGGTGTGAAGGGCATAATATCACCTAACAAATGGGAAAAACTGCTAATACCTGCAGGTGTGGAGAACCTTTAAACTTTATTAAATGATCCCATTTTAATACATGCTTCATCTTGCATAACTTGTGTTTGTAGTTGTTAGTTTATAAAATATGCAGTTAGAGATACTTCTTATTTAAGAAGCTGACAATTTTATCATCATAGAATTTATTGACAATGGCTTTGCTTGTCTAAAACAGTCTCAAACTGAGTGATGACTGATGTAGTAAAAGTAAATTTGATGGGGAATCTTTCAGCTCTCTGTATCAGATTCTGTTTTCTAAGATATTTAATGTAAGGCTTCCACATGAAAATATTGGGAGATTTCACCTGTAGTGACATGTAGTGACTGTTCCCTCTTGAAATATCAGCATTTTTTCTGTTCACTGCCTACGTGTCCCATACGAACCTTTCCACCTTTCTTCAGTGATGTTGCTCCTGTCTGAAACACCTTTATAGATTAACTGTTTCTAATTTTTTTTTCTAGTTCTCCTTTTCAAAATCACCTCTTCTGACTCTTGAAAAACAAAGGCATGATGTTGGCCAGCTAAGCAGCCCTATACATACCTTGTTAAAATTGATCTGTGTAGCATTTGGATGGAAGTGTTCCACCAGCTTTTTTCTCTCCCTTTCCCTGTCACCATTCCCAGCTGCTTTCATTAACTACATCATCATTTACATCACCAATTGTTAATTTGTCAGGAACAAATGTTTAATACCTGTGCTTATCAGCCAAAATAAAGTGCATGTTGCTCTTACATATGAAGTAGCAGTGTAGAATGGATTTTTTGAAAATTATGATTCTAAAAAGAATCTTTCCGTTCCCTTCCTTGGATTTTTGACAGATTACAATAAGAGAGAACTTTAAAAAATTAAATTCTATCTTTCACTTCACTGGTGAATTTAGCACTCAACTGCTAAATATTTTGAAAATCTCATGCCCTTTGTATCTGGTTTGTAATATGGTTCTCAGTTTGGTTTAACAATATTAAAACTTTTGAGACAGCTTGTCTCTCCTAGTGACCAGGTGAGCCATGGGATACAGCCTGAGAAACAGTACTCAAATCTAAATGCCCGTTTTCCAAAGCATTTCATGAGATGTTTTCTAGTTGTGTGTTTTAGTGAGATGTGCATTTAGCAGCGGTAAGGAGTTTAATGAATAAATGCCTTCCCTCCTTGTTACGGTATCAAATTCCCTGTAGTCATCTTTCCTCAAAGCACCCTTTTGCCCTAAACTGCTGGATGTAGGAAGGCTGATGAAAGTGTGTCCTGGTGTGGTTACACATAGGGCAGTTCTTGTTCTTGCACTCCCTGCAGTGCAGTTCTCCTTGGAAATGAAGAACAATTCTCTTATCAACATCACAGTAAAGTGTGAAATCCTCAAGAATGGACTGGAGTCAGATACTTGATTAGTTTAGTCCAGAATGTGACTGACTGCCTTGTTCTTGAGAGGGAGGGTGGAAAAGCAACTTCAGCCTGCACAAGGAAGCCTTTGGCATCCAAGCACTTATTACTCCATAATTTTGACAGATTGGTAAATGACTGTTGGGGAGGGATGTGAATATAGGCACTAAATAAAAGAACAGGTCACCAGCCTGTTATTTTTGGTTATGACTGTTTTATGTTATTTTCACATCTAAGAAAAGCATGGAGGAAAAAGTTTCTGAGTTAGGGCCGTGTTGATAGGCAGTAACAAAAGGTGATGGAAGGTTTAAGTTTAAGGTCTCTTGGGAGAGGGGAAATCTGCCAGTGGGTGTTATGGGAGAGCTGGAGGATCAAAGGGAGAGGGGAGCTGGCCTCTCCTCTTCCATGGGTGAAAAGAAGCTGGTTAGACAAGGGAGTCATTTTTAATGTCAGTGGCAGCACTAACTGAAGAAAGGGTGTCAAGGTAAAGGGAGGAAGAAAGGAGAGCATGGCTGTAAAATTATTCCCAGTTTGTTGTAAGGAAAGATTTGAATCTGCTATACCTGTCAGCAAAGCCATAAAAGAAAAGATGAACCACCTTATTATAGATTATATAGCTCTCTGAGTTTTTATGATTTCACTGACAGCCAAACACCAAATGAAGATTTTTTTCCCTCTCCTCCAATGTACATGAGATGGTTTATAGTCTAGCACTCTTTCCCTCCCTCATGCTTTTATCTCTCCATACTCGTTACAGCTGTCCTTCCCAAAGCTCCCCCTTTTCCCTCTGCTTCCATGTAAATGAGTCAGCAACCTTTTCTGCTAAATATTCTAATAATTTGCTTTCTCTCCCTCTCTTTTTTTTCTTTAAATGGAAAAGGTGCTCTTTTGAAGTAGGTGTATGTAGGCTGGTGAGAGGTTTGGGCCGTGCAACAGCTTTGCCTGCCACCACAGATAGGAGAAAAATAGAAGCATTATTTCTTTGCTCCACTAATCATGGGGCCTCATCTATGTACTCTTCTTATGGATGAACTCTTTTGTAATAAATATATTGCTTTGACAAGGTCATCTCACCCTAACAGGAACATTTTGCAGCAGAGAGACAAAAAAAGGGAGAGACTGTCCCTGTCAGAGCTTTTGCATCCTGCTGTCTCTCTGTACAGAGACTCCCCAGCTTTAACTGGCAATTTCCACGTGCACCTACAGCTTCCATCAGCCTTTTGTCCATGTAGATCTTGATGGTCATTGTGGGTAAATCACTTTATCCCAGACACATCTGTCCTCTCTGGCAGGAAAAACCCACCGTCAGAGTCTGAGAGATGATTCCGGGGGGCTTCCAGGTGTGTGGTGGCAGTCCCAACCCTTCTATCCGTGCTTCACCTTCTTACAAGGGAATGCTGATTGTCCCATGGCATAAGTGGGGCCAGAGGATCCTCAGCTGTGCTGTGCCTTTGGCAGCTGGCCACTTAGAGCCACATGTCCTGGAACAGGGACAGGAATTGCCTGTGATTACACCCAGACATCTGTACTGCTGATTGTGAGCTCCACAAATGCCTCTTGAAATTCCGGGCCAGCTGTTGAGCTCTGCTGCTGACCCTCAATGAGGGTGTTCTGCTGGAATGTGCAGGAACACTTCTCTTTTGATGACAGAGAGAAATCTTAGAGCTTGCTAAAAATAACTATTTTTCTTTTTAAAGTGCTGAATAGTAGAATATTAGGAAGTTATTATATCAGGATTACCTGTAAGTGGCTTAATACAAGTCAGTTTGAAATACAACATAAATACTAATGTATTGGAAGCTGAGGTTTGTGTGCCTGAAGGCTGAGATTCCTTGAGTTGCCTAAAACAAAACTTTTCAAACTTATGTGGTGCTGGAGGGTTAGTGCTTTTTAAAAAATGTACGTGGGTGCTTTTATCATATGGGAACCTTATTTCTACATCTCTAAAATATTAATATGCAATAAACTCGAAAAACTTGGAGGTATTTAAGTACTAGAAAGAAAGAAAGAAAGAAGGAAGGAAGCAAGCAAGCAAGCAAGCTGTGGAACATATTGACAAATAACATTGAGGCTGCTTCCAGCCTGCTCTGTGAGGTACCCAGATATAGATGTGCTTCAGGAACATAGGTGAATATTACACTCTGATTTATGTCAGCAGATAGGATTATCTTTATGAAAATTTTAATACCAATCTCTTTCAGAAATGTTCATTGAAAGTTTTTTCATTAGTGTTTGCATCTTAGAGATTTTAATTTTGCTTCTTGTTTTCCTCTGCTGCTCCAGCTCTCTTCTCTCTTTTAATGCGTCAGTAGCAGTGGAGCTGCTGAGGTCACAATTGGTATCAAGAATCCCAGCATCTTTCTCTTCTCTTGGTCCAACAGAGAGCATGACTCTGTGACAGACTCACCAGCTGATGGAGGTGACAAAATAGCAGGTTACAATTCAATAAATAATGTTAAAATATATATAGTGTTCTGACAGATGAATTGAACCCCTTTGAAGGAGCAGTCCATCAGCTTTCCAAGGTGGAAAAGCTGACGTATCCATTCTCAAGCCTCTGTTTCAATGACATCTGTCACTGTAAAACAAATGCAGCTTGTTGTGTTTGGGGGCAGAGAATAAGATGTGCTGCACTGTGCAGGCTGGAAAATACCTCGGGGTTTGTTCAAGGAGGTCATGGTTAAAGAATGCTTCCAAAAATTGGATTCCTTGCCAACTAGCTCGTTAGCAGGCAGTGCTAGCAGCCCTTCACTGCCCACAGCACTCCTGCAGGGCCCCTCTCCAAAGGCAGGAGTGCACTCCAGCGTTCCACCCTTCCCAAGGGGAGCTCAGAGCCGTGACACCCGCTCACTTCCTTTTGGGTTGTCATTGGTAATGTTGCTGTCCCTGCCTGGAAACGCAGGGAAGAATGGAGCCAATTAAAACCTGTGGGGTTTGTGCGTGTTTGTTTTTATTTTTCCTGTATGAACTGCTCCAAAGTCAGTCTGCTGCTTAATTAAGCTTCCTATTTGGGACAGAGCGACCAAGATCAAGCATAATTTTTCTCTTTTTCTGGCCATTTGATTTTCTTCTCTCTGTGTCTTTGTTGTTATGCTGTGGGTATCCTGTCATTAGACTGGAAGAAACTTCTCTTCTTTTCATCACCACAGCAGGACTGTTGAGTACCAGCATGGCAAAGAATACTTAGTGGCCAAGTAGTGCATCACTTGCATCTGATTTTCACTCCATCTATGTCTGGGATTATGTGTTGTTCAAGAGAGTTGTGTTTGCATATTAGAATTGTTTGTTCATTTTACTAACGAAACACTAATTAAAAGACAAAAATATAACTACCAGTAACAAACAGTCCTCGGAAACAAACTGCCTTTTGATCATGGAAAGGACCAGGGCTATTAAAAGTAACCTTAATTTTTTTCTTAAAAAAACACGTATTAAGCATTCAAGTGAACATTCTTAATTTCTAAGTAATTAGGATAGGTAGCTGCAATGCTCTGTCTGCGGCTGCAATTATTAGAATTAGCACCTGTTCTGTATCAAACTTATACTTATCAAAACATCCATCTCACTTCTGTATTTCCAAAGCTCCTTGTACAGCAGCTGCAGCAGCTGCAGGGCCACAAAGCCATCTCGTGCACAGCGGTCAGTCGTTTCATTTGCCTTTTTCTGCCTTTTCTTTCATCATTCTCTTTGTAGTTGGATGAGCCTCCTGCTCCTGGAACTCGGGGTCATAGGGATTTTGTAATAGCATCTATCAAACCATTCCAGCTCTGATTCTGAGCTCGGGGTGAGAGCTGCCCTCTTATCCTCACTTCCCTGTCTTATGATTTCCCTGTTCCGGGGCACTGAGCTCCTCGGGAGGCTTGGCACTGATGTTCATTGGAGCCTCACACGTTTTACAAGCCAGCTCTGGCAGCACTGCTTTGGTGGGGAATCCTGAAGATCCAATGTGATCTTTATGGGAAGGGAGATACCTTTAACGTGCAGCACTGAAAACCAAAGTGGAAATTGAGTTTGGAACGGTAAAAATAGAACTTCATGGGTTTATTTGAATAATGAAGTGGTGCATTCAGCAGCAAGGAGCATGTTATCTTGACTGCCTGATCTGCCATAGCCCGAAGGGACTGCAGCCTCCTTAGCCTTTGCCTCTTGCTGAGAGCTACTCAGTGCTTGTTCTGGTCATGGCTTTTTACAGCTTGGATTCTGGCCAGGTGGAAATTTCCCGAGACCACAAATCCATTTCACTCAGGCCAGTGGACATCCATCAAATGTTAACAATGTGTGTTATACCCTCTCGTTCGTTCCATCCAATTGCTGTTTGTGGAGACGTTTGGGTAGAGAAGGGCATGGGCCTGGGCAGGCTCTACATAACATAAACATTCTAATATATAAAAAACATCTCTAACCTCTCCCTCAGGCAAAGTGTTTGTCAGACAGGAGAATTGAATTGCCATGAGTATTCATGCATATCAGAATATTCAGTAAATGCTTAGTGTGTGGTTTATTGAAAGTGCTGTTAACTTAAGGGCAGGGCCTTATTTCTGAGTCCTTGGGAGGTACAGATTTCTGCTGGTGGAAGAGCAATCATTGATAGCCTCCATTTATCTGGTCCCTGTGACTGGATGCTTCATGAACTTGACAAGAAAAATACAGATTTTCCACTTTCCTGTGAGAGGAGGGGGGAGAAAGCCAGTGCAAGGTGAGACAGATCATCATTTTAAATGTGCCTTAAGAGGCGCATGAACATCGGGTGGTGTTACCAAAATTCCCTATGTGAAGCCACTGCCGATTTTCATTAATGTTCAGTGATGTAACTGGTCTAAGTGATTAACCCCAGACTGCTTCCTTTTATTGACGGCAGGAATATACAGGATTTGTTGATTTGGGGGATTTTTTTGGCCTTTTTTTTAAACTGTTGCTTTTTTAATGGCCCATTTTCAGGACACCAGTGTCCAGACCCATAACTCGTATCCATCACTCTGCAAAATCATGTGCATTGCAGAATGTGCTTTATAGTAGATGATGGTGAACTCATGCCCTTGTCCTTGGAGAGGTACAGCCTAGTTTTATCACTAACCAAAGGTCTGAATCCCCCCAAAAAGATTAGTATTGATGTGCTGATCTGCAGAGGATCTGTGCAGTAAGGAGAGAATCGTGGATTTCTTTCCACTTAAAAAAAATGTGGCTAAAGAGGCTAAATTGTGCTCCCTTTCTCACGCAAACCAGACATTGACTTCACCAGTACCACTTGTGTGAACAACCAAGGATTTGCATGAACAACTTCAGGGCAATTGGCAGATTTCTATCTGTGAACGGAAATCCCACTGACTAATCTGAATTTCTGATTGCTGGGAATGTGAAACACCCTTTGCTCAGGGCTGACCTGTGAAAACTCAGCTCTGCAGTTCAGTACGAGGTCTTTCCTGGGAAAGCTGAAAAGGAGAAGAGGCAAATGCAAACTGTCTTGGTGGTGGGTTGGTTTGGATTTAAGTCGAAATTTTGTTTTTCTGACTACAGCCAGGGGAGATGAAGCTGCAGGTCTTTTGCCTGAGGAGCAGATGAGGGCTGCTCTGAGTGCCCTCATCTGCAGTCCTCGGGAAGTGGCTGCTGAAAGACGCCGGTGCAGGTCTTGAGTGGGGAAAGGATTCCTTATTCAAGCAAACGGCATTGAAACAACTGGGTTTAAAACTTCCAATTTCAGTACTTCATAATATGCTCCTACATGTGGAAAATGTTCGTTATAAACTCTCTTCTATCAATAAAGGAATGCTGCTTTTTAGTCCTTTGTAACAGCCTGAGCTGGGCCCAGGTGAGGCTCAGGAACTGCTGGCTGTATGGTACATGTTCTGTAGCATTTATAGTATCTCATACTCGTGCTCCATTGACATCTTTTGGGTTGCATATTTTAAGGCAATTCTAGATGCACAGTTTTGTACAAGAATAGTTCCTCTGCGTGAAGTTGCAGAATTTTTATGGGGTTACACTGAATCATAGGTTAAGGGTGGGAGAAGTGGGAAAAGAATAGTGAAAGAATTCATAAATGAATGAAATTCCCACTCTTTGGTTTGCTGTTCTTTAATAACGTCTTTAATGTCTGTAAATACTGCAAGAAGACAGGGTGTTTTCTGCAGGAAAGATGGGCTTTTTAAAAGATCTTTCAAAGTTACATGTCTGACAAGGTGTTAATGCAAATTTTCAGGGAGACTGGTAGGACTTGTAAATACGGCTGACAAAGATATTTTCCAGTTTGTTGCCACCTTTGTCATTTTCTGTATGACACAGTTCTGTGTATCTCTGCAGGTTCTCACAAATGTGAATTAAGTTGCAGAAAATCCTGGCAAACAATTTAAAAACAAGCCAGAACCTCACTTCTATACTGACTCTTCTGAAACGAGAAAAGATAAATTCTTCCTTTTGGGGATAAGTTGCTTAAATTATTTCAAAATATTTAAGCTGAGACTGAGAACAACAAGGAAAAATGTGATGGAGTGGGAGATTCAGGGAGTTTTAATCAACCGAATAAAGACACTTTATAATGACAGTCAATCCCAACAAAAACTGTCACTATAATTCACCTATAATGACTCTCCACAGAGAGAGCTGTCAATACCAATCTAGTTTAATAACAGCCTCCTACCAAACAAGAAATGTTTGTACGGAGTATATTTTATGGAGCAGGTGAATGGCTTTGCAGTGTTATGTGTAAATCAGTGTATTTCCATTATTATCTTGGATTTCTCTTCAGACCAGTGCCTCTACCCATCTCTGGATTTTAAAGTTTGGAATTAATTGGCATTTAAGTTATTTCAGATAAGGATTTCAAGGATTTTGTTTCTCTTTGTGGTACCATGTCTTTGTACAAAAGCTGGGAGTAACAGAAATTTTACTGTGGCATGGCTATTTGTTATTAAATTGCTTCTCAGAGATAGATCCCTTTTAAACTTCATTCAATTTATTTTATGCCTGAGTAAAATATATCCAAGGGGAACTGCAACAGATATAATTCCATCCAAATAGGAACTGTTGTTTTGCAGTAAACTTTCAAAGTGATAGCTCGGTGTTTTGATTTATTACAAGATACATGTATTAAGTAATAAACACAGATGCTATAGACACACAAAAATTTAGTTACCATTTTTCATTTTTCTTGTAAATGTAATTTGTGCTCTGTGTTTGGGACTCAAATGATGTGCCTGAGCACTGTCATAATTACTGTAGTTGACAAATCCCTTTTAGGTAACTCTTCTCCTCCTCCTCCTTCTCTTTCAGAACTTTATCTACTGTTGCAAAAAAGGAAAAAAATAAAGAAGTATTTCCCAAAATCCTCTTGGTAAATTTAGTATGTAAGTGGTGAATGGAAAACTTCAGACTTTGTCAGAGTTGAAATTGCACCCAGTGTACAAAAAAACGGTTAGGGCTGTGTTATCCAGTGCTAGCAGCAAATGAAATGGAATTTTGCATTTTATTTTCAAAGTGTGAATGGTACTCATTTTTATTACTGTTAGCAGTAAATCCCATATTTATCCCAAGATTTTGTGGAATTTTACTCACTTTAACATCCTAAAAATGCTCCTTCACAAACCCAGTGTCACGGAGTGGTTTGTGATTTAAAGAACCCCACAGTGTTTCACGGCGTTTCTGAGTTTAGGAGTTACTTGCTGTTTTGCATGTAGAAAATCAAATCTGGCAGCAGCAAACTGTCCTAAGTCCTGTTAAATATTGACCTTTGCTTGGAGTAATCACTGGAATATTTCCAGAAAACAATTTTATGTTGCCAAAGAATCATAATGAGATGATGTTGGGTTGTGATTCTGAGGCTCACTTGACTTTACTCAGAAGTTTCTGTTTATAAACCCCAAGTTCTCAAACACCACAACCCCTGACTGAAGGTATGACTGAAGGAGAGAACCACATGGTGTTTCTGTAGTGAGTCTTCACCACGGTTTTGGGCACAGCTAAAGGACTTTCTACACTTCTTTCATTGCTAATAACAGCCATGCCCTTGTCTCATGCTATTGACAAATGATTTTGTTTCAACGCCTGTATTGGCATTTTGGCAACCCTTCAAATGCACTGAAGGACTGCCTTCATTAGTGTAATGAGAAATACATTTACATTTCATCCTGAAGAGAACTAGCTGAGAGCTATATTTATGTAACATAAGGTTGCTCAAGTATTTTAAAAATATGAGCATATGCAGTAAGTTATTTGTTCAAAGTTCTGTGTGTGTCCAGGTGTTGTAGCTAAAAGTGCCTTTGGTACTAATAATTTGAAAATGTGTCCTTGCTGTATTATGGCAGAGACACATTTTCAATATTGCTTTTTAGGTAAAATGAGTCTTTGAATAACTTCTCAAGAGCGTTTTAATAGGACTGACAATTCTTGTTATTAAAAGTAAATATTTAACCTGTTCTCAAGCACCTTGAGTAGGAAAAAATGAAGAAGGTGCATCTCAGACAAATAACCTTTCTTTTAAAGAACTGGGACCAGCTGGATTTGGCAGCACATATAAAGTGAATGGAGCCTTTTAATTCAAATGATGCTACTGAACTAAAGGCCTTTGATAATTAGGGAGCAAATCCAGTGCTTGTAGTTAAGTGAGTCTTATACTGACATCAGTGGAGATGACTTCAGGCTGAAGATAATAAGAAAAGCTTAACCAGATTCAAAAAGAAAGTGTCTCTCCCAGCTGTACTTTAGACTGCATGAAAACCTGTGTAATAAATAAGAATAATGAATAAAGAAAAAATAGAAGAAGCAAGGTCTACGCTTTTCACTACTTTATGTATCAGTAGAGTAATGAGCTTAGTGAGTGTCAGGAATTAGTACAACATCCTTT
Organism: Climacteris rufus; assembly: GCA_013398175.1. Taxonomy (NCBI): domain Eukaryota; kingdom Metazoa; phylum Chordata; class Aves; order Passeriformes; family Climacteridae; genus Climacteris; species Climacteris rufus. Next base: position 69,653 of record VZRZ01004215.1, read on the forward strand.
TGGATTGAGTCTTTCCATTGACTTTAGGAGGTTTAGAGAAACACTGCCAGTTTAGGAACAAAGAACAGTAGTTTCTCTTTCGAGGACTGAGACAGTAATCTCAGAAATCTAAAGTAAACTGCTTTAGGTACTAAGAAAAAGAGAGACAATCTTGCAAGGAACCTAAGAGATAGATCATGTTTCAGAAACAATGTGCAGTGCATCATCTATCACATAATATTTCCAAGCAGTGATTCAAGAGCTTTCCATGGGAGTGAATTCAGCAGCCTGAATTATAAGTGATAAAGTAATAAAATCTGGTTTTGTGCTGCAGGACTTCAAAGTAGACATAAACTGGGCTAGGACCACACAATTAGAAAGACAAAACCACCATACATTTATATTTATTTTCCAGATTAATAGCTCATCACATCTGTCAAACATATTATTTTTCACCAAGAACTCCACAAGTCTCTGTTCTCTTCCTTAATTTTTAAGTACAGTCATTTAACAATGCAACATTTAAAAACTGAAAATCCCATCAAAATCAATGAAAGTTTTGCAGATTAAGCACAACCTGCCTCATGGTGACAATACTTGTGGAAAGGTAAGGCCCATCACTCCTCAAGGCTGTATAAATTTGAAGGGCATTTCTCAGGCTTGAAATGATAAGTGCTACTGGGAAATTGTAATAGCTTGAAAACTGGAACAAAATTTTGGCAGAATTATCTCCAAGGTCCTGTTTCCTAACTCTCCTCTGAGCAATTTGGCAACTCAGAGGGAACATGACTTTCCTTTGCTTTGTATTTACATTTTTTTCTAACATTTTGACACATTTTTCTCTTACCCTTTGTCTCTTGGTGGTGTAGATCACTCTGATAGATCACAGCTGGTGCCCTGCTGGTGTTCAGGAGCCACAGAAATGTGGGCACACCACCACTGACTGAGCAAATGATTCTCCATGGTGGGGGTTTTAATTCTGAACTTCCAATTCTCAGAATTTATTGTAAGGTTTTGCACATTCAAATACCTTTTTCCTAGCTAGAAAATTAAATTAAAGAAATGGAACTATTATTACAGTTCTGTACAGGAGTGCTAATAATATCAAATATATAGTTCTTAGGGGAAAAATTCAAATATAGGAGCTGATTAGAGTGGTATTACTGGCTGGCAAAAGAAAAATCACTGTAAGCTGAACAGCAGGATGTGAGGATATTGTGGTGAATTATAAAAACATTTGGCACATTTCTCGAGTTCCTCTCGATGGTGTTGTGTTATCTCATTTCAAATGCTGTAATTAAAATTGAGCAAACTTTGAATTAATGTAGCTGAGACTTATCTTCCCAAATGCACTCTTGAAATTTTCCTCTGTCCTTACTTTGCATAAGAGTGGTTGGCAGTAGAGAATTGTCCTAAGGTCCTGGAATCTCAGTGTTGTGCTACTGCACTGCGAGCTGAGTTCAAGATCAATGTTATTGCTCAGGCCTTTATCAAAGGTTTACCACACGTAATGAGGCTGGGAAAGAGATTTTGAATTTGTTAATTTTGAATATTCAAAATAGGTAAGAAATAAACTTGATGTGAAAGCCTAGGGAGAGAACTGCAAAGGAATTGCATATCTACTTTATACTTTTTCATTACAAGAAGCCAAACAATGTTTGTAATAGAGTTTAATCAGTAGGTGCAGCTGTTTTAAACCTTGGAAGAGGTAAAATGAGAAGGAATTTCTGTAACCTGCTTGTTCAGTCTGTTATTGCTGTGGAAGGCTTGGATGAAGATCTCAGTTTGTCATTCATAGGAGATGGTAAAGAAATGCTGTTCATATACCAAGTCTCCAAAGTAAGCATCTGGAAATCAAAACCAGCAGGGCACTTCTTTGAAAGCTTCTCTTCCAATTTTGTTAAAGTTCTTTCATCCTGTACAAGAGCTGCTAAGTCAGACGTGAAGCTGGCTCTTTCTGCAGCGCCTTCCATCAAGCTCATCTCCTATTTTTTTTAAAAATGCACATCTTGAGTAAGCTGGTGAAGGCCTGGGCCCTTGGTAGCAGTAAGCAGATGATTAACTGTGCCTCCCTGACACTTTAGAGGGGAGATGATGATTTCAGCTTCTCCAACTGCACCATGATCAAATGGAGCTCCCAAACTGTCCAGTATTGACTGACAAAAAGTTGATTTCCCCAAGGCTGCTCTGACTAAATTGATGGCACAGCCTTGACAGAGAAGAGTTTGTATTTGTATTTAATTTATGTTTGTGTTAGTTTCCTTTCTTCTGTTGCCTTGGGACTAAGCAGAACAATCAGTTTTGTTAACAGGGCCAGTGGAGGTTTTCCCCATCTGCTGCTCCTTTTTAATGTCTATTGATCCTCTTGAGGAAGGACAAAATCTTGAGCCAACTAAGGTGGGGGAGGTTACACTGCTAAGTGTTCCAATTTGCTGATGCTTCCTTAATATTAGATGTTATTTCCAATATTTAGATTATTCAGTTGTGTCCTTAAGAATAGGATGTCATCTGGGAAAATGAGCATCTTTCAGATCAGCTAAAGATCTCTACAAGTTCATTAACGCATACGAATAATCTGGTACTACTGTAGTGTTATCTAAATTTTTGAACACTTAGAAGCATATTGATACACTAGACAGCAAAAAAGGAGAACAAAGAGATCTCTTGTTCAATTCTGTGTCAAAGAATTTTGCATCAAGTCTTTGTGCCTATTGCAGGTTGCATCCTTACAGCCTGTAATCAAGTTTTCCCACAGAATATTCGTTTCTTCATTCCTGATGAATAATTTTGGCTAGCCAAAATTGCTTGTGTCTTCCCTGGGTTTCATTTAAAATTTTAGAAAGGAATTGCTACTGTTTTATGCCATAATTCAAACAATGAAGTATTTTCAGGAGACATTGTTCTTCAGATTTGAGTGGATTACATGTGAGCATTTTATTGTTACCTGTTTCTCACAGCTTTTCCTGTGGTATTTCCCTTTTTTTTTTTAATGAACCATCACCGTCCTGGATAACTTCATCTGCAGTCAATAGCAGTAGAGCAAAGGTTCATACATTCTCTGTTGATGACACTTGAACAGACCCTTGTCTTTCCTGTTTATTCAGGTTGGAATTGGAATTCTCCACGCATGGAGCAGGTTGGGAACTAGGGGCGTCTCGTGTCATAGAAAGCTTGTGTTCAAAGTCATAAAAGGAACAATAATTTTGTGTTTAAGGCACGACAAACTCTTAGAGAGTCCCCAGTGACTCTGTAGTGGAACGCCAACACCCTCCTGACTCCTGCTTGCTGCTCCTTTCCCTGGTGAGCCCCCAGGTACGAGCAATCCCGGCGCTCGAGCCCTTGGTGTGCCATTGCAGCGCCCCGATGGATGGGCTCGGCCTGCCTGCAGCGCCCCACGCTCTGCCATCCCTCCACACCGTCCTTGCTCCTGAATCCAGCTGCATTGTGATGCAAATGAAGGCGTTTGTTTACTGCTTCCAAAACAGCCAACGTCATTACAGATTTTTCTAGAGGACACGAGAAGAGATGAAAGAACAACCTCGTTTAATCGGCTTACACAAAGATGAGAGTGGAGGGGCTGCTCTGGCTGTCCCTCGCTGCCGTGTGCCTCCTGTGCCAGCAGAGGCACACCCCACAGCCCAGCCCTCCCCCAGCTCATCTGCTCTAGGAGTCCTCCTTGTAGGTAGGAACACACGTAATGTTTTTAAAGGATTTGGATTTTTCAGTAGCAGGGTTTCCTCCGCTGGACTTTGTAGCGATTCACCTTCTGCGTTCATAAACATACCAATAAATGAGGAAATTACCTGGATTTTATTAAAAGCTTGTAAGGTCAGGCGCAACAATAATAAAACCCCCAAACCTCTGGGTGGGTATCGTACCTCAGCTGGTTAGTTCCCATGTTCTTTATCCTAAAGATACTGGCAAGAGATATAATTAGGAAATCTGAACCTCTATCTCATTATCTGCCATTGGTGTTTCCAATTAATCATTTAGCCTTTTCATCCTTACTCCAGCTTGAATGCCTTTGGGACTGCTGTGATAATAATAGTCAACACAGGGAATCTATATTAGTGTTTTGAGTTAGGAGTAGGTGAAAACATAGGTTATGCAGAACTACAAGCACTCGAAAAAATAACGCTAAGGTTCTAATTTCACCCTTCAGAACAGAGCTGCTACTCTTTCACAACACATGATCTCACAGAAAGGCCTTTTACTAGAGAGGAGATCCTCACCAAGGTGCATGGAATTGATTCCCCTTTCAGCACTTCAGTGGTGGGCAGAGAGCCCAGACTAAACGAGCTTTTAAGGCTGTGCACTTAGAGTGATGCATTTTGTCATTTTCTTTTTATTTTTTAATGCTTGATTTATTTGATTATATTTATCAAATTAACAGAAATTGATTAGAAGTCCTCCATTTCAGGGAATTGCCAGAAAATAGCTGTATTAGTGGGAAGAAAAAATTGTTAGTTGTCTAGTCAGAAAGGGATAAATTACTTTGTGATTACCAAGAGAGAAAGGGGGTAGGTCTAAACTTGTGTTCCTGCTCAGATTGGTTTAAATATATGCTGAACTTGCTGAACTACTAAACTGCTTTATTAGCCAAATTTACCTAGGGACAAATCTGTTCAGCCACTGCAAGTACTCAGAACTATTAAAGAAAACTCATTTTACACTGGTGCAGAGAGGGGACTGTTGCCCCTGAAAAGAGGCAGCCAGTTTGTGCAGACCAGCTGAGACTGAAGGGGGCTGGGAAACCTGCTGAATGCCAGCCATCCACCCTCAAAGGGAACAGAGGAACAGGGTTGTCTGAAGGTGAAAGCAGGAGTGCAGCTTGCCCAGAGCACCTTTCTGTTCAGGCAGAGCTCCTTGGTTTCCAGGAGCTTGGTACAGTCTGCAGTGCTGGCACCCCTGTCCTTCTCGTGGGCTTAGTGAATAATGAGGGCACGAAAAATAGCAAGGTGGGTAAAATCCTGTGTATAGAGTGTCATGGAAATAGGTATCCATTTTCAGATATCCTCCAGAGAGTACTGCAGCCCAAAAACCTGGAGGATGTCATTTTCCTGTCCTTGCTGGAAAAGGACATGGTAATAGGAAAAAGAAAATTGTGTGGTTGTCCGTAGGACAAGTTAGGAGTTTTCACTATTGAAACAGATTTTTCTCCCCTGATTTCTTAAATAGACCTTGGGTGTCTGAATTCAAAGACAGAAGCATAAAAACTGTTAAGTCATTAGCTTGAGTAACTGCCAAGGTACTTAGAATACAAAGTCATGTAGTAATAATCTGCTCATGCTGTTGTTCAGGAATTCTCTCTGAACTGAGCTTCTTACGAAAACAATTTCTGATTTAGATAATTGTAAACATCTTCCATCTTTATCTCCTAAATAGGCTGTGGATTTTTTAGGCCTTTTCCACAGATGTACTTTTTTTTGCTGCTGCACTTTGTAACCCTCACCTTGTTCTCTTCAGGCACCTTTTGATAACTCTCTCCTGTTCCATGTCTGTGATGTTTTAGCATTAGTCTTCTCCATTGGGTTAAAAATCCACATTAAACCAAGCCTGTCAAGACTGGGACAGTACTCCTCGTGTGTTTTATTCTTATTTGGAGACATATTTGATAAAGCATATTTAAATTGCTGGATTTAGCAAAAAAAAAATAGGAAATATGGCTAAAATAGAGCAGGAAAAGAGCCATTAAAAGGTACCTATCATGTAAAAATAGCTATCACAGCAAACAGCAAATTATTTCCTTTATTTCAGATCTAAGCTTTTCTTATTGGATTGATTGTAAACTTTCACAAAACCTATAAAATCATCTATTGGGGTATTAGAGCTCTTTCACCCAGCTACTTTTGGTTTTTTCACCTTGGTTATTTCTCTGCTACCAAGATAAACTATGCCTGTAAACTCCAGGCAAAGCTACAAATGGGTCATATTTTTTCTGTAATTCTGTAAAAATAGCTGACAATCCAGATAAATGACATTGCAGGAGCATAGCAGTAGCACTTTAATTAAAAAGAGTGATGCACTAAGAGTTTCTTGCATTTAATTTTTTTTAACTGTATTTCTAGCTCAATAATGTGGTTATTGATTATTGTTGTCAAAATGAACGTTTGACCCTCTGTTTTATTGATCTGTCTTTTCTAAATATTGATAGCTGGTATGTGAAAAGAGCACCGGGACCTGGAGTCAGGTGAGACAGGACAATTAGCAACTTCTTGTTCTGTACTTTCCTCACTCCACAGAGTTACGGTTTTCTCTTCCATACTCAGGAGTGGCCGCTCACTGACAAAAACTGAGGGTTTTGTGTGTGGTTCCGAAAGCAGGATTTAGTTTTTTTGTATGTGAGAGTTCTACAGCATTAGGGAATGCAAGCAGGTTGTTGCTGTCTCCCTCAGTGCACCTGAGGCTGCTTCCCTCCCTCAGCTGCGTGGGATGCAGGAGGAGGAGAGCGAGGGGAAGAGGCCAGGGCGAGGCAGCTTCCCCAGGGAGTGGTGGGGGCTCTGCTGCCTGCACAGCACCTCAGGGTCCCTCAGCCGTGAAAGCCTCCATCTCCTGAGGACACAACTCCTGCCATTTCACCCTCTCTTTGCTGCAGGTAAGAGCCTAAGAGATTCCACGGGCCGTGAAGGTGTGCTGGGCTATTGGGGCTAAACTTGATTTTAAACGTTTTGAAAAGCAGAAGAACATTCAGGTCTGTCATATGGTATAAAGGCAGGAAATGTGATAAAAATATTTCATCTATGTAGTTGCAATCCTAAGTGCATGTTTCTAATGAAATGTTTTACGAAACTTAGAGAAGTCTGGAAAATATATAATTTTTTTTTTTTCAAATGTGCTGTAGCGGAAGATCTAGAATGTGATTTCCCCTCCTCATTTACAATAGACTTGTAATTCAAATGCTTTAGAGTGGAATTACTGTCAATATAATGAATTTTTTCTTCATACAACCGACATGGTCTTGAATAAATTTTGATGTAAATGGCAGGCCTAAGTCCAGGTACTGCCAATAAACTGCAGTTATGTATCCCTAGAATGGTTACTGTGGGAGTCAAACTGCCTGAGACAGTGAAGTTAACACCAGGAGAGGGGCTGTGTGAAGTAACCAAAATTAGCATAAAAAAATTTAAATGTATGAGGCTGCAATTACTGTGACATCATAGCATGGAGACGCTGCAATTGATATTGCAATGGCTTAGATGGCAATGGAATAAGTCAGTGAAACAACTTCAAATAAATGAATAAAGAATTTTAATGGCATCATATTGCTTGGCTCCAGAATGATAATATTTTAGGGGTGCTGAATCCACAGTTAGCTATTAAAAATGCTGTAAAGTATGGGTGCAGTGCATAGCTGCTGTTTCTTGGTGTTCTGTATGTTGTCAGCTTTTTATTTTTAGGATGTTAACAAAGGAAAATTATTTTAAGGCTAGGCACATAGTTTACTATTTTTCATTCAAGTTCTTAACTCTGAAATATTGTGACCCAGTGAGACTAAAAGTATAATAGAAGATATTATCAAAATAATCTCATCCTCCAGCTTAGGTCTCCCCAAAATTTACTAAGACCAAGGAAGTTATACCTGTCCAGAAGAACAACTTCACAGCACCCCACCCACGCTGTGTTTGACAGTGAGAGTGCCAGGAAGAGGACTTGGGGAGACAGATGGAAAATTCTGATGTGACGTCAGCGTACTCAGTGTTTTCCAATGGCTGCCATCACAGAGGTTTCAGAAAGGGAGAGAAAACAGGTTAATAAAAAAAGGAGAATACAGGTATTCAAAGAGTTGTATGCAAATGCATTCAAAAAGTAGCAGCATGTACCTGCATTTTATCGAGGTGCTGCTACACTTTCCACCCCAAAGGAGCTACAGTTCACATTTTTAAATTTAATGGAATTCATCTCAGATTTCTAAGAAGCTGAGGGAAGTCTCCATCAGCTGACATTAAAGTTTAATGTGACTTGTAACAAAGTAAAAGCTCAGAAACCCCAGAAATAAGAGAGTAAGTAGAATGGAAACAGCTACTTATAGATTGGTTATGTTGCATCTATTCTTAACAGAAGAGTAAAAAGTCTCATGGAGCATTGAATTAAAAAAACCTAAGGATAGCAGTGTGATCAATAACAGGAAACCTTTGAAATGATTCCATACTTGCTTAACAAATTTACCTGCATGAAATAATAGAATTAGATTTCATAAAGGTATCAGCACTATCAGATGGCATTTCACTATTAAAATAGAACAAAACAACATAATTCAAGCTTATGTTAAATAAATTAAGAATTAGCTGTTTGTCAGACTTCGTAAAGTCTAAGTCAATGGCAAAATATTACTGAGTTTCAAAGGGGGAGCAATCATGCCTGGTGCTGCTCAACATTCCCACCATCCACCTCAAAGTACATTGTAAAATCTCTGATAACATAAAAGGGGTGAAGGCCAAACCTGCAGAACAAAAGAAAGTGTCTGGGAAAGCAAACTAGCTGTGGCAGAGATCTGAAACTCTGACTGGGAGTGGGCACCCCCAGGTCAAACCTGGGGAGCAGCTGGAGAAAGGGGATCCTTTCATCACTGCCTCTGAGGACAGCTCTGCTCGGGTTCATGGGGCAGTGCTGTGTTCCTGCCTTTCAGGAGACCATGGCTCAAAAACAACTTGTGAAAACCTGGACACAGTGCAAAAGGAAAGGCCTCAGGGCAAGCAGCTTCATCTCTTAACTGCAAAATTAGTAAATGAGAGTTAGCTTCCCTGGAGTATAAAAGAGAAATAATGGCAGGCAGTAATAAACCTTTTAGTTGATACTACATAAGGATCAATATTTAGGAGTTAGAGCACACCTGTTTCAGATGGAGAAACATAGCTTGCTAAGACTGGTGGTTAACACCTGAAATTAGGTGGGGGAGGAGGGGAAAAAAAACTGCCTGTAAAGCAGGTGTTCTGTCTTTGCTGTCTGACAAGTCTTGGGTTCCTTCCTGAAGCATTAATTATTTTAATAGAAGGTATTTGAGTTAATTAAATTCTCTTGTGATACTTAAGATGCTGTGATCTATAGGAGACCAGACAGAAAATAATCCAAAAAATGCTGTCAGCTCTGAAAGTCTCTGCAGCTGTGAAAGTTGTGGTGGTTACTGCACTCTCTCAGCCACCTGCTGATGAGTTTCGGGTGTAGGTAGATATGGACACTGCCTGGTCCACTGGAAAAAGTGACAAAATACTGGCAGTATCTTCAGCAGGTGCAAATTCCATCTTCCCTTCTTGTGCTACTTGTCTCCTTTTTTTCCCCATACCTGTCCTAAGGAGCTGGAATATGCCCATTCTTTCTTTTGCTTTGACTTTCTAAAAAAATCTTTGTTGTTCAGCCTACTGTAAAGGACAAATAATGCGTGCGGAAGGAAAAAGTTTTACTTTTGAAAACTGAACGGAATTTTCCAAAGAATTTATTTGAATGACACTGAGTGGATCAACATCATTATAATTTCAACCATTCTATTTTGAAACTCTTTGCTCATTTGCAATTCTGTACTTGCTTTGCAATTATAATGCTTTGCAATTCTGAGCTTTTAGTGACAAGTCTGAAACTGTGCATATAACATAACCATAAAATTATGACCCAGTGATGTTTTAATACTCTAATATCAAGTGGATGGATTTTTTTAAAAGTTTTTCTGTGCCAACAGATTATTCAGAGCAAACTGAGAAAAACCAGAGGAAGTTGAAATTTATTGTAACGAGAGCAGAGTGTTCATACTTTAGTAATGAAGAAATACACAAAAAGCATTGGCTTAAGATTTTAATGACATCTGCAGCCAAGAAATTGTAAATATTTAAACCTCCTCAGCTACCACATGTGCAGTTTATGTTTCTGCTCCTACAGAGTCTGTGGCAAAACCTCTCTGAGTTTAATGAGGTGGGAATGGGCTCGAAGTATCCACACCTCATCTAGTAACATGTTGCACGTCTTGGTCTTTTCTGATACATGCTGTAGGATCAAAGACAAGTGGCCAACACCTGGCTAAGCCATGTCCCATCTTCTGTCATTCTCAGTACTGTTTATCTAATTTTCACATGGAGCCACTTCCATTGCATTTTTCTTGCACAGTATTGAGACAGACTGTAGGAAATCACCTCTGCCTCTTCTGCTCTTCTTTTTCTTTAGGAGGCAAAGAGAAGGAAGGTGCTAACCAGGTGTTAATTTGGCCAATACATGGAGTAAGGAGCTGTGAGTTCACATTTCAGCCATAAATCCCACTTCTATGAGCATTGCAGAAGCCCCGAAATCCTTGCTCCTCTTCCCCTGTCTGCTGTAGCTCTTTGACTGGCCAGTGGGGCAGGAGAGGCTTTAATGAAACCCATGGGTGATGCCTCTGATTTAAATTAGCACCAAGTGGCTGGGCTCAAGGTGGTGTGCAAATTCCTGTACATACAACTCTCTTCCCCAAGATAAACCAAGGGCAGAGAAACATGAATCTCAATAAATATTGTAAGCACCCTTTTACTAATGGCCACTAATAAGGAAGTTAGAAATTCTCAACACAGGTTTTTCGTCATTGTCTGACAAAGTGAGAATGTCTCATTCTGCAGGAAGTGAGAGTGTGCCAGGGATACTTCTGCTTGGAAAATTGCCAAGTGTCTGAATCTATTTTGCTCTTTCTTTCCCTCCCCCTTATGGGAATGATCAGACAGCAATTTCACCCCTCCAAATTCATATTAAATTGGATGTGAATCTAAGCTCACACTTTGAACCCAGTGCTGCAAATGTCTCTGCCAGCCTTTCTAAGTAAATTCTGCTTGATCTGACCTTTTTTTTCCTTTCTAATTTGTTTTGCACTGAACATAAGAACAGTTTTCATTTGCTGCCAATTGAAGCAGAGTCAAGTGCAAGAGCAGAAATAATTTGTCCAACATAGAAACTATAGCTCAAACGGGATTAAACCATTCTAGTTATTAGACTGTATTACTGTCTTAAGAGTGTTCTCCACAGTCCTTAAGAAAAATGAAACAAACCCCCACAACAATGGATCATTGACTAGTGAAATTTTCCAAGGTTAGGAAAAAAACCCAACCAAACTCTTGAGAACCATGTTTAGAAGAACAGTTCTTGAAACAAGCAAAATTTGAAATTGGAAAGCAGGAATTTTACATTTTAAAAAAGCCCTCTACCATTATAGTTTGAAAATACAGATTTAAAATGCCTTCTGCAATAAGTAGCAGAAGGGAACCATACATCTTAACCTCCCTGATGTTGGTCATAACAAGGTGTGTGATGTTGAATAGTTTTCTTTAGGTAGTACTTCAGATAATAAACTTCCATTTCAGTGCAGAATTTGTATTCTGAAAATTAATTCACACTTTTTTCATAAAATTTGGGAGTATTTAGTTAATCTGGAAACAACACTTTTCCCTTGTGAATAAATTCTTCCCACTCTAGGTTTAATAATCTTTCTATGTCATCTTCTCATTTCTTTCATATCCAGCATCCCTGAGGCTTTAATTCTTCCCCTCCAGCTTCACCCTGAAAGAAAAGGGAGAACTGGGATAGTTATAACTCCTAAGTGATATTCTTTATTTTTGCAGTCATGTTCAGAGATCTCTTCGTGTCCCTGCTGGGCCCTTTGTGTTGGTTGTGCTGCTGCACAGTAAAAGCAGCACAGGTAAAAGGGCAGCTGAACATCCTGCTCAGGAGAGTGGATCAAGGGCTCAGTTCAGGATTACCTGAGAAAAGGAGTGAGCAGAGGTTGTGAAGGAACAGTCAAAATATAAGGAAATAGATGAAATGGAGCAATCAGACAGTGGAGGTGTTTCATTTTTTTCATATGACATGATGCTACCATCAGGGAAAGGATAAACTCAAACTCAGCATGCTCTAAGTCTTACTTCTGTTATGAGTTGTTTGGCGTCATTGATAGAGGAAGTTGGAAAACAGGGATAAAAATGTATTTTGAGTATTTTTATAGCAAATAATCTTGTCTGACCATTTTACCCTCCTCTTTCTGAGAGTTGGGCATAACATTTTTGTTTTGTGTGTTTCATAGACAAAATAACAATTTTAAACTGGTGTGGAATGTGGACAGGACCACGATTTCCTTTTTTTTTTTTTTTTTTTTTTTT
>VZRZ01004215.1:81750-129992 GCA_013398175.1 Climacteris rufus
TTTTTTTTCCTTAATTTTAAAATATATTTGTTTATCTATCTATCTGGTTTGGATCTTCAGCAAATATTTTTCAAAGGACCAAGAAAGGAAGGCAAATTTCCCACATCAGAGACAGGCATCTCCCAGAAGCCTCATTTCTATTGTGGTTGTTTTCTTTGCATGGTTTGCTCCCTTGAGTGTTGCTTTAAAGTCTGACCTTCACACAGACCAGCATCAAAGCCCTCCTTTTCTCTATGAAAAAGAAGAGCCTGAGTTTTACAGAACATCCTTATTGTTTCTGTACTGGCCTGTCTCTCCCTGTATAGCCATCTCATTACAGAGCACGTGCCACAGACATTAGGTTGGTTTTCAGCTGATTGCATTATACTAATTTCTAACAATGTTGTATTTTGATTCTGCCTCCCTAATCAAGGAAGGAGCTTTTCAGTGAAAAGAACTGCTGATCTATACATAGAATTTACCAAAAAACTGCGAAATAGAAGGGATTGGAAAATTTTGACAGGCATTTTCTTTTGGGAAATGCAAATGTTGTGAAAACTGGACCATTTAATGAAGATCTTTTCTCTTGAAAATATCCACTTGGAAATGAAAGAAAGGTATAAATACTTTAATGGTAATTCAGAGGACTGATAGAATTTTCTGGTTAGGAATAACTTCGGAGTTCAGTTTTTTCAACATCTCTTGAAATGGGACTGCAATTCAGCAGGCCTCAAACAAGGCTTTTCTGTCCATGCCTACCATTCACTGGAGTGCTGATTTATAGTAAATTTTGTATTTATTCTACAATCAGAGGCAGCTAACGTATGACAGAATTGTCCTGGTTGATTCAGGTGTTTATATCTTGAAGGAGTGTTTATATATTGACCTCAACTAGGAGCTCCACTGTCAGAAGCAAGGATGGAGGCTGATTTAAAGATGCTGATCTTGCAAATGTCTCGAGTCAAAAATGACATGATTCAGCTTTTGGCCATTGGGTGTAGTTTGCCATCGTTCCCATCGCACAGCTCCCTGATATCCCCCGCTCACAGAAAAAGTTCTTTTGCTAAAACTGTGGATATGCACTTTCACATCCAGAAAAACAGTTTTGGCCACAGCATTGTCATTAACTCCTAACTCAGGACATTTCTAAAGCTGACAAAGTCCTGGTGGCTTCACTTGTGGTGCAGTCACCAAAGTTTACTGAGAGAGTGGTGCTTTAGCTGCAATTAAAAGCTTGAGTGTTTTTACTTATTATTTCCAGGTTCTCTGTAAGATCTTTCTTCTTAAGTACAGTGGTTTTCTACTGCAGCAGCTGTATTTTATGTTAGCCCCAGGGAAGGGGGGGATTTTTTTTTTGGTGCTAAGCACTGTATCAGCGCAGTATGAAGGATGTGACTCTGCTGGAGTCCATGTAAGATATTTTCCATGTGATTCACTGGAGTTAAGACTGTATCAATGCTGAGAGACAGTGATGCAAAGCACTTTGAATCTGAAAGGACAGGGGTTGAAGAGGACGAGGATTGACTGATGTGCACAGAACAGGAACACACCAGTGACAGGCAGGGCTTGTGACCCAGTTCTTTCAGTCCTCGAGCCACAGCCCCTCACTGCCAGACCCTGATGCCTTGCATGGTTGCCAAAATGGGCACAAGCGAGGGAGCAGTGAATGGTTTGGACAACTGCATTTGACTGATGTCACAGTTCTGCTCTGTCAGCCTTCACATCCATCTCTGGCAACAAGGAAACAGGGCTGTAGTTCCTAACTCCAGCAGAAAGGATGCAGGAAACGCTGCTGCTGGAAGTGACAACACATTCCTGTGGTGTAAGGGATTTTGCTGCTGAGAGCATCAAAGGGACAACTTTTTGTTGTCAGCGCAAGTAGACAGAGATAATGAAAAAATTGGATAATAATGGATAGTGCACAATGAGTCCATTTATTTTGTATTACATAAGATTTCAATATGAAAAAGCCCTTGGGAATCGTTCTTATGCAACTCTTCAGTTCAATTTTGTGCCTTGTTAATTACAGTTAGTCAAAATAGACAAACCCTTTCACAATTCATAAATTTATCGTCATCCATCTGATACCAGCAGTGATAAAATTTGATATTGTGTTCTGAGCATAGTTCTGCTGCAGCTGCTGGAGTTTTGGGGGCATGTGATGGGGTGAAGCTGGAGAGAACGCTGTGCAACACCCCCAGCTGAACAGCTCCAACTTTCAACAGCCTTTCATTTCAGCATGGTTCACATCCAGGTTTGGGTTATGGCCTCTTTGTACTCACTACTTTGGCATGGCTGAGACACTGAAAATCTGTTTTCACTTGTGACCTCTCCAATTTTATATAAAATTTCACATCGTGTTGTGGAGAATCTTGTCATGAGGGGATCTGAGTACCTTTGCCAATGCAGTTTTTGTTATTTGTTCCTCAGCATGACAGTTATTTATATTACAGTGATAAAAGACTAAACTTGGTTCCCTGACAGGAGAGGGCATCTTGATTGATGGATTTTGCAGCTTAAGTCAATCAGTCAGTTCATTTTGGAATTCTTTTTTTCTTGCAAGAGAGAACAGATTTCTACAAAGAAATGCACTATATGAAAACGTGATAGGGAATATCAATTTAAAATGGGATTAATTTTTAATTGAACTTAAATATGCGAATTCTAGCAAAGCATACTTTTTTTCAGTCTTGTTTTGGGAATTTTTTTGTCTCTGAATGCTTTTGAGCTAGAAGAAATTAAAATTGGCAGCTATAATTATCTGGAAAACCAGAAGCATCTTTGAATTAAGATTTGTACTTTCTTCCTGGGTTTGATAAGTTTTTAATGGCTTTCTGAACTAGCTTTTGATGGCAATGTCCTTTTTTCTACTATTGTAACTCAAACATAATTTACTAAAGTATTTGAATGACTACAAAAAGCATTCTTTTTCATGATAGAAAGGAAGAAAAATAGCCCATGAATATTATTAGTCTTTTCCATGATAGTTGTGGACAGTAGGCATAGAAATATATAAATATATAAAATATATAAAGTATCTACAGTGTAGATATTGGCTGGAAACAGAATTACCACCCAGGTGGATGAATGCCAAACTTGCTAAGGCTGGTACTCAGAAACCCTGAAAGCAACAAACTTACTAGGGCACAAACAGGAATAAATTTGAGGGACATTCCGAGTGAAATCAGGGTGTGTGGGATTTCTAGTAACATTATTGCTGAAGCTGTTTATAAATAATAGCAGCATATTCATATATTACTGTATGTACAGGTAGTGGTAAATAATGTAGGAATTTTCTGGTGCCTGAGATGGAATTAGTGGTTCTACAGTACCAAAGAATGTCATCTGCTTTTCTGTAAGCCACTGTCTGTTTGCCATTTTTTTCAGAAAACTTCATAAATGGGATTAATTTCTCAGATTGTTTAATAGAGCTGTCATCTTTTAGGTTCATAATCTGAGTAAGGTTCAGTGGTTATCCAAATAATATTTAAAAAATAGTGTAGTCTAGTCATACCTCATTTTTACCTGGTTTTGGGGGGGAAAATGGAGATGTCTTCTTCTTTACTGCCTTTTTTGCAGCTAAACCATTCTCTGAAGTTGAAATTAGTACATTTTATTTGCTGAACTAGATTCTATGAATTGTAAATGGCCAGCCTATTTCAGGACTGGGCAGTCATTCCTTAATAACCTCAATTCTTTCCTTTAATACTTAGAAATTATTGCACAGAAATCTGACATTTAAACCAGTTCCAAGAGTCTTCTATATTAAGGTTGAACAAAACCTCCTGATTTCTAGTAATTTAAGTGAACTACTGTTTTTACTTTAAATGCTTTTCACCTACCTTCTTAGACTTACTCAAACAATTATAGAGAAGACAGCTTTAGCGTAACCATAAACACAATTGGAGATGACCAGATTTTGATTTCCGTAGTCAGAGCCACACAGACTTTTAGGGAGCGTCTTAGGAATGGAAAAGTAGGCGGTCACACTTTGTTTTTATTTACTAAAACGTCAGGAAAAAAACGCGTAGGAGATAAAGATCCTCGCTGATCTCGGCATCGCTGCGCGGGTTTCAGCCGAGTCCTTGCTGCCACCTTCTGGTGTTCGCTCCTTGCCGGGCTCAGCCCGCAGGGAAGGGGATGCCAGTGGCTGTGGAGCCCACCGTGCCTCAGGGATTCCCAGTTTGCAGCAGGGCCGGGGTGAAGGGGAGGATAAGGTCCTGACACACAGTCGGTGGTTGCCAAAGCCACACTTGTAATAACCCAGCTGTCTTCCTTACTTCATAGAGGGGAAAGGGTCCTCCTTGAGCTGCAGACAAGGTGTAATAAAATTACACTAGATATTATTATTGATTGGGATTTTCCAATGCCTATTTGTATCTTTTATGAATCTTGAATTTAAGTATATAACATAAAAGAAGCTTTTTTATTTCAGCAGTTTTTCTGTTTGATTCATAACCACCAATATAACAATCCTGCCCATTCAGAGAGCTAGTTTGTTCCTTGGTGGGCTTGAGGGGTATTTTTGTGTGTTTATTTGGGGGTTTTTTTTTGTTGTTTGTTTGAGTTTTTTAGTCTTTTCAGGCACAAAAAAGCGTGATAAGATGAAATCTTGAAATCTGGATCTGAAGTAATCGGCGAGTTGCCGTCGCCTTCAGTGGGGTGGTGTTTGTTGCTTTGCCTACAGCTTTTGCATAGGCAGAAATTATCTTCTTATTGTCCTTGTTGTTGGATGGAACAATGAAATGGGAAGTTCCCGGGCAGCAGAGGTCCTGGGAGGTGATCCATGCCCTTGGTACGGAGTGGTGATGAAAGCCTTGGCTGCGGGCGCTCCAAGCTCTCTGCTGGGAAAAAGCAGGGACGGCACTGAGCATCAGACCCAGCTCCTTCCCAGAGAACAGATGGTCTATCACCTTGCCTTGTTTACCCTCTCCATCATTTTCTGAACCACCACGTTGCACTTTCTGGACCTGCTTTTGTTGTACAGAGAATCTTGAACTCCCTCCAAAAGACACAACACAGGTTTTGAGGTAAGGGAGATGGCAGGAGGGGTCAGAGGCTGATGTGACAGGAGAAGCTGTGACTGAAACTGCATGAATGTATGCACACAGCAAATATCACCTAGTATTAAGCCAAACTTGGACTCAGGATTTGGCTCCCTGCTGGTATCTTCTTGTCTTTCAGAGACAAGAAATGGGATTAAAGTTTTCATAATTCTCACTTGTGTCAAGCCAGAGGATCAGGGTGAGGGATCTCTGAGAGCATCAGTTCATACCAATAGGACTTTAAATGTGAATTTCAGCCAATATCTGTGCAGCAAGATTTTAGAGGAAAAAAGAAATGTAGTATAAATTTATGGTATACATCTGTCATCCTACTTATTCCTTTATAACCTAGGATTTGCTAATTTGGCTCAAGTTGAGAAGCATAAGTGTATGTTTTGGTGGTCAGGTAGTTCAGTAACCGATTCTGAATCTTTCATTACAGAGTGG
This sequence comes from Climacteris rufus, assembly GCA_013398175.1. NCBI lineage: Eukaryota > Metazoa > Chordata > Aves > Passeriformes > Climacteridae > Climacteris > Climacteris rufus. Next base: position 87,222 of record VZRZ01004215.1, read on the forward strand.
AAATGAAATGTTACAGGATGGTCATGACAGAAACATCCAGTGCTAGGTCACAGATTGGTTTTACAGGGTATCTGAAATGAGTTAGTAGCATCTGTTCCTTGTATCTCAATCTCTTAGATGGGCAAGGGGAGGACTGTGACAAGATGGAGTCTGCACTTTGGTTTTAGAACACTCTGTGAGAAGGACAGGGTGGGTTAATGTGTTAACACAGTATGCAAAGGCATAGTCTGGCATGGAAACAAATGGTTTCTCTGCTCTTCTTCAGGACCTCTCGACAAGAAGGATAGTTAGGAGATAATTCCACATTTCTTTGGCTTCCACTTTCCAAAATTAAGCTTCTGATGCTTGGCAGAGGAACGTCGTTTCTTCACATGTAGCCAGAAGGTCTCTGTGTGCCTTTCTGTTGTGGAGCACTTGCAGTGTGGTTGGATTTCTTGGGAGTGACCTTGTCTGACTGAAGAAGTAAACATTCTGATGTCATGTCTCTGTTTTACTTTGTCCTTTGTCACCCATTATGTGACAAATAAGAAAAATAAGATTTATCTTGTTTCTACATCATGATTCCAGAATTAATCTTTATAGTTCAACTGTGTTTATATGACTCTTAATGAAACAGGATCTCTTCTTGCATTATCTCGATGATTAATGCTTGTTGTTGAAAAAAACAGATGTGACTTAATGTTAGAAGTGCAAATTATTTCCAGACTGCAATTATACTGAATTAGTTTAACCATTAATATCTTCCAAATTGAATTATGCTCTATATGAGGTCACTGGTAGTGGCTGCAACTAATACCTGACCATATGTGTCTGTCTGTTATTTTAACCTACTCTTTGTTGTGTCCAAAGACATAATTGATGTCACAAAACGGGGTTTGTTACGCTTTATTAAGCACTATTAATTATTGGGATCATTGGGCACCTGACTGCTCCATTCCTGTGTGTGCAGCTGCTCAGGGAATATCCTCTAAGGCTGGGAGCAGCCAAGCAGTTCAGATCCAGGGTTTTGCTGTTCCCTTCATGGTAATGAATACTGTGCTTTTTTTCCTAAAATTCAGTCATTCCATTGAATACACCTTGAAATCCTATTATGTGATGCAGGCAAATAACAAACAAAACCATAGCAGAGAAGTAAATTCCCTTGATTCGCTTTATCTCTGTTTTTATTATCGCTGCTAATTATGAAGCACTTCAGGCAGGAAATTCCATGTATTTGAACTTAATGTCTTCTTTCAACCAGGTAGGCATATTCTACTGAAAATATTCTGCTCAATAAATGAAAGTTGTTCATTAAAAGAAATATGCAATTTGTTACAATTGGTAGCATTTCATACTCTGAAATTTAAGCAATTTTGTAATGGTGACGATAATCATACCAGCCTATAAAATTTCTGGTTTGTAGAAGAGCTTAAGGTAATTTTAGAAGTAAAGACTCCATCTTAAATATCACATGGAAAAACGCAGTAGGAATACATTTAAACTTTGTGGATTTTAATATTTTAGTATTTAGTATGTAAATATAATGGTGTAAACAGAGCTGCATCATAGAGCTGTACACCCCACAGGAACAATGCATTGATTTGTGTCTCTGGGCCTGTTTCCTGTCCCTCTTTTAGAAGAAAAGCAGTAAGTAGCTTTACCCCCAGTATAATTTGTGTTGTATTTTTAAAGAGAAACAATTACACTGTTTTCATGAACATTTCTGTTAATGAAAACAATTGGGAAAAGCAACATCTGCTTTACTTAAAACAGCCCCAAAGTATGCAAAGGGTTGTGGGCAAATACAAATAAAAGGCCTTGCCAGGGTGGTGCATTAAGGTGTTTGGAAGAAAGACAACAGCTAGGAATGTGTTTAAATAATTCAATGAGCATAATCAGAAAGGTGGTATTTGCACAAGCAATTCCACTTTCCAGGACACCCCCACTGTTTTCATGAATCTGTTTTGGGCAAACGAGGTTTGTCTGATAAACTCTTAAGGGAAACTTTCACCAATGGACAGTAAAAAATAAAAGAAGAAATATAGTCCAATTTAAACAAAGAACTGACTGTTTTAGAGACATTCTCTTTTTAATTTCCACTGTGTGCCTTTTCTCTTTTGCTCTATTGCTTTGAAAGGCAAGGACTCATGACTTTTATCCTTCCTAAAATATCTCAGGGCAGCAAGCCAGCACAAAATATATCTTCCTGCTTATGTGTGCACTCAGTTTTCAGGTCCATTTCGGTACAGTTGCTAAACAAATAATAAATTATTTCATTATCTGATATTAATTAGTGCTGCTCACAGAGAACCCTGTAAATAGCAGTGTGTAGACAGGAACAGTTTATTCACAGATAGTATTTTTCCGAGGATGTTTCCAAATTTTGTTTGCCTGTCACTGTATAACTGAAACATCAATGGAATAATGTGAAGCATTACTTGCAGTGTCTAGAAGGCAGTTGTGCAAGATCCATGGGGTTTTGAGAACTAGATATAACTTAGCTTTGAGGTACAGGTTCCTAGCCTGCACATTTAATGAATAATCAAGAGGATTTATTATTCCATGCTGAATGTCCCTGCTAGGAATATATTTACCATTCAATTTTTATCTTGAATGGCAGTGCATGTCAAGAGAAAACAATTGCTTCGTTGTTATAAAGAGGCATCTCTCACCTGGGTTTTAAAGGAAACCAGAAATAGGTATGAGTAGAAACTCACATCTGGTTCTCTTGTTTTAATCTGGAGTTCCAAAAATGTAATTTCTGGCCTCCACATTGTTTGTATGCAGACTTCAAGGGCCATTTAAAACTGTCACTATGGAAAGGAACTTGCCTAGTTCAGAGCATGGCAGTGCCAGTAGATGTGAGGGAGCAAAGGAGCATCCAGAAGATGATGATAAAGAGCATCCAAGACCTGATGGAAATGAGGGTATTGATGACTTGGCAGGACCTAGGAATTCCAGCAGATTCCAGGAGCCTGTGCCTTTGATCAGTGGATGTACTGTGTGGAAGTGATGAGAGCCTGGGCGTGGGGGTTATCTTTCAAATAGATGACCTATTCATGGATAGGAAAATAGAGCTGAGCCTGGCTGGGAAGGCAAAATATGATTCTAATAGAAGCTCACGCTGCAATGGGAGACAGGAGATCCATTTCCTTCTCAGTTGCATCTCTCCCATCACCCTGGGTAAACCACTTAGTGGGATTTATGATGTACTGATCCAGCCAGGAAACAGATGTTTCACTTCCCCACTTCACAGGGCATTATGAAGATGGAAACATCTGATCAGTCAGGGATGGTGTGGTGACAAGGGTGACATCAGTTCTGGAGATAAAGATGTGTAGGGTGAGAATCTGACTCTGCTGAATCCTAAATGCTGGAATCAGAGAAGATAACCATCACATGAGACCACTGATGTGTGACATGCAGACATCTGCAGACTCTTTGGAGGTGAAATAGTGAACAAATGGATATTAGGAAATGAGCTATTTTGTGTTCTAAAATACCATGATTCTTAAGGAAGATATTTATTAAAAGTACAGAGGGCATGTGGTGCATGAGTGCCCTGCACCATCAGTGCCTAGAGGATTAAGCAGCTCTAGGTTTTCTAAACCACCACTCACAAAGTAAGAGCCAGAACTGCTTCCAGGCCTGCTGATGGAATGAAAAAACCCCATCATCTCCCCGTCCTCCAAGATGGATTCTCTGAGTGGGGGATATATTTGCTATTGCAACACAACATATGGCTGTACCTGGCACCATTTCCTCCAAGACATCCCATATGCTTGCAGTCTGGAAGTTGTTTGCAAAGAGCTTTACTGACTCATCCCAAGTATGTAATCAGCTGGGAATAATAATAAAGAAGTGATCTAAATTTATTGCAGGTTAGGTTTTTATTTCTGTGTACCGAATTTCATCAGAACAAAGTATCATTTTTCTCAGATATGAGGAAGCAGGTATGCTGAGTACCTGGGTGTCACAGCCAGGCAAGTCACAAAATTAATTATCTGTCAAATTTTACATCAGAAATGGTGATTGTTGGGAAAAGCATTAAGCAGATGCAGACATTTTTTGCATGTTGAAAGGCATTTTGCAGGCAGTATTCAGTTTTTTGAACCTCCCTGATGGATGTTTCTTGATGTTTTCCATCCCTTAGGAAGTGGAATACAGAAGGACTGAGTTCATATTTTAACAGTCAGTGCTAGAATCTGTTGATAGTAACCTTGACTTTTCCTCATAATGTAGGAGAAAGAGGGAAACAATTCTTTCTACACCCTGGAAAATAATAAGAATAAAACAAATTTCTGGGCTTTTAGAAACTTGTAGAAGTCCAGCAGTCAGACCTTAACACAAATGCTCTTGCCTTTTCACAGGCACACGAGATTATGATCTCTTGAGATTCCAGTGGAATTGTAGTCAGGATCTGTGGTGGAATTTTGTAAGGGAATGCTCTCAGAAACTCTGTCTTGTGGGGGTGAATAGACCTAATAGATCAGCTGCAGGCAATCTGTAGGGTCTTACTGTGTGACTGTGAACACACTATCCACTGTGGTGACAAATGATGGAGATAATTATGAAAAAGAGGATTTGGAAATCCTGGCTCAGCCTGGAGTATTTTAATATAGCTTAAAACCACCATCTTTTATAATGCAAGCCTGCTCCTCCAACTTCCCTTCCTTAGCAATAATTTGTGGTCCTGGGATGAGGGAGCCTTTTCCAGCACAAGCTCAGGATTTGAAATGCTGCTCAGGCAGCACCCCCTGCCAGCAGAGAGTCCTTGGCCCCTGGGAATGGGATTGGGGTGGCTGGGAGGTTCTCTGCAAGGCTCTGGCACTCACTCCCAATCCCACACCACTGCACAGCTTGGCTCCCACTCACCATAGCTCACACATTGCTGGAGCTGAGGGACAGATATTAATCAACTACAGGAGCATCTTGGGAGCCCATTAGAGAGAGGCTGCTTCTCCTCTGCTGTCAAAATGAGGAAGTTTTTTGCTGGGAATATAGCATTTTTCAGGTTGCATATATGAGAACAGCTAAATCACAGCAAAGACTCTGCAGTAAATGTGCATCTACGTAATGCTGAAGGTTGCAAGGATAAGCAGCAAAGGTTTTCATCAACTTGTGAACCACACAAATCTGAGCACTCAAGGATTTTCTCTCTCTTACATGAGTTTAGTGAAGCACAGAGTGAACCCAAGCTCACCTGGGGTGTTTCAAGTGGCCCTTCAAAACTGACCATATTGAATGCCCAACCGTTTAAAAAATTCTAACAAAATGTTAATGGCAGAATACAATAAGCACACAAGAAGGAAATATTTGAATTCCTCAACTGAGGGACAGGAATGTGAGTTGATGGTCTGGCATTGGGGAAAATGCTTATGCTTTTCAGAAGTGAAGTTGTTATCGGTGTATTAGATGCTGGCACCTATGTCAACATGCATGGCTTTATATGCAGAGAAGCACATGTTCTTTGCCATAGTCTTGTTCTTTTTAGGGGCTTCCACCTACAGCTTTTTCTTGCAGTGGAATCTGACCATCTGTGTGGTTCTATTGTGTGTAAGAGGTGCAGGAATGTGTTGGTGGATTCTGGCTCTAAAGTGAAGAGAAAGGAATAAACAAGTCCTGGGTCAGGAAGTGCAAAGTGCTCATAAAAGGCACTTTCAGTTGGAAAAGCAAATTATGTGATTCAGAACAAGTTATTAGAAATGTGCAAATATGGGACTGTGGATAATATGGATGGGCTTGAATAAAAATCTTCTCTTTTGAATAATAACCTCCGTTATGGAAGACAGCAAGCAGTCACAGCTGTCCTCATGGTGTTCTTGCACTGAAGTTCTTTCAGAGCCCAAGAAAATTATGTATCTGCATGACATGATTAGAATTGTGTTCACAAAACATGGCATCTGACCTTACAAAAAAGAAATCTGTGGCAGAACAAGTCCTGATTAGATTTTTTCGCCAACATTGCACTTTTTAAACTCAAATGGATGTGCAAGGTGAAGAAGCACAGTGTGTAAGCTACAGGCTTATGGTTTTGCTCTGAGGATGAATAAACAAAGAATTTGCAATTCATTTTATCTTGCAAAGTCACATTTTACCACCCCTCATGTAAATAGATTGTATTTATTTTGTTAGTGCTTGGAATAGAATTTTGGCAAGTTAAATGTCTAGAAGAAAGGTTTAGATCCACATTTTTAAAAGTTCATGGATGAGGCAGTAAGTTTATGTTCTATGCCAGGGAGGAGCACAGTTCACCCTTTCCAGTTTCCATACATAGGTGCTGCTCTGCCTTTTGGAAGCAGAATGTGAATGACTTGTTACTGAACCACATTTAGTTTGCTTGTTTTCCTGTCTAAAACAAAAAGTAACTAATTTATTTGCAAATGTTCATTCGGTTTGTTTTAAAGAACATGGTGGTTTGTTTTTCTTTTTGCCCAGAAAGGATCTAAGTGATGCACATATTAAAATTCAGAACTTCTCAGAAAATTCATCTCTGGTATCTCAGACCTGCTTAATGCTCTTAAATACATAAGTTTCCTGCTAATTAAGTCCGTAGATAACAAATTATTTGCCTCTGGAGGATGCTCAGGACTATTTTGATTTTAAGTAGCTTCTTTAGCCAATTTTGCTGAGATCCAAAACGATGTGGTTCACATTTCCCTGATCCATGAGCAGCTTTTGTGGCACATCCCAACCCTGCAGGTGTCCCATGGAGCACGCTCAGTTGTGCTCAGTGAAGCAGCAGGAAAGAGACAGTGAAGAAATGGCATTCAGGTTGTAATAACATCACTTGCAGAGTGAGGAGATGCTGGAGCTGACTGGTTAGCCAGGCACTGCCTACAACCAGAATTGTTTCCTACCATGATGTATAATTTCATGTTTGACTAACGTGCAGCCTTTCTGAATTCACGGGATAATTATAATTAGGATAGCAATTATAGCCTGGTGTATTTAACTCTTTTAAACGGCTTCACAAGCCTGTGAAGATGTGTAACACTGAAAAAAAGTGAAATGCAGCTATTTGGTGAGAGCAATGAAGTTTCACAAAATGTTCCTTTCAGCTTTTCAGGATGCTAGTGTATGGTGTAGCTTCACTCCTTCATCTAGAAATGAGCAAGAAAATGTGTAAAACCACCCATTCCCTGCCTGTAATTGATATTCTGTAACCATGGACTGTAGAATAAGAGTTATCTTTGCAGGAGTACTAATCGTTGTCAATCAGTAATACTAATCAGAAATGACTTTCCATAAATCTCACCAAGAGCAATCTGACCACTCCAGCTTGGGACCTGCTATAAAAAATTGCCTGGGCTATCTAATCTCTGTGCTAGACAGAGCTGAAAATGTTGGCTCAAATTAGTTTGTGATAGAGGCAGATATCTCCATTTTGACATGCCTGAGCTTGAAAAGATCTCCTTTAGCAGAAAATTGGGGAAAAGCTTAGTATGTCTTAATCCCAAATTTGAGATTACATTTAAAAGTTTATAAGGACGATTTCTATATTTATGTTTAATTTTATCTAAAGCTGCAGGAACTCTCTCATTGCAGAGGTGAGCTTTACCCTTTTCTCCCCCTACTCTTCTGCTAAGGAGCATCTCAAACTTGACCGAAAAAAAAAAGTCCAGGCTGGGCAATTCCCATTTATTTGCTGTGCTGGTTTTTGTGTTGGCTAAGGACCCTGAATGGACAGGACTCCATCAAGTCCTGTGCTCTCTGTCTGTCTCTGCCCCTGATGTTCTTCCAGCTGGGTATGCTCTCTTCAGACAATTTTTAAGTGTTTGAAGTGACAAAACTTTCACATTTTCCTCTGCAAAGCTCTTTCATGCAATTTTTCCTGATTTTAGCCTGCTGTCATGCCATTGCTGTGGCGTTCAGCCCTTGTTTGCCTTGGCACTTTGTCTTGTTCTTCTCTTTCTATGATTCAGATCCACCTGAGCAGCATTATTGTTCTCACTCTTTATGACCTTTATTAATCCTCTGCATATGTCATTAGCTCCAATGTGGTGTTTGTTTCTTGTCTTGTTTGAATCCTCCCAAAACAACTGATGTCTTTCTAGAACTGTGATGCTGAGGACAGTGTGTGAGGAGAAAATCCTACCTATCAATTTCATATCAGATCCACTGTGACCCTGTGCACAATCCTAAAAATTTAAAACTCATGCAGCATTTTGACTATTGATGCATTTTATATAAAATATCCTGTATAAAATATCTTGTTGATCCTTGGCTTCTCCCTGTAAGGATCAAACTCTTGGAGGCTGCCTCATGCTGCATTGGTACCTGATCTATACTTTCTAGAACTGATTCTTTTCTTTTCCCTGAGCTGTTCCATGGAGGTGTTTATTCCCTGTAAACAAACCTTTTGGATTTTGACTTTACTGAGACATTTTGTTTGTTCTCATTTATGTTAATTTTGTTTTGTAACTCCTTCCCTGTCACCCTCATAGTTACATCAAGACCATCTCTGAGTATTCATTTGTATTTTTAGCATAGGATTTTAAAATCCCTTCCTCTGGAGAGGAGCCTTAATCTGTGTTGTTTTAACTAGAGCAGTAAGGAAAATTTAGAAGCCACTTTGTTGTCCTGTGGGTTAGGTATCCAATAGGACTTTCCTATATTCCTTGCCTGCTCCTCCTTAAATTTTCTACCAAAATAAGCTTCAACTAATGTCACCTATTTTATATGGCACTTGTGTTACTCTCCTTTTTCTAAATCAAAGCTGTTTACCAGGCTTAAATGTCAGTGGTTTCTAGTCTCAGAAAAGTAATGTTTTCCTATAAATGAAGGTAATGGACATTTTCTCCCTGCTGCCATTATGACAGCAAGAGTGATTCAAGTGACTCCAAGAAAGAAACCCTAAATGTGAGCAATTAACAATGGATCTGGGGGCCCTGCTCTGTGAGCAGTGTTAGAAGGATAAATGAGCAATTGCAAAAGGGAGACCTAATCTAATACCCTGAGTGGATTAGTGCCTCAGGCCTGTGGTGCATTTTCACAGCAATACAATCATAGGTTTTATGACCCTACACTTCATAACTAGATTAGGAAAAAGCCCTATTTGTTACTGTCCAGAAACTGAGAAAGGCTGGCAAGATGGGTGTAGAGTTAACCTCCTGCATTTAAGAACCCAACCTATGGAAAACATTGCTTTTTTGGCATAAGAATTCTGAATACCCGAAAGTGATTTATAAGCAGTGTTTTTATTGGGAAACTACAGTTCCTGAGAGAGAATTGTTGTGAGCACATGTAGTGATACAACAGTGCTGTTGCTGTAGGTGTTCTCTTCTGAACCTGTAATGGGGAAATCTGTGGGTACAGGTAGAATCTTTGTTTAGGGATGCTGGCAAGGCTGGAAACAAACCTTGGTATTTGGGGCCTTCCATCTGGTTTAACAACGAGCAACAAAACAGCACAAACTAGAAGTAGATAGTATATTTTCAATGATTTGAGCTGAACAGACCACCTGAAAGATAAGGGTGTCTGGCCTCCATGGATCTGAGTTAGCAGACAGCTCTGAGTTCAGCTAAAGGGAGATGAGCTGTGGTGCAGACATGGCAATAAATACACAAGCTTGTGATGATCGAGGGTCAGCAATTGTGAAAAAGGATTGTGTGCTTTGTGGAGGATAAGATGTGAAAATGGCTGATGGTCAGCCATTATATAACCTAACAATGCCTTTTAAAGCTATGCAGTATTTTCTTTTTATAGTTTTCTTCCTCCCGGTAGGTGAAAGGGAATTATCTAAATTTATTTCATGTCTCCTAGCAGCTTTCTTATCTGTCCCACGGACTTGCTTTTGAATTCTGCTAAATCTCTTAAACTCTGAAATCTTTTACCTCTGATGAAATCTGTTTTGCTGGCTGTTTAGGGAAATGGCTTTAGCTGTCGTCCTGCCATAACTCCTGCCTTCAAATACCATCTGCCTTTCTCTTTCCTGAGCCCGGTAGCTGCCCTAGAGCTGACAGCCAAGAGCTGATACTGAGAATGAGTGGCAATACTGAAGGCTCCACAAAGCCAGGGAGCACAAAATCCATTCCTTAACCAGGAGGCAATGACCCCCCAAGAAACCAGGAGGAGGGAAAAGCAGGGAAGTGTCTGCCGTGCAGGAGTGGAAGGCTGTGGGATGTGCTGCTGGGGACAGAGCTGAGCCCCAGCCCCAGCAGCTGACCTTGCCCAGCACAGGTACCTCGCCTGTGCCCTGCCTGCTCAGGCTGCCTGCTCCACGGCTCAGTGCCAAGAACACGCTGCTCGGCTGAGCTGCAGCAGTAGGGCAGAGTCATCTGAATTACAAAGCAGCACGGCTGTAAACTTTGCTTCTCTCCTATAGTTTTTGACCTTTTTTTTCCCTACACCTTCTGCTATGTGTAGTTTAAATGTGGCAAATGCTGTTAGGCAGGAAAGGACTAAACTCTTCTGCCTCCTCAAAAAGCTGAAAATACTGCCAACCCCAAATGAAGATGAAGGTGTCCTGCGTTGTTGAGATTTGTGCAGAAAGAAACAAGGAGTTCGTAGCTACTGAGAAGCAAATAGGGATAAATCAGACATCAGCCCTGTCAGCTTTATTGCAGGAGAGAGACTTTTGGGACTAAATACCATCTCTGCAGGGTTTGTAGTTGAAATTCAATTAGTATTTGTGTTGGTTGTTTCTCTGTGTTAACAGAGTCAGTGTTAACAGGACTTTAGTGTGTGTGTGTGTGTGATGGGCCATGTGGTTGCTGCAGCTCAATCAGAACATATCCATGCTCTTTGCAAGACACATACTCCTCTCCCCCTTCCTGAGAATGCATGAGGGAACAATCATATCAGGAAAAAGCCAGCAGCTGGGACATGTAAAAATTGGTGTGTGCTACGAAGTGAAGCATCCTGAAATCTGCAAATAATGTTATGACTAAGAAGTACAAGGAAAGGCTTAGATTGGAACAGGGGAACAGCCATGGATACAATGACAGTTCATACACCACAGTGCTCATAACAAACATTTTTCCTGATAGCTGTGAAACATAATCCCCATGGAAAAATAGAATATTCAGCTCCATGGGAAATATGCCTTAATAAAACTCAACCGTAAATGTTTCTTGTTACACATTATGCTGGGTATGTAATTTTCACTCTAATTCTGAAGCCACAAGATTACCAGATAAAAGTGTGTTAAAGCATCTTGACTACTGTGCCAGTGTAAAGTGCTAGAAATACCATCAGTTCTTAGTAGCCAGTATGAATACAGAAGTGTTCAAATTGCATGGACTGGGGTTAAGTAATGGGAATTGACTTAGTTCTGCTCTTTTAAGGGTTCATACATAAATAATTGATTTTTACTTAGGAATAAGCATCCTTTAATATAAAAAAAGTCCAAACCAATCGAGAGTTCCTCATTGAACTAGAATAGACAGTTGTGAGTTTGTTAGAAAAGACAACACAAAATAGTCTCTCCACATATCTACCTTCACTTCTCCTAAGATCTATAGGTTGTGGCAGGGAGGAGGAACTTGCTCAAGAAATTAAAAAAGAAAATTAATGCAGTTTATAAACTTATCTGAAGTTCCAGATAAAAATATTGCATTAGTGGTTTGCAAAAGTAGGCAGAAGTTGCATTGATTAAGCTATGTATTTTTAAGCTTCTGTCAAAACCATTTGTAAAATAAATGAAAGAGAGAGAGAAGGGTGCTGGTGGTTAAGGCTCTTGCCAGGATGCCCTGTTGTGATTCAGGAGGAAGAAGCAGCTGAAATACCTCTCCCATGTCTCAAAGTGTCTGCTCTTTGATGCCATCTCTTGCTCTCACTGTGTCCTTTTGCACAGAAGGGGCTCCCTGGACATATCAAGAAAAGGTTTCCATTTTTTTGAAAGATTTCATTGAGATTGGCATATTTCTTGTGAGGAGGAGCTGTTTTCAGTGAAGCAGGACCTTGTTCATCAGTTGTTAGCCCAGGCAAGTCGTGCATATGTTGCCAGACAACAGGGTGCTCTCCAAATCCAAAGCTGTGCATTTCACAATTTCCTTTTTATTCAGAGAGACTCAGAGAAGTTCAGGAGGGGAGGGAATTGCTGGCTTTGAACACTGCTGAACTTTTGAGCATTTGTAACCTGTTCAGTAGGGATTGTTCCCTTCCAGTCTCTCTGTGTACATCAGGTTTATGAGCTTAAGATGTTCAGGCAGCACTTTCTCCCAGGAATTGCTGAAGAATGTGAGTAGCATCAGAATTTTTGCTGTTATTGCTGCATTTGCTTAGGTCTTATTTCACTTCTGGAGGCATCCTCAACCATGACAAGTATGGCCACTGCCATAACCTGGGTACAATGTCTTGATTTCAAATAAGATGTTCCTGATGGCTGGCAGGATGCACTATAGTGCTTATAAAAGGTGTTTGGTCATTTCTCTTGCATGGAGGAATTTCAGTGTCAGAATCTCCTTTGGTCTCTGTTTTCTTAGTGAACCACAGCAGTGAATTTGTACAGATGTGAACTTCATTGCATCTTTCATTGCCAATAAGTTCTGCTGGATTTGACCTTAACCAGCGGGCTTTTTGTCTTTGTTTTTTTACTTTTTATTTTAAAAGGGAAAGGGTGACACTGCACAATTAAGAAATTATACAAAGGAGAGTTTTAAGCTACTTTTCAAAAGTAATAGCAAAATGGGAGTAATTTTCCCCTTTGCTTATGTCTGCCATTCCCTCTACAGACTCTTACAAATGGAGCTGAACTGCAGAGCAGGCTCTGCTTTGTCTCTAGCCAGTGTTGCTGTATTCTCTTGTCTATTCTCTTTCATGTCATGCAAGTCTGAATCCTTTTGGGAAATTTGGGTGTGTTTCTGTGGTGCATCAGGGACAGGCACAGATTTTTTAAGGCTGTTGGGTGAAAGGCTGCTGAAGAAGCCAGGAGAAGACATCCTGGTTTTAGGCTCTAACACATCTGTTTCTGGCTGGCCACAAAATACTGGAGTGCTTGCCCTGGAAGGATACTGGGTTTGGCTCTCGGATTCACACAGTTCTTTCATAAAACCCTGAATCTTAAGCTGTATCCGTTTAGTTCTCTTGCTTTTTCTCTCCATCATGCTTTGTCAAAAAATAAATCCAGTCTTTTTGCTAATAATAAACCTCACTAAGATTTGCAGTTCGGCTTTATATACAGCTCACACTCATCTGTTCTTTGCAGGTCTCGCCCACCTTCCCACACCTCCCCAAAATCTGGTAACAGCCCACTTTATGCTCTGTCTGTCTATAAATGACTTCGATTTTGTCACAATGGATGTTTACAGCTTGTTAATGAGCTATTAATGTTCTGCGTCTAAGAATAAAGCAGAAACAAAAAAAGTGTTGATGTAACAACTAAGTCCTTAAGTCTGAACAAACTGAGAATTACTGATGCCCTCAGTAAAAGCACAGCATGTCTTAAACTGACTTAAACTGTGATTTTGGCTGGTGTACTGGATGACTTGAAATCACCTAAAGAATAAGTTTGTACTCTGAGCGTTTTAAAGTGGGGTTTTTTTCAGTCTTCCCTCTCTTGCTTCCTTGGGAGTAAATAATTTTGTAAGCACATGTTAATTTACCCGTGATAACCCAGCTATGGGGATGGAGTCAGGATGGGTGTGAATCACACAGGAAAACTGCATCTGGGAGCTCAGCATTGCTCACCATTGAGTTCTATGACTCAATAGAAAATTTCTCTGAATGTAAAGAATAGCCCGGCACTGCATCATTGATGAAAATTAAAATGTGAAAGGATTGGATAGACTGAGTCACTTAACAGGCAAATAGATGGTAAATGAACTGTGTAATGTATTTCAGCTCAAAAAAGACAAACCCCCCTCAGCTGCACGGGGTGTGTGGTTCCAGCCATGGTGGGTAATGCTGCACCCACAGACAGGTGATTGGGAAAGGAGTGGGGCAGGAATGGAACGATCTAAGGCAGAAGCCAGGTCTGACAACACTTGAAATCCCTGATTAGTGATTTCCCTGGTATTTAGCCATTGTGTTGCCACGTCAATGGTTTCCTAATCAGAAAATCAAAGTATCAAGTGATGAACATAGTTGATGCCTGGAGCACTGCTGAGGGTAACCTTGGGACAACAAAGTTCTACTTCAGGCTCTGGTAGTTTTAAAAGTAGAGGATGAAAAAGACAGTATGCCCACAAAACCATATTTCCTTGGAAATGGAAATCATGTTTGTTAGAATTTTCTGTCCTTAAGGTGCAAAACTGGTAACAGTCATAGCTGCTACCAAAAGATTCCAGTCATCATCAGAGTCATATCACCCATACAGGTGGCAGGAGGTTAGGAAGACCGGGGGAAAAGTCCAAAATACAGTGCTGGAAGCTTCCTGCTAGGCTAAGTTCAAATATAATCTTCTTTTCCTAAGTCTCCTACTGAAGTGCTGAGAATGGAATTGACTATCCAGAGAGCATTCACACTCTGAAAACTAATATCAGCGTACGTCCTGCTGTCAAATTGAGATCCTTTCCAAATGCCTGGGGATTGATGGTCCACTGTACCAAGCTGGAATAAAAATGCACTTTGAAGTGGAGATATATACATAAAAGTAATTTGTCAGAGTAGGGAGCCAATATCATATTGCTGGGGTTTGCCCTCACCTCAAGCATGTGTCTAACATCATCCTCTGCAATCAGCTCTGTTGGAAGGACAGCTCATAATTGCAGCAGCTCTCACAAGGAAAATTTCACGTTAGTGTGGTAGCTGCTTATAATTTATTTTTTTTAAAGATTTAACCTTTGCAGAGCAAATGGTACCCCAAAATAAGATCATTTAAAATTAGAAATTCTCATTCTTTAAATTCTTCTTAAAAGGATACGCAGTTTTTAGGTTGAGGCCTTGATTCAGTATGGAATCTATATGTGAAAAGGAAAACAGCTTCACATCTTATAGATGGAGAATGTATAGCTAGGACTAGGATGAGTTTTCTGGCGTTTGATAGTTTTATTTTCCTTTGATGTTTATCAAAACTGAAAGCCTATGAATTTTTCCTCCTTGCAGACAGGTTTTTTTATGCCTTCCATCGAGTCTCTTAGTTCACCACTGCTGTTTCTCCAACATGTGCGTCTACAGCTGAGAAACTCTGACCTAGGCAGTTGCTTGTCCAGATTTGTTTTAGAACCACCTTTCTCAAGCCTGCTTTTCCTCCCCAATCTGTGTTTTGCACTGTGTCACAGTAGAAGGACATGGCTTTTTAGGAGATACATATTTTGCATTATAACTGGCAAATCCACCCTCGCAGGAAACAAATCTCATCTGTGTTTGGTTGCACCAAGTAAAGCAGCACAAATTTGTGCTAAGAAACAGCCTAATCTGACTGGAGCATATGTATTGAAACTGTGCTCAAAAGAGCATTGATAATTGTGAGTTCTTTTATTTTGGTTCCGAAGAAGAAACAGACTGGTTTTTTTTTTTCTTCGTACACTTTGCTCTTCTGCAGCCTTTCAGGCTCTCTCCTTTCCCCCTGGGCAGAAAAATTAATATGAACCTATGTTTTGGGAGAGCTCGGGTTTTTCTGGTTGCACTTAGTTTCTTGGCAACTGCCCTCTCTCTCTTTCCCTTTGTACATCTGATCAAAAGAAAGAATGCTTTGTGGTGGGAAGAAGTCATGAGGAAAGCTTGTCGAGCCAAAGGGTAGTAAGGCTTGTCCTGGAAGGGGAAACAGTTGTGGGTCAGCCTCAGAAGTGTGATAGAAGAGATAGGATGTTTTACAAGCATCTGGCCAATTAGTTTTGTTTGGCTTAATTAAGGGATTTACTCTAAGAGACCAAGCTTCAAACTCTCTTAATTTTTTTTATTATATTTGTAAAGATCTGCTCAGAACTGACAAAACATGGTATGGTCTATACTAATTTTGTAAGTCTGTATTAAAAAGTCTACTTAATTCTTATGTATTTAAAATGTCTTCCTATAGGATATGGATACTTCTGCTTGACTAACAAAATATCACACAAGGTTAGCATTGCCTCTACATCATTAGGTGAACTGAGTGGACAAGCTCTGTGGGGTCTTAATAAATGGGTACTGAATAATGGGAGATTAAAACCTAGAGTAATGTGATATTTTTGTAGCATTTTGTTTTCTTAAGCTTAGAAACTGTTGTGCTGTGCTGTGAGCTGTTCCATTTCTTCTCAGGGAAGAAAAACACACCATTAGTTTTCTCCCAAGTACATCAGCATGTCCTCTGTAGGAGCATTCCTCACTGCAGGACAGTTTCTGGCACAGAGGGCAGGGCAAGCGTGTCTTGGTCAAAGGAATACTTCATAACAAAAAAGTTGTAGTTTGGTATGCCCAACCTCTGACCTGAGGGTGACAGATGCAGCTGAGGAAATGGAACATGTGGCACTGACACCACAAGAGGTGATGGCCAGCACAGATAAATAAATAAATATCATTCTGCACACACTAAGAGTTTGGTGAAAATGCAGGCTTTCTCCAACACAATGGTATTCCATTGGCTGTCAATACTTGCAAATCTGTCACCATGCATGGCTTGGCATGCTTTGCCCTTTTGGGGCTGTGGTACAAAAAGGCAGTGCTGATGAGACATTTATGCCAGGAAATACAAGGAATTAATTTCCTGCATTGATCAGTGGAAGGCGTCCAGGCTGATTTCAATACTGAAAAACAACCCTCAAGCACTGCAGCACTGAAGCTTGCAGTTCACTTTCTGACAAATCTACCTGCAGCAAGCCCAGCTTCTGGAACAACTTCATGTAAAATTATGGGAATAGGTCTTAAAAGTTCAACCACAGATTGCAATTTCACTAGATAAGATTAGTGGTGCAGGGGAGAAATATTTTACTACACAAAGTTCTCTATGAGAATAATGCTCTATTTCATTTTTGCAATAACAACAGAGATGATAGAAAATATATCCCAGGAATCAGAGACCAGTTTTGTCTCCCTCTTTGTAGTGGCACTTCATCAGGTTCTGGAATAAACAGCCCACCAGTGTGTGAGATCTGACACGGTCCTGGCAACTGAAGCAGTCCTGAATTATTTTTGTATTACTTTAACTGACAGTAAATCGAAAGGAAACGGGGTGTTTAGGAAATTCTGGAGAAATTTGATGAGGATTTTTTTTTTTCAAATTTTGACCGTACAAGGGATTAGGTATTTGAGAAATGTTTAATGGGAGAGGTTCTCTTTAGAAGCTTATTGTGACACAAATGCACAGATTCCTCTCCCTCTCCTGTGAATTGATGCTATGCTGTTGTCTACCACGTGCAAACCAAACACCATTTCCCCACAAACACCTTGAATGACATTTTTCTGTACACTCGATGTGATTTTTGGCACACCATGTGCCTGAAGATTTGCTAATTAACTTTGGATTGTCTGGGCTATGTGCATCTCCCCAAAAACTAAAAATACCTTGCACTTCGCTGGAGTGGAAAAAGAGTTCCCATCACATCAGTGTGAGCAGGAAAGGTAAAAGCGGGCGCAAGCTGCGGCATCGTAAAGCTTGTCCATTTTTAATCAGATCCCCTGGAGCGTTGCAAGTACTCTCTGAGTCTGGACTAATGAGGAGCAAAAGTGAATATGTCATCTGAGCATTCAGGTGAGGAGGAATAAAGTTTCTCCTGACCCCGATAGCACCACGTTGTCACTTCCACAGGAGGCAAAATGCGCTCGGCTCCTCGGTGGAGCGGGGCATAAAATCCTAAGTGGCATTTAAAGAAATAACAACAAAGCCTCAACCTGTGCATCTCTTGTTTCAAATCCAGTGATTGAATACAAAATGCCTCTTTATGAACAAACAGGCATCCAGAAAGTAGAAGATTTGATGGGTATTTTATTTTGAGACCCATTTTTATGATTATGTATCTTACAATTATACTGCTGACTGTTTGTATCTGTCAGCAAGATGGCAAAGCAGCCCAGGTGTCAGCAGCTTGTGCCATCTGCCATATTAGATTGTGCACAGAGCTAGTTAGAACAATGCTATCATCTTAATATTCCAGATTCTTTAATGAGTTTCTCAGACTAATTAAATGTGCAACTTGCAGAGATCATTGGATGCCAGATTGTGGTGGCTGGGAAAAAGCTCCTCATTGTTCACAAGCAGCTTGATGATGGTAGAGGTGTATTTCAGATACAAAAACAAGGTGATATTTGATTTGAGATTAGACAAATTAATAAGCATGTGTAAATATATTTTCCTGAGCCTGACTTCATACACCTTCACACTTGACCAATTTACGCTTAGAAGCAAAAATGGCAGTCGCTGAATGCAGAGTACCTAGGAAATGGCAAGCTTTACTTGATTTAATGTTTGCAAAGAAAATGAAAAATGGACAAGTTTGTAACTGTGATTGTTGAACCAGGCATAGGAGCTGAACATTTTCTGTCTTAAATTTTGGCTGATACCTTGGCTTGGATTTCTCATTTTGCTTCACCAAGAGTAAGGGGAAAGGGAAATAAGATAAAAGTTGTCTTCTGACAGTAAGATCTGTAATTAAATCCGACTGTCATAGTACGAACTGTAGCAAATCAGAGCAAAACTGATCTGATTTTATGCTGTGGGTCGTGGGTACAGGGCTCAAACCTTTCCTCAAGAAATGAGAATCCAGGCTGGAGGATTTAATGTGTTTGAAGGCAATTAATCAAGACAAATGTCAACACGCAATGTTAATTTCAACTTAGTCGGACTTTTGTCTTCAATATTTGATTCAGAAACTCGTTTTGGTATGTGGTTTGCATTTTGCTTAAATATTTACTCCTAGATGGTACACATCTACTGTTTAGTTAAGTAGGCTGAGTTCTTACAATAGTAATTGGAACAGTCAGCCTCGAACAGGAATTTAGTGTAACTTCTGGAGCGAGATGTGCAGTCCAGGCTGGTGGCACTGGCACAGCTGGCGTTTTCCACCCTGGCTTTTGCTCTTCACTTTTCTCTAGCTAAGCCCAAGTTTACCTGGAAAAAATTGACTTTCAGGTAAAGGAGCCATTTCCTTTGTTTCCTTATGTCAAAAGTGTCACTCATCTGTTTTTGTTGCTTCTTTTCCAGAAGCCCATGACATTTCCAGTGTACTGAGTGTACACTAATGGCACAGCACTCGTGTGCCTCCTTTCACTCACTGGCAAGGCCTGGGCTAAGAGCTTGCTATTGATAGAAATGAACTTTTGGGAAAGATCAATTCATTTGTGTCCTCTCTCTGCACTGAATTGAACTGCAGGAGGGGAGAGAGGGAAAAAATATAAACAACTTGCTCGTGAGATGAAGCCAGTCTGGAGCATTAGTTTCAGTCTAGGGCTTTGTGTGCTTTCCTTCAAGCACTGGGCACCTGGCAGCAACCCATCCCACAGTGCAGCAGTGTTGGGAAGAGCCTGGGCAGTAGGAAGCTGGGCAGCACTGTCCTTCTCACTGGTTTTCTTTCAAGGAACAGGTCATACTTTTCAATTTAACTGCTCTACTGAAAGAGAGAAAAAGAGATAAGTGAATTATTCCCACGGCAGCTGGAGTCAATATAACATAATAGATGACCTCATTGCACAGAGAGTAATGTTGACCTTTAGGAAATTTCTTGAGTTCATGGAAATAAAGCTTGGCTTGCTTTGACTGGCAGAAATAAACACTGGCTGTTGATTTGTGTTGTTATGCAGAGTGGCCATCCTTGTAATCCCTGGCAGTTCTTAAAACTTAAGTGTCAAAGCTGTGGCTGGGTAGGCAGGAAGAAACCTCATAGCTACTAAAAGCAAATTTCTAATTCAATTAGAAACTTTCAGATATCCCAGCTTTTCCTTATGAGGAAAGCACAAACAATAAAAATGCCATGTATGGGGAAATTAGGGCAGGTTTTTTTTCTGAAAGCAGATGGCAGATACCAAGAGCCAGTCCTGCTATCAGGAAAGCAAACTGGTGAGAATTGCATTTGGGATTACAGAGGAGCTTTTGGCTGATCAGTTTTGTTTGTTTTTAATCAAGTATCATTACATTACCATTATAAAAAAAAAAAAAACAACCAATAAACCCAAAGTACATCTTGAGGAAAAGTACAGTAAAATGCTCTAACCTGAAAAAAAGCCTCAAGGAGTTTAACTGTTGATTCCTGTACAAGCAGAGAAAGAAAACACCCCCTTCATCTGTGTTTGATACATGACAGTTAATAGTCCAACCTGCAGAATATATGGAAAAAAGGGTAGAATGAGTATTTAAATACCCACCATTCACTGTCCATTAAAATGTTAAATCATCCTGCAGCACCTGCAAATGTTTTACACCTATCAAAAGCGTTGTCTTTTGCAAGTAGAATGGAGGTTTTTATTTTACTCAGGGGGAGACAGGGTTGAATTTGCAAAGTGGAATGAATTACCTGTAGCTTAGCAGGCAAAAAAAAAAAAAAATGCAGAGAACTATGGAGAGGTCAGTAGGTTTTCAGAGTGAAATGGTGAATGAAAAAAGGAAATATTCAACCGAAAATTTTCTAAAGGCATTTGGAGCATGAAACAATAACTGCGTGCCTGTTGAGTTAATTGTTGCCATACTAATTTTTCTGAATCACTTTTCATTTTCTTTCAGGTTATTTTGCCCTTTTTTTGGTCTTTTCTTTTTGCCTACTAAGAATTATTTCTTGGGTGTCTGAACTTTTTTTCGAAGCTGATCTTAAACAAGCCCGTATTGATTACATCTTGCCTTCCCTGAGAAAGTTCTCCATCATCTGCCACATCCTAAGTTCACTTAGTAGAAGGAAATTTCTCCTTAGATCTAATTTACACTGGGTAAAATCCAAATGTTTAAAATATGAGTAAACTAATACTTTTTCTTCCCTTCATGCAATGGCAGAGCAAAATATACACAATTAGGTTTCTGCATAGTTCCTGTAAAGTCATTAGAGTCAGCCTGTGGCTACTTTGAAATCACATTTGTTTTATACGTAAATTACAATAAATCTTTCCTCTCCTAGCTTTGTTGTACTGGGAAGCAGGTCTCAAATCAATTTTACTTCTTCCTGGCTTCCCAAAATTTATTTAAGGATTAAGAGAGAAAAACATTTTGTGATGGTCATTGCCTTAAACAACGAGGAAACCAACCAAACTGCCCACATCTCCTTTGGTGTTGTAACAGGATCTGTCAGGGACAAGTTGGGGTGTTTATGTATCCTTAAAAGGAAGCTCACAAAAAGGTTAAATAATAAATGTCAACATGTTTTGTGCTATGGTTCATTCCTAAGTTAGGCCCAGTGCCAACAACTTATTTTTCTTTGCCCCAAATAAATCTTTCTAGGTGTGTAAGAAGGAGCCCCTTCTACAGCCTATGGCTGCTTCTCAGCCCATTTATGGATTTCCAGAGTTGAAGGAGATGAAAAATTAAATGTCAGGAAAAGAATATTTATATTCAAGGTGGCTTTAGTAATTAAGATAACATTTTCTGTGTTGATTTATGCTGAAATTTCTTGATTACATTCCATGGAAATGAACATTGACATGTCGTCTTGTCTTGATAAATCTAATTCTGACATTTTATTTCTGAAGT
This sequence comes from Climacteris rufus, assembly GCA_013398175.1. Classification (NCBI taxonomy): domain Eukaryota; kingdom Metazoa; phylum Chordata; class Aves; order Passeriformes; family Climacteridae; genus Climacteris; species Climacteris rufus. The sequence continues at coordinate 108,667 of VZRZ01004215.1, forward strand.
CCCTATGAAACCAGTAACTTACAAAAGCCTGTAAATGAGAAACAATTGGCTTTCTTATCCAAAGTGGCTTATTCTGATTATTTCTTGACAGATCTTTACGTTCTTTCATGTTACCACAAGAAATAGAAAACAATCACTCTTTTATTACCTTTACTAACTCTTACATTATACAATGTTGTACAGCCACATGCCATATTCATGTTTCAAATAGTCTCTGTCTGGATAATCAATGGTGATATTTATTGCTGTTGTACATATTGGAAAGACGTAGAGAAAATACCTCTCTCAATACAACAAAACAACCTTGATAAGGGTTGATCTGAATCTCTTGCTGAATGAATTTTTAGGGGCATTGCTTGGTAAATGTGTTCTTAATTGTAAACAAATCAGAGTAAATATAAAATTCACTCTTCTGGAAAACTGGATCCATCTAGTTTTTCATGACAGAACATCCGAGCTACTGTCTTTTAATTCAAAATGAAAATTTCTTATTTCACCAAGAGAGAAAACCAGTCCATATCCTTCTTGACTTAGTGCTTTCCACACTGAAGCCACAGGACTCTTTTCCCAGCTTGGGGAGTCATGGAGGGAAACCAGCAATTTTGTAATAACAGTATTTGCCTGTTGCTGAAAGGTCTGTGGAATTAGGATGCTATCATTCCTTCTGTACACACCACACCAGGAGCTTCAGGCCTTCTGCAAATATTTGCTCTTTGCTGCGAATTTGCTAAGTTATTTTAATTACAACAGAGCAAACAGGCAGTGCAGAGCTTTTGACATCATCTGTTTTGTGTGCCTTTTGTTGTGGTGTCCCCATAGTAAAAGCTGTGGAGTGACACACTCTGCTCTGAAATACAAACTGCTGAGATGAGTTATTGAATCTTCACCTGGTTATGTGAACCATAAATGCCTGAATTAGGCATTATTAGAATGTTAATTCTAGAAGCAGCAAGCTGTTAACACATACATATATGTGAAAGAAAAAAATTTAATAACTTCTCAATATAGTTGAAAGGGGTATTTTAAAATTTTCAAAATATTCAGAATTTTTCCAAAGCTATTTTAAGCCTAATTTTATGTCATTAAAATGGTAATTGTAAGACACAAGTTTAGGTTTTGATGAATGAAAAGGCTTTTCTTGTTTTAACTGGAAAGGTTTTGGAATTTTTGCTTTCAGTTAAATTTTAAATTTTGCTTCTTTTTAGCTTCTTTTTTTTAAAAAATTTCTTTTGTGTTGTTATGCATTGAAGGGGAGCAGAATAGCTGTATTTTTTTTTTATCCAATATGAAAAAAAAATTAACTCTTTTTGTGTGAAAAGTTAGTGATTCTGAGTAGGAAAAGGCTTTCCAGAAAACATGAATGTTTGATTTAGAGAAGAAATTTTAAAAGGTCCCTGTGAGCAGAGATTTTAGCACACAGTAGTGCCCCATCACATACTGCCTTTGCTGTTAGATATTCACTTTTATAAACTTTTTTAAAAAAAGACCACCACACCTGCCTTGTTTTAAAAGCCAAGATGTTACTGTTGACAGTTAATCAATAAGCAACAAATGAAAAGTAATAACGCACGACTTGAGAAATATTCTTTTGATTCGCAGCCTGAGACTGGGGCTTGCCAATATGATCAGATCAATCAATGTTCCCCTCGGATTGAACCGGCATCCACATGCACAGGGAGTGCAGGAGCAGCAGGGGAAGCTGACATTTCCCTGGATCTCCTCAGGAGTGGAGAAAGGCAGGAGGAGGCAGGAAACATGGAGCGGAGGTCGGAAATGCCCAAGGGAAGCAATCGTTTTCATGGTAAGGAAATTGTGCTCTGAATGTGCCCTGGTGGATTCAGCTCGGTGCTCAATCTGCCCGTGCAGAGGCAGAATGATGAACAAACAAGCAGACACCCTAAATCCTGCTCAGAGGGATTCTGCCACGTGGGAGAAACGGATGGACTCGGTGTTGGGAAGAGGCATCTTTGATCCAGCGTCATTCACTTGTCACAGGGAATGAGGAAACGGAACCGTGGCTTTGGGAGGGTCATTTTTCCTTTGCTGAAGGGCAGGGAGAAGGAGCAACAGAACTTTTAAACTGACATTTAGAAATGATGAAGTTAGCAGGCAGACAAGTTGTGCAGGCACTATATTGCAAATACCTTTGAGCACCTTTCCCTGGGTACACGGCAACTAAATTGCTTTTCATGGCCCTGCCCTTTATCAGCTATTCCCGAGCTTTCTGTGTGTAGTCTCACTCTTGCAAGTAATCTCAGTAGCTAAAATTAATTAGGATATAAACACACCTAGAAAGCCTGTAAAACTTCATTTATGCCTGCAATATAAGCCAGAACATTTGGCAATGTTAATTGAAATGATAAAAAGCTTTGTAAGGCATCAAGAACTCTTCAAGTCAGTCCTCCCTACCTTGGTTTAATGACATAGTAAATGCTTGCTTTTCTGGATATGATTATAGTTTTAAACACTAAAGAGTGAGCAAATTCCATTATCTTGTGTCAAGGAACCCTCCAGAGAAGATAAAAAGGCAGTTAATAAACAAGATTACTTTCCAATGGCAATTGCTCCATAATAGAAAATTCGCTTTCTAACCTTCTACTTTAGGATGCTAATCAGTTAATCAGCTCAGTCCCCTCGGAGGTGCTGGCAGCAGTTTCTCCTCCCTTTGGGACAAAGTAAATGCAAGGTTTCTGCTGAGGTAAAGGAAGAAAGGAAGCAAATGGTAAAACTGCCTCCTTTCATTTGGAAGTGATGGCTTTAGGCAATTATGCACCTGCAGCATGGACCCCGTTAACAAGCAGCATAAACAGACTACAGTAGGTCTGTTGAGCCTTTCTTTTTCCTTAAAATGAACTTGAAATACTCTATTTACATATAGATACCAAAGCAGGGAATGATATCCATACTCAGGTGTTGGTACCATTCCCACACACCTCTGCCTTCAGTAAGGTATTAATCTGTGACATGCTCTGGTGTTGTCTGGCATCAATCACTCCTGCAGCAATACACATTTAGGACAACATTCCAAGGTCTTATTTTCCCTTCATACAGAGCCTTATATTTCATTGCTAATTTAGTCTTTAATAATAAATGAAATACTGCTGTGGTATTTTCCCGTAATTCCCTATTAGGCCCAGCCAATATTATTTTGTCCTCAGAACATTTGCTTTTTCTGGATGCTCAAAGTGAGTATTCAGTGTATATAGCTTTTTTTCCAAAGTGTAAGAATATTCTATTAACAGTCATTTTTCTCTTGATAATTACTTAGTTTACATTTTATAATTATTATGGTGATATCTGCATACTTTGCTGCTTTATAAAAGTGCATATAGAAATAATTTTTCCCCTCATGGTCTTCAGAAATATATACTTTTGCCCTGTATTTATCTTCTTTTCTTCTTAGCCGTGTAATATTCCTAGATGCTTAAAAGCAGGCTTGATCTGACATTCAAACCTAGCTGTGTTAACACATCCCATCTTTTTCTTTCACCCTGTTTGCCAAAGATTCAGTGCTTTTAGGAAAGAGGATTATTTATGGTAGCCCAGAACAAGTTACTTGGGAAAAAACCCACCCTGCTTCTAATGTGCCTGTGAAAGCAGAAGTCTCAGAGAATAGTGATTAGTGAAATTTAATTCAGTATAAAGAACAAAAAGTGGGTGGTGATAGGATAGCTGGTTTAATGGTAATCTGAGTGAACAGCAAATCTATCATGGGAAAACTATTGCAGGAATCAGCTGCTTAAGATTTTCAAGGCAGCATAATTGGGAATGAGTAAGTTGATTTTGGAGAACTTACAGGTTGTCAAAGAACTTGATGTTTTTGGACATCATGAATGTAGCTGGTAACTGGCAATATGTTTAGATGTCTGTAGAGTCTTTGAACTTGTATCACCCTGCACTCTTTGTAAATAGCAGGAAGCCAAGTTATACATTCAATTGATTGAAAGCAAGTTTAAGAGATAGCCTGCCACTAATTCCAGTGGCATTTCATCAGCGCTGGGGAACTTTCTGCAGTTTGGAAATGTCCTGGTGTTGCCTTGGCAGAGTTTATTGTGTTTGGGACTGGCTTGGAAGGCACCTGCTTGGGTGACACTTTTGCTTCTTTTGCTTTTGAGAATTCCTTTCTTTTCAAAGACTGAATTTCAAGGTTTAATTTGCATATCTACTTAGAATGCACTAATACACGAATGATTGATCTCTAACAGTGCAGTTGCAAAATATTCAGATTTATTACTTTGCCTAGTAGTTCTCTCAGACCACAGATCAGATGGCCAATTTTGACACTTTGTCTTCAACTACACAATCAGAAAACACATTATCTTGACATTTTAGATCTGCTTGGGCACCTATTGACCCTGCTCCTTTTCTTGTGCTTCTGACTTTACAACTACACTTTCCTGCACAGTGTGTGGGTAAAGGCGGTATTAAACACTGATGTTGTGAATGTTGTGCTTCTGTTTGATTTCCATCAGATTTAAAGCTGGCACCTTAATTTATTAACCCTTGTATACTGAGGAAACCAACACTGTCCTTTGTGTTTCCATCACATACATTCCTCTTCTTTCTACTAAACTACTTAGCTGGCATTAGACAAGCTCCTTTTAGTATTTGAAATAAAAGCTGATCTGCTGGCAAGCATGTAAAGGACTTTGCAGAAAAGAACCCAAGGCATACTGAGTGCTGGCAATTATTTGGAGCTGCTTGTCACACAGCTGATAGCACAGTCCATCCTGATATTCTCATACAGAGCTTTTGCTGTCGTGTTCTAAGGTTCTTAATGAAAATATCACCCTAATCCAGAGGTAGAAGCTTCAGTGAAGCACTGCACAGAACCTTGCTGTACTACTTAAGGCTCAAGTCTCTCCTGCAGATGCAGGGATCTGGGAACAGCCTGGAGAGATTTTCAAAACTGGCTTCCAAGGTATTAAGACAACTCTGAGCTTGGAGGGCAAATCTTTCTGTAATACAGGCATCAACTGATGCCTGGGAGTCTCTGTATTCATTTTCCTGTTCAGCTGGCCCTTTCCATTGGATACTGGAGGGATTGCTTCAAACTAAAAGCTGCTTTTTTTTTTTTTTTTCATTACAAGGTCTCGAGGACAGTAGCATGTCTGTATTTCACAGAGGGGCCTGTTCCTCTGTTCTGTGGTGGTAGAAGGGATAAAAGCCAATATGCATTACTATTTAATCTTCATCAGCCATTCCTACAGTGCACATTCTTGCTCAGGTAATTTGGTTTGCCATCCTACTGTACCCAATTCTTCAGTTCCCTGGAATGTGCAGAGCAGAAACTGAAAATGCCCCGCAAAGTACAGAAGTTGTTTTTCCAGCCAGGTATTCAGTACTGGGCTTCATAAAGCTTTTTGAGGACTTCTCCCAGCTGTATATATTCTGGAGGCCAAAATGGCATCTCAGCAACTGCTTGCAGTTCTTCCTGTGTTCTCAGCAACGCCTGGTCACATCTGTAGTGCACTGAAGGGTGGGGTTAAAGCAGAAGGTGTATTTATATAGAGTCATTTACAGTGATGTTTTTTCTGCAGGACTCAGGGTGCAGAAATCAGTAAAAACCTCTTTGGAGTGAGCAGACGCCTCTTTGTAGTCAACAACAGTGTGTCGCTATATTTAGAGTGTTCTTTCAAGTTACAACCCACTGTATTGATGTATTTTAAACAAATGCTTTCAATTAAGCCAATGCATTTTCCCTTCACCTCCCACTTTCCCTGGAGTTAGACTGATTTGTATGACACACCGTTACTTTTATTAGCAGATCATAAAACAAGCACTCTCTCCAAGGAAAAGCTTTGCCTCCTCTCCACAGGCACTTAAGTGCCCTATAAACAAAACAGAGACGGGGTCTTGGTCACCATTAAAATTACTCTGCCTGAGGAATGTTAAAAAGCCCCCAGCATTCCTATGTAAGGTGGATGATTAACTATTCCAAAATAAGGAATTCTCGTGGAGATCTGTGCTCCTCTGAAGCCATAGCCGTGTAGGGGTTATGCTGCAGTTTGCTTTCTATTCCGACTTCTATCAGCTTTTGTGAGTTAATTCCCAGATCAGTTAGGCACTCAGGCATAGAGAATAAAATGTAACTACTGTTGTATGTGAGATCCAGCCAATTACACAAAAATGTGAACAAAAGCAGCACAAGAACACAAAAGTGTTCAAGCATCCATTATAAACAGTTCCAATTTCCTTTCTAAATGTCAAGTACAAAATCTATATTTCACATGCAAATAACACTGGAGTGTTGTTGCTAATATACTCCCGAAATTACATTTTCTTAGCATGACCTTTCTTGCTAACAATAACTTACATTTTAATTAAATCTGTGGCCATTTTCATTTCATGCCAAATATCCCCATGCTGTGTATTACTGGATTTTCATGTCAGGAAATAAAGTTTAAAGGTTGCAGACCTAAATTCTTCCTCGAGTTAAACCTTTTTTTCATAATACATGAAAGCAGTTATATGTGTGTGCTATCCCTACAGGTTTGTAGAAACACAGAAACGCTCTTGCTTTCACTGAACTCTGTGTGTCAGGATGAGAGGGAAGGATTTGACAGGGTTTTAACTTGAGTGAAATTGCCGTGGAGCAAAAGGAACAAAGATGTAGCTCAGAATTAGGTCTTGGCAACTCAGGCTCCCTGCTGGAACTGCAGCATTCCTTAAAGGCTTTCTAATCCTTCAGGTTATCTTTTGCCTTTGAGGCGGGGAGCTCGGACCTTGCCCTTGCTGTGGCCATGGTCCCAGAGCCACAAACTCTGCTTAAGTGTTCTGTCAATTGACTTCTCGCATTGGGACATCTGCATGCTGTGAAATCCTGTGTAGGTGTTTGCAAAGACTTGGGAAGAAAATACATTTAGTTCACAGATTTAGGTTTTTGCTAGGCTGATTATCATGGGCTTGGGAAACCCTTTGGAGAGGACTTCTTGATATTGACCCCTGAGATCAGCAGAGATTGAAGGGGAGATAGAATTAATTCCTGGAGGCAGAGGATCTTTGCCATAATTACTTTGTTGTTTATTGACCTTTTAACAGTACATTGACAGTGAAGGTTGTCTTTTACCAAGTCAAAATGCTGCCTGCTGCTAGCAGAGTGACAAATCAAGAAAGAAGTAGAAATAATCTATCATGTCTTAAAAGAATGAAAGCCTTCCTCAAGGATTTAAACAGCCGTGAAGCTTGGATGGAGGGGTGGTTTAGATACGGAATGAGTTTATTGTAGAGCTGAATTTCACACCTCCTTACGGGGTTTTGGGTATTACAAGTGTAGTTTTATAAATACTTTCTATCACTGACTTCAGTGATGAGTGGCCTGAGGGCAAGTGACTTCCAATACAATCTCCTGCTGTGTCTCCAATAAGAAGATAAGCCGCATTTAGGACTCATATTCTCAGCTTCTGGAGCAAATCTTTTCTGTGAAGGAAATGTCTTCCTTAAACATTAGTGATGGAAAGTGCTGCACTTTCCTTGTTATGATAGGATGTCCAGAACTTTTTTTCAGAACTCACAAGGAATTAATTTGTGAGATTAATTGCTTTAAATATTGTCTAAAATGCCCACCTTTCCAAGTTTTTCTTACTTGTCAGGCATCAGGCACTAGAATGTGTGTGTGTTTGTCCCTCAGTATTCAGATTTTGAGGGGGTTGCTTTGTTGTTGTTGATGTCCTCTTTTTCCATAAATTATGTAATGGTGACAAGAGATAGACAAAAGTAAATAACAACAACAACAACAAAAGCAGTGACATAACCACAGCTATGCCTTTGTTTATCATGGGGAATCATCAGCCAGGGGAAGAGACAAGCAATGAAGTGTATACCACTGAGCTCTGGATAACTAGAAGCAATTTTTGATCAAACTAAGCCCTAGCTTCACATCAGTGCATCTCTAAATAAAATAAGAAACAACCCCATGGCAGTGTGTTTATAAAAAGCAAAATATGGAAGGGGGAAAAAAATAAACAACCCAAGAGCGTTATTCTGCAGTTGCACCCAGTCATGTGAATAGAAGCTTAACAGTTTAATTAAGCTTGTTTAGAGCTCTGTTTTGATTCTCAGGAGCTTTGGAGAAAGGCTCCCAGAACCTGCTGCTGGGGCCAGCTGGAAAGTTTTCAAGAGAAGTTTGGCTTCTGGCACAGGATTCTGATGAATCTCTTCAAATATCTGCAACAGTGCACTAGGAGCAATGCCTACAAAAGAAGAAATTTGAGATGGAAATTCCTCTAGTTACTGCAAGTCGCCAGTGAGCACTGAGTTGCCAGGGAAGCAACACTTCCCTCAGAGTTTCCAGGATCAGGACACAGGGAGGTGACACAGCACTGTCTTGGGCAGCTCCAGAGTTCCCAGGTGAGACAGCTACGTCCCATAACGTTCTTGGATGAGAAATGAAGGAGCAGGAAGAGGATTAACTTGATTCTCCTCTGTGGAAGTGGCAGCTGGAGAATAAATCAAGTGGAGCATCCTGCATAAGCACTCATTCTGAAGAATAACACAAGTTATTAAAGAATAATGTATGTGAAATGCCTCCACTGATCTAAAACCTCTGAGTGGCCTGCAGCCAGAACCCCATAAAACATCCACTTGTGCAAGTGAAAATTTGCCTGGCAATAAATGGCTGTACTAATTAGGTTTTGACAGGGGTTTTCAACCTTTTCACCTGATAAGAAAATAGTGAGGCTCTGAATCCCCATTATATTGTGCCAGCTTCAAGCTCTTGTAAACTCCACCACTTCTGTTTAGATAAACTGATGTGTCAGAACAGAGAAACAAGGGAGAAAATGTTGCCAAGGTATTTGGCAAAAAATTGTCTTCTTGTAAGTAGAAGAACAATTTCTTTGTGTAGGCACTTCATTCTCAGCAACACTGTCTTCTGTGCTATGCTTCCTCTTTGTGTGATGCTCAAGAAAGAAAAAAAAAAGAGTAGTTATGAACAGAACAAGACTACAATTAACATCTACAAACTGACACAGAAAAGGTGACTTTTGTGTCTTGTTAAGTGAGGGGAGTATTGTTGAGGTCAACCTCCATGAAGATTGTTGGAAATTAAGCAGCTATGACAAGAGCAGGGGAGAAAGGAATGTAATTGCCTATTCATGTTATTTCTCACCAGTGTCTGTGTGGTGGTGCTGGGCTGTGCTGGCTCCTTTTCCCTTCTTGGGTGCAGAAGAGACAGGTTGCCCAAAGCTGCTCCTGGCAATCCAAGTTGTCTTCCTGAAAGAGGCAGCAAGGAGGATGCAGCTCTAAGAATTGCCCAGTGCCAGCTGGTTGGAAAAGGTAATTAAGCAGTTAAACAAACTCTGAGATGCTCAAGCTATTAAGCAGGATCCTTACAACTGACTATAAGCTTAGTAATTTTATGCAAATGAATGTTTCAGTGATTTTTGTGATTGCTTGTGGTTTTGGGGTTTTTATTCTTCCTTATTCTCTAGGGTTAGAACTGACTCTGAAATAACGTAAAAGATTAAGATTTCTTTTTCTTTTCTGAAGATGAAAAAGCTTTTTGCCAGGATCAGGTGGAAAATCTTGGGAGCATCTAGCATATAAACTGCACATTTCCCAGGACTCTGGGTGAGAACTGAATAACCTTAGCTTTAAGGTTTTTTTCCCACAAAACCAACGTTTGTGTTAAATCTGGCCAGGCTACAAGGCACCATTTTTAACATGTTTTCTCAAAACAGTGATTATTGAAATTATTTTTAAAAAACTGAATATGTTGCCAAAACAATTGGTACTGTCCCCCAATCTAAAAAGCCACAGTGGAGCTAAACCCAGAAATCTGATCAATTGCCAGCTGTCATTGATGCCTTAGAGGTGAGTCACAGGGTCAAAACATTTGATCTTTGTGTTTCCAAATGTATGAGCTCAGATTCTCATAGCAATTCCAACCTCCTTGCTGGAGAGCAAGCCTGGAATTCAGCCAGCATTAGCCCATCCCAGGCTAAATCTGGGACTCCCAAAATTTTGGATCTAGGTGCAGCTGGCCTGGCAGTACTCCCTAGATTTGGGAGGTTTAGGAAGCTCATAAAGTCAGACCTGTTATGTGGTGTTGCTGGAGTCCTGATTTAATGTGAAGGATTCCTGGTGTGGTTAACAGCCTAGGACCAATATAGCCAATAAAACAAAATAAGCAAAGCAAACGAAACCCCAAACAAAAACAAAAGCCATGCATTGTTTTCCCTCCTCCCTTCCAGTTTTCACATTTCATAAATGTAAATGCAACTATTACATTTCCAATACAGACCAAGAGACCATCTGGTGTTGTATCCTTACTCCAAGAGGAATTAAAGCCCAGTGTTCCTTAGGAAGGTGAAGGAAGCTGGTGTGGCATGTGGGAAATGCATCCTATCTCTGATGGTTCCTTTAGCATGGTAACCTTTTTCAGGCAAGAATATTTGCTAGTGCCCTGAAGCAGAGACAACATTTCTGGATCTGCATAAATGCATAATAACGACAGCCAGTGCCTGTAACCATGAGATTTGATAGACCTTATAATTTAATCTTAACTAGTTCACTGTGTCTGGAGATAATACTCTTTTTGCATATGCACAATCCTACTACTTGCCACAAAATATCACGCTGTAGTAGTTTTAGTATCCTTCAAATGTACAAACAGGAGTTTGTACAAACAAACAAAGGAGTCACCTTTCCATGGAAATAACAATTCTGGTTGCTGTAAAACTGAAGGGTAGAGAGAAATAAGGACAACTGCAGTTTTACCTCATAAGGAAAAACCCCAGCTCCTGGCATATTTAATTTCTTGGAAAGTGGACAGGTCTGATTGTTAGAAGAAGTCAAATTCTTTTAATGTGATACTTGTGATGTTTCTGAGTGTCTTTCAGACCCATCATCAAGGTACTTCAGCATATGCTTCATTTTAAATACAGCTTTGTGACAGGGGTTTTTCAGTTGTTTCAGATAATGTTTGTAAAATAGCCTGGTTTTGGTGTTCTTGGCTCCTTACCCTTGGAGAGTTCAGTCCAAAAAGGTTTGTTTGGGATGGTGAGTGTAGGGAAATACATTTGGAGTGCTTGGAGAATGTAATCCTAAACCACGATCAGCAGGATTGCTCATGACTGACTGGCCAGGGGTGAAGATAACCAGCACCTTTATTCCCACCCTCTTGTAGATCTGCCACGCAGTAATTAAATTAAGGGGACAGAGATGTGCTGAAGCCATTCTTGCTACAGCGATTAGCACTGCTCCTGTTACAATTAGGAGTAAGAAATGTTTACAAATGTCCTTGAGGTAAAAGGACCCCTAAGTAATTACTATAATTGCACAAGAATTGCTTATAATTGCTGGACTTCCCAGAAAGGACTTTGAGAGGAAATCCGTGCAGCCAATTGCATTACTGCCGCCTCAGATCAATGTGAGATTAGTCCCAGTGCACAGGGCAAAGGAGCAAACCATCAGCATTTCATTAGCAGCAGCCCATGCTGCAGGGCTCAAATGAGGGATGATCTGGGCAGGACACACCTTCAAATGTTTATGAATAGCTAATAATCGCCTCCTCTTCTTGTTTTTCTTCCTTTGCTTCACTGCCTTTCAAACAAAAACTTGCCAGAATAGTTAGATTGCCGTCCATTAAACCCTTCTATTAATGACAGAATATGTGCATTAGCAGCATCATTGTTTTTAGTGTATTTTTCCAATCAGTTTTGATATAAGTATAGAAGAAAAATTAAAACCAAACACCTTCAGGTTATATCCAGATTTTTTTTCCTCTTTGTGCCAAAACGGACAAAATTCCTGCTAGTTAGTGGCAGGTTTGTAGGTGAAATATTTTGTGTGCACTGCTGAGCTCCAGTTGTTTGCCCAGCTTTTCCATAAGCTCTGCTGTCTGTCAGAGGGAGACTTCAGCTCTTCCCAACTTATTTGAAGTATAGCATCTTTTCTAACAATCCATGAATTCACATGTCTGTAACACAGAGCAAAAGAGGAAGGCAGAACATCAGTAACACGATCTCGCTGAAGAACCAGAAAGAACTCAGAGATGGAGGCACTGGTTTAAAAAACATATATATGTTTGCCTTGCCATCTAATCATTTAATAAATACAGCAGATGCCCTGAAGATCTGTCAGTCTGATAAAGCAAAATGAAAACAAGCCAAAAAAATTTAAATACTTGACTTAATTGCCAGAATTAGAACTCAAAATTTTGCCTTTTTGCCCATGTTTGAGCATTTTCTGAATGTTCAGTTTTAGCTTGGACGCAGCTGTGTACATCCAGCACTTTGTATTGACATGAAGTTATTTACTCAGGAAATTATCTAAGATATGAGGCTTTAAATTTTAGGCTTCTGTCTTTCTAAAAGCCAATATATTTGGAAAGTCCAAACAGAATGAGTACTTATTCAGGTTTTTTGCAGAAGAACTGATTTATTTAAACCGAAATCTGAATTGAAATGAATATTCCCTTTTGAAGAATTAATTAATATGGTTTTTTTTTTCAAAGTAGAATGTGCATAAAACCTTTCTAATTTTTACCAACTTTGCTCATCCTGAATAATTCTTAGTGCACTTGTGGCATCAGGATGCAAAAGCTAATGATACTGCTGAGGCTACAACTATGAGCTCTCTCTTTTTTCCTGATCTGGAAAAATGTCTTCAGTGCATTCAGCATTCTGTCATTTTGTCTGACCTGTCACCCTGTGAGATTCATTCAAATATATCACATTTATCACTGGTCACCACAGGCATCAGCTTCTCTCTGTTGTACTGCCACTGCAGAGGATCAGAAACCAGCACTTAGGGAAGGGTTAAAGAAACTTGAGGATGTTGGGGAAGGTGACAGGAAAATTAATTTCATGTTTGAGTTCTGGTTTTGTCTGCTAAGATCTTCAGGAAGTGTTCAACATGTTATCTCAGCAATTTACACTTTTTTTTAATGTGATTTATCGTTGCCCATTTACAGCAGAGTTCCTGCTGTTCACTTTATAGTTTTGTTTTTCGTTGTTTTGGTGAGATATGACATTAATTTGCCTTCACATCTTTTATTCATTTCGACTATGCAAAAATTCTCTGATATGTATTACCACATGGACTCTGGAAAACATAACATATGATTTTAGTCAAGACTGGAGAAATACATGCACATGTATTATGAAGAAACATAGGATTCTCTCTTGGAAGAGGCTGTGACAATATTTGTGTGTTTGTAAGTCAGCTATAAACCCTTTTACTGAAGACACTCAGTCCATTTCTCTAATTATCCACGTGGTATTAAAGAAGCCCAGGGCAGCAGACAGGAATGGAGTTTATTTACTGTTTCTTGCTCTAAACTTGTGAGTGATAATTTTGTTTTACACTTTCCCAAGCCAATAGAAAACAGTTGAGCATAACCTTTTTTCTGCCATTCTATTTTCACAACTTCAGAAGAAAGATGGGATTGCACTGGCTCACAAATATTTGCTTGTTAGGGGAAACAGTTTAGGTGTCAAGGTTTGTGGCAGGTGTAAATTGAGTGATTCTATATGGTCTTAAAAATTGCTCAACCTCAACATCAAATCTCTTGTTAAAAGATTCAGAAAAATGCAGAACAACCTAATTTAGCATCTATCACTTTAGGAACCTCTACCTTTTCACTAAGATGGATGAACAGAGGAGCCATGGCAGATCTGTCATATCCATGTGACTTTCACTGGAAAGCTATTAAACTGCTAGAAATCATCCTAGAGCCTCTCATTACTCAAAAAACATAATCTTTGTGAGACAGGAGAGACTTTAGGTACTTCTTCCAGGGTTTGCTTCTCCTCTGGCATTGGCAATTTTCTCAACTAAATTAACCTAACAATTATTAAATCTACTCAACTCAAAATTGGTACTGTTAAAGACAATGGTATCATTTCTTAATTTAAAAAACTAGAATAAAAATGATGGCTGCCTCCCATGCCCCACCCCTGCTATTGAGGTATTCCTGCCCTGCCCACCATGGGCAACAATGCTGAGCTTAGTTGGAAGTGCTGTTTTTTATTTCTTTATTTAGGAATTAGGTAGCCTATGTCCCTCTATGAACATATACAGAATGGAGTCATCATGCAATCCAGAAAGAAAATTGATAATGTTTCCCAATGTGTGATTATACAAAATCATTGCCTTTAATGGACTGTATCTAAAATCATAACCAAATTCTCTTTATGAAATTCGGTATTTTCAAAACCATTTAGAAGCTGTAGTTCTGGGTTCTAATTTTCTTCTAAAAAAGTTAAATGGGATCTTGCAATGTGCAGAGAAACACTCCAATGCCCCACAAGCCTGGGCAGTGTGATGCAATTGCTTCCCTAAGCAATGAGAGGAAAATGTGACAGTCACTTATTTTTACCTCATGTTTTGTTTCAGTCTAACACTTTTGCTTGATAATTTTTCCTTCAAAATACTAATAAATGTCACATTGATGAGAACATTGCCAAGCAGTGGTAGAGAATGATTTGGGTTTTAACATAAAATATATTTCAGTGGAAGCTTCTGAGGCATCATTAGGTTGCAGGAAGAAGCAGCCAGCAGCCATAGAGATAACCAAAGTCTCCTTGCTGGCTTCTAAGGTGGGTAAAAATGAGATTGTTCATATTCAATATGCAGTGTGTCAAACTAAATATATGCAAGAGCCAGTGACAGTGACAGAAATGGTAATTGATAGGATGCTGGGAGTGATTTCATATCTAGTGCTAATCAGGCTCTTTTTCCACTTAGCAGCAGTACCACTCAATAACTGACAGCTTCTGGGTTATCTTGAGCCTGTTGGAAATCTGCTCTGCTTTCCAAGTGACTTGGGCAATTCTGCCCTGCACAGAATCCAGAAAACTCAAGCAGTACCTTTCCAGATAGACTATAAAATTTTTAATTTGCCAGATTGGGAATTGGATAGAAAACCTATACAGAATATTACAGCTTTTTTTTTGGTAAGTAATTATGTTTCAATTTGGTCAGGTTATTGATAAATGCCATCATGCAGTTTGACAAGCCTGGTTCTGCATACTCAGCACTCAGATTTTGTTAGTTCTAAGAGAGATTAGAAACTCTTAAAAGGAAATCATATAAAAAAAAAAAAGAAAAAACAATGTTAAAAAAAATCAGCACTTTCCAGCTGTCAAATTTCATAGTTCCACAACGAATCTTGGATCTTGGCCTATTGTCTTGGGTTTGTAATTTTTTAGCTGGACTTTGAATTCTAATAAGATGAAGTTATGTTTTCCTTTCTTTTTCTAACAGAAATAAGTTTTCAGGCTATTAGCAGGTTTATCTAAGTAATATTGAAAGCAACCCTTCCTTAAAAATTCCCAGCAAATTAACTTCTCCCTTAATATAAATGATGTTTTAGAGGCACTTTAATTATCCATAATAGAACACGACATTAGTCTGACAAAAATTCTCACAGGAAAAAGATGATATATTTATATCAATAAATTTAGCTGTGTCAGTTTGACTTGAAAGGAGCACTTAAGCCTAGAATTCAGTTCACACAAAGTTTGAGCATTAAACTCAAATGAGGGGAATGGAAAAAATATTAAGCAAAAGTGGAATATCTTTTCTCTGTATAGGCAGATTTTGAGAATTTATAAATGTGTCCAGTATCTTCATAGTTAGATACATAAAGCTTTATTTTAATTAGGTAGGCATATGTTAGGATACATTAGGAAACAAAATACAACCCATGTCTACTTTCAATATGCTGTTTTGCAAGCACAGAGATAATCATAAAAAAAAATAATTTGTTTCAACTACAAATGGTACATGATAATGTCAGAGAAATGAATACAAATGCTGACGTTTCCAAGAATTAAGTAGGATTTCAGCTTTAGCTCTCCATCTCTTTCCCCACTAACCAAAATGAATATGTAATGCCTCAAAGAAAGTCGTTTCATATTGTAATCTTTGATACCAGCATGATTAAGAAAAGCATTAAGAAAGGTTGATTTGTACATGGTGCTGGAAAACCAGTACTGCCTGGGAGAATGATAAATAGGGGAAGCAGCTATTAAAATGGAAGTAATTGCTGATGTATCTCTATATTTATAGAAGTATTTCTAATTTGTTCTTTTTTTATATCATTGCACATCATAAAAATTCCAGTTGGAACTACTATTAGGAAAATTTTAGAAGACTAACCATTGAAAGCACTCATAGTTGGGCCTAACTTGGAAATATTTTTGTATTAAAAAAAAAAAAAAGAGCCATCCTGTATTTGGCCCTTTGCCTGCTAACCTAGATTCTCACTCTGATGGAGTTGGGATTTAAAAACAAAACAAAACCATTCCGTGTTCCTTGGGTGTGTACTGAAGGAGGACCATAAGCTGGAGGCAGTTACTAGGTTTAGACATGTGTATCTGGGTTGCTCAGAGCCTTGGGAAACTGTTTCATCTGCAAATGGAACATGTTGTGGATTGTGTTTCCATGTGTACTAATACAAGGAATAAAAGCTACATGAGTCTCTGTTAAGGTCCAGGCAGATCAACTTGTTTGATCTTGGCAGGGAGAAAGAGTAACTACTGGAGCTGCAGGAATTCAAGGTGGCATAAAAACAAGAGCATTTTGGAGGCATTTAAATTTAAATTGCTAGTCTAGCTGTATGTAAATAATTTCCTTACTTTACAGGAAGATTTCATCCCTGCACATATGGCAAAAGAGGAAAAGAAATTATTTTCCCAGGTAATATATATTTTCGGAGGCATTAAAAGGTTCATAATTTGTCTGAGGATGAAATGAAGCTCTTGTGAAGTTTATCACCTAATAATTTGGGCATGGAATTTACCTGAAGTTTGGGTCCTGGACCCTGACAATTGGCCTGTCTTGAGCAGGGACGAACAAGTAAGTAGAGGAGGATAAGAAGAACTGGATCAGCATTTGGGGGGAAAATGCAAAAAGTCATATTTCAATTAAGTAAAAACTTTATGGAAAAGATTAATTTGAGAACATGTTTTAAAAATGCACCTGATAAAAGCACAAATGAAGTAAAAAAAAGATAAAAATATTTGCTGCATAGTTTAAAACACTGATTCTTCAAATCACATAAACAAAGTTTTTGCTTAATAAACTGAAATAGGATGGTAATGCCACTGCATTGTTATCCTTAAGGCCAGCTTGCTTAAGAAATAAGAAACTTGGGCTCAATTCCTCCATCAGCCTGAGGGCATTTGAGTCCTGCCCAGGAACTTGCTCAAATCATGATGAAGTATCTCATTTAAAAAATTTGTATTTTTCTATGAAACATTTCTTATCAGCCTTTTTCTCATTGTGGAACACAGCGCAGGGAATCTATAAATTTTTTCTGGTTCACAGAGTTTACCATCTTCTTTTTCCAAGAGAAATCAGCATATTTTAATATTAAACAAAAATCTTGACTTAATCATTTCGCTGTGTATTAAGCTCGTTAAGAAGTATCAGGCTCTCCAATCCATTAATTTAATATGAGTAGTGTCGCCTGCAGTAACGCTGCCGAATTTATTGCCCAAAGATAACATTTGGATAACGAGACCATTCCTTTACAAATGACTTCTGAAAAAAAAAATCACTGCCCTTATAGAACCTAATTTAATTAATCTTCTAGATGAAGGCAGTAGTCAGTAGGAAGAATTTGATGTTTAGACCCACTCTTATGAATATTAATATTTAATAAAATGAGTCTTCTGTTCATGAATACTATAAATGAGCATTCAGAGCTCCAGCCCTGAAAGTTACCAGTAGTTCTTCTTGTTCCTCTGTTCTTGTAAACAAAGACTCACTTGCCTTCGTTTGATTTATATAAAATTTTAATAGCAGAATTATGGTGGAACTCTTGTTTAAGGGAGAAAAGCATTAATGAGCGTGGACCATGCCTCCCCTGAGCTGCACTTGTAGAGCTCTGCTGTGTGTCTGCATGTATGATTTGAGAATTAACATTAACAACACCTGACATTTAAAATTGTATAATTATGCTAAGATACATAAATAGAAGTACAGTTTTTAGGTGCCTGTGTGAGCAGAATCTAATTTCACTACAAAAATCATGTAAGAAGCCTTTTTTCTTTAAAAGACCAGAATGAGCCAATTATTATGAATTGCTTTATCTTTTCACACACGCTGAATTAACAGGATTAAATCATTAAATCTGTCTCCCACATTTCACCCCTTCAGGGGGCTGCCTTATGACACAATGAATGCCTAAATCTCATGATATCCAGGATTCAGACAGCTGCAGCTCCCACGGAGGGCTGTGCACTGAAGCTGCACCCAGCCTCTACCCACACAAACAGTTTGCCTTTTCTGAGCAAGATTTACACCTTAGGGTCTAACTAGAATGGCACAAAATGCATTCGCAAACAACGTGGTGTTTGCACTCCTAAAGATGAAGCAATGTTTGAAAAAAAAATTTATTTTGTTTAAATCACATTAATAAATTATGAAAAGATGGGACATTTGTGTGACCCTTGTAAAGAGCAACATCCCTCAAGCAAGATTTCATTAGCTTTTTGAGACGTAATTCAGTGTTTCCTGGAAATGTAGAGATCAAGTATTCATTGACCAGCATTTTCCTCCTTTCATTTGTAAAGTACTTTGTAAAAACATTAAAATCAATTCTTTTGCTCGAAAGTGCTATCAAAAGGCATAAAGATACCTAAAGCTGGATTCTGAAATGGTTCTCAGAAGGAAAGGAAAAAATAGCTGAAAAAGTTTGCACTCAAATCTAACTGTTCACTGCAATTTTATCTTCTCTGTAGTGTGCTCAGAGTGTGCTTCTCTGTAGTGTGCTCAAAATGACACATATTCCTTCAAGAGGGTACAACTTTGTTGTGTGTTGGTTGTACAAGGGTTCTACAAGTAACTGTGAGTCCACGATGGGCTGGATCTCTACCTGCTTCCATGTGCTGTCGCATTGCAGGATATTTGGCTGAACATTTTTATTTTCTGTTATCATTTGTGTAAGTCATGTTTTAGATGAATTTCTATTCCTTAGCCCTTGTTGTTGCAGTGTGGAGGAAGGAAGGGAATTCCCTTGCTCTCTTTGATAATTGTATCACAACAAATTGATTCCAAAGGCTTTGCAATCACTCCCTTCATAACACTGGAGTAGGAATAAAGGGAGGGAATGTCAGTGGGGTAGTATGACAGACACAGCACTAAACAACTTTTCCTAAATCTCTGGACATACTTCAAGCTCAATAAAGTACACGTCCTCTCCACCATTGCAGCAATATCTTAGATTATTTTGGGCTTTCTTATGGATTTAATTCTTCTCCTGACTGCCCCCTGAAATGCTATATTAGATTGTGGTTACATATAGAATAATAGGGTATTTTTAGAATAAAGTGTATGTTGATCTGCTTCATTTAAACATAATTGATTCTTGGAGGAGGCAATGCCATTTTTTGCAGTACCCTATTTATGTATGAGAATTCTCTACAGATTGGCAAGTTAATAATTTGTGCCAGCAGGCCTGTAACTGAGCTCTAACATTTCTGTAAGTATGTAAGTTTAAATATTGCATCTTCTAGAAACACACTTCTGCTCTTGTTACCATGACGGAGGTAGATGCAGTATGTGAAGGAAAGATGGGCAAAGGGAGAGTTTGAATTTGGATTTCTGAGATAATCTAGGAGTGAAAATCAATCCTATCTCTGTTTTCAATATGGTGTATCCTGTTAAGTTTTCATACTGGAGACCATTTCTACCAAACTGTGGTTTTCATTCCTTAATTATATATTTCAGGTACTGTGAAGAATTCCTCCAAGCCTGATGAGGGTGAGTTGCACCAGGTGATTTTTAAATGTTGTTACACCTGCAGGGAATGAGACACTTCCCTTCTCCTGCCACACTTTGCACAGGTCAGGCTGTATCTTCCACTTGGATAGGTTGAAGATAGAACTGTTACACTGTGGCTGTAGCAGGTACATGTGTTTTTGTGTTGCTGATTAATACAAAATATGTGAGGCCTGAGCTAGACCAATATTGCAGTTTAATTCTGTGTTTGTAGAGATAATGGTTTTTATGTCCAGACACTGAGGCATTCACATGATGTGGATCTCTTCCAAAAGCTAAGAAATAATGAAAAATTATTTCACTGATCTATTACAACTGTTACAGCAGTGCAACAGCTGCTGATCTGCAATTCAGTGAGAGATGAACAAAACTGGTCTATTCACCTGCAGAGCACAGATAAAAATTAATAAGAAATTGGGAAGTTAAATAATGAATGAACATCCAAAGGTGAGAAGGTGCAAGATGAGCAGCAACACATTCTGGTGTTAGAAGTTAAGTTAGAAATTCTAATCAGTCATTAAAATAAAGGGTAAAGATAGAAGAGTTTGCTCAGAGCAAAGGGTTAGTAAAACCTGAGCAATGACTTCAAATACTAATAGAGGAACTGAATCCCTACACTTTCCGGGTGTGTTGCTCACAGACTCACTTCAGAGTACAACTGTGTGCAGATAAAAGCTATTCTAAAGTAACGGCATGGAAATACAGCCTGTGAATTTAGCTTTTAGAACAGGAGCCGTGCACATGTAGGCAAACAGGGATGGAATAAAGCACAAACCCTTGTAGCCAGATACAAAAGCAGGGATTATGCTTTTCACCTGAAGTTTTCCAGAGAAAGCAGCTTCCACAGAAATCCAGAACAATTAGTCAAATAAACTCCCGCTTCACACCAGAGCCCAGGGTGCTGACAAAACACACACCAGGAAAATCAGCGTTATCTC
The DNA here is from genome assembly GCA_013398175.1 of Climacteris rufus. Classification (NCBI taxonomy): domain Eukaryota; kingdom Metazoa; phylum Chordata; class Aves; order Passeriformes; family Climacteridae; genus Climacteris; species Climacteris rufus. Next base: position 129,339 of record VZRZ01004215.1, read on the forward strand.
AAAAGGCATTAGTTGTTACATTCTCTTGGATGTGAATCTTTAAGGACACTTGTGTTTCTTGTCACCTGGGAGTTTTATATCTTGGACTCCAGTGATTTGTCCTAGCTTGAACCAGCATAGAGCCCAGAAGGTCTGCTGGGGCAATTCCCATTGTCCCTGTTGGAGCCACACTATCTTATCCTACGCTGTGTTATCCTACAGCTAAGGCCGCCAGGGCAAACCTTAGGCATCATTAGCCAAAGAGATCTCTTTTGGTAGAAAATTGGTGCATTATGTCTTTGAAAATGCTGTGCTCCAGCATGGTCTGAGCTGCCTTTAAGTCCAAGGCAGAAAGACTTCTGCACACAGGTGAGGTCCTTTGCTCTGCTCTGCTCCCCTGGGGCTCCCCAGGTGTGGCTGCGCTTCCATGGTCCTTGTGGAGCCCACAGAAACAGACGGTGCCATTTTGGGTCAGGGAGACAGTCCAACATGTTGGATAAGGGCAGGGGAGTGTCAGTCCTCCATTTTGTGTCCTGCTGTGGGGTCACTGCACCATTTTGTGTCAGGCTGTGGGGTCACTGTGCCATTTTGTGTCAGGCTGTGGGGTCACTCTTGTCATTTTGTGTCAGGCTGTGGGATCACTCTGCCATTTTGTGTCAGGCTGTGGGGTCACTG